>CM016564.1:26185714-26785714 GCA_003412495.2 Echium plantagineum
ATTATTTCTACTCATATTTGTATGGCATACTATATTATATACAGGTCCTAATCTTTTGGAGGTTATATGCAAAAACTAGGAATGAGATTCTTTGTATGACGAAAGATATTTCTTTTCTTTTTTTCTTACTTTTGAATAAATATTTTTGGCATAAATTATAAATAAAAGATAAATAGAAAAAGATTATTATAAAAACAAAACACCCAAAATGAATATTGAGACAATAAAAAGAAGTGAAAAAAGTAGATAGAACTATAAAAAATAAAATAAACTAAGAAATATAACTATATAAAGGGATAATATCACAAGATTCTTTAAATGTATGTGACATCCCAATCACCTATAATATTGTTAAATTTTATCCAAGAAATTCGAGATTGACAAAGAATTATTAAAGAAAAATACTGTAAATATTTGTTAAATTATTTATAATATTGATGAAATAGTATCCTTTTTATTATATAATAGGCCAAGTTATAAATAATTTCATTAATAACTTTAATTCGAAATATAAAAGGAGGAGACATAACCGTGATTTAGAAATTTGAGGTGTAAATGGAGAATCTAAATTTAGTAGTACTAGTTGTAGATTGAATTAAATTAGTTCTAAAAGAAGATTGCTAATTTATATAAAGTAGATATATTTTTGAAATTTAATTATGAGTCACAATAAATATAAAATAATACTAATCACATTTAGATTTGAGTCTAAAAATAAGTAATAATATTAGCTAGGAATAAGTAGACACAAAATTTCAAGGTAAAAAGTGGGCTCAAATTTAACACCAAAGACATGAGGCCTAGAACTGACCTAGAACCGAAACTAATATGAACCGAACCGATTTCGGTATCGTTAGTTAAAAATCAGTTAAATCATCATATTGAACCAAACCAAACCAAACCATACACATACTTAATTCAAATTATGTTAGTATTTTGTTGAGTTGTCATCACATTATGATATTGTTATCGTTGGATATTTGGTCGAGCTTTGCTCATGATATATTATTGTGGGCATACTCTGTTCACCTTAATATATAGTTCTCGAAAGATTGTAACAAGTATTATTCTCTTCATTTCAAATATAAGATACATTAAAAATAATTCAAATATTTCAAATTTGTTCTAAACTTCTAATTTTAATTTACTAGTAAGTAAAGTGTTATATGGAAAATAACAATTATGCAAATATACATTTAAATAGAAAAATATTCAAAACATAAACAATTGGAGGTTACATTCTCCCCATAAAAAGTGTTTTAGTTTTTATTTTTATATTTTGTAAATTAATAATCAGAGTATGAATACAATGATATCTACAAATATTGAATATAAAAATTCTTAATTATTAGATAATTAGAATAAATATGAGACAAATTATCTGCAATAAAATTTAAACAAAAACCTCTTAATTTAAAATTTAAGTTAGATATCACTAGATTATTAAGTCATCGACGAACGGAAAAAAATTGTGGTGGCAAAGCATGAAGTTGCACAAATTGAGGTAGCACTTTCTCACATGCAACTTAGCAACTTGTGTATGCATGATATAAATAAAAAGTATATTATGATACATAGAGGAGGTATCACTGTTTATTTTCTCCAAACCAGCCACAGCTAGCAAATATAAACTCAGAGAAATTCTGCTCCCATGTGATTGGCCGCCAAATACTTGGTCATAAATACTAAAAACAGTGAGCTTTTTATGCACAAATGTTGGAACAAAACGAGCAAGTGGTCTTCAACATTCATTTCTCTCCAACTGTTTGTCCAATACCAACTAGTTATCAACTTACAATTATTAATCTTAATTCATTGGATTAAATTCTATTTTGTGGAAATAATTGGCTTTTTTGATATTATTATTATAATGTCCATATAAATAAAATGTTATTAGTACAAGATCTTACGAGATGATATCGACTGTCGATGTGAGATGTGCATCTTAACAAATCTAATAATAATATATACTTCCTCCGTTCTCTTTTACTTGTCGTTCTAGCCTCAAATTGTCGTTTCTAAATATTTGTCGTTCTAGCATAATTAATTATAAATTTATATTTTCAATGTACGTTTTAATTACTTTTTACATTGAATTTATCAATCGACCAATAATATAGTGTCAATTGATAGTAATTTTATAATTCAAATATACTTTTTGACTATTTTTTTACCTTTTTCTTAATATATGTGCAAATAGCTAGAACGACAAGTAAAAGAGAATGGAGGGAATATAATATATTGTCTAACACCACCTCAAGTTGACATATGTAGATCATAAATGCCTAACTTACGTAGTAAAATTCAAACTGTTTTCCTAAGTGGTTTAAATAGCCAGTTGGGTGTAGTGGAGACATGAGATCAACTATGGTGCCATCTTGAATAGCGTCATGAACAAAGTGACAATCAATTCTAATAGTTTTTGTAAGCTTGTGGAACATTGGATTATGTGGAATCAACACCAAGTCACTACAGCAAACCTTTATGCCAGATCAACTCACATGTAAACCGCTGTCAAAAAACGATACTCAGATTCTACAAAAGAAAAGGACACCGTCATCTGTTTCTTGGACATCCAAAATACTGAAGAATCACCAAGAAAAAGTAACCATCTAGTAATCGAACGACGTGTAGTGGGCAACTTGCCCAATCAGAATCACACCACTTAGAAAGACTTAGATTAGAGTCTAAAAGAAGAAAGATGCCTTAGTAACCGCATCCCAGTGATCCTGTTGTGATTTCTGTAAAAACTGAGATCAAATATGAACAACATAAGCTAAGTCAGGCCACATACATGATAGATAAAATAACCGGCCGATAAGGCGTTAGTATTTTTCATTATTCGAGAGCTCTGCACTCTTCGATTCACCCAATTTGTGATTTGTTTCTATTGAAGACCTCGAAGGTCTGCCACCTATAATAAGCACACTTAGTGATCGATTATATCCAACGCAATATTTTATCAAGGGGTTAATAAAATTTACTATTATATCCTACAAAATACTTTCAAAATAAAAAGTAATCTCTAAAACAAGGATAAGAAAGGAAAGCATGAGTATAAAAGTACATTAAATTTCATAAATAATCAATTATTATAAATATGTAAATTTTTTCTAAACGATCAGGTAATGTGAAATGAAGAGAGTATAATTTTACAATATTCCCCAATGATTCGAAAATCTACCATGTGACCTTCCCAAATCCCAGCAGCCGTCTTTTGCCAACCGCATATGATCTCAGAAGTTCAACTTGTACTTTCGCAAGTTGTGATATGCAAATTGACTTCCTCATTAAATATCTTCCCATTGGTCAAAGAGATAGAGATTATAATTAGGATGTACTAATTCACGAGGGCCCTCCATGCCTCTCATGCTCCTTATAATCAATATATATGTATAGTTATTTTATATTAGGGGATAAAATATGATTAGTTATATTGTGATTTGATTATAATAAATTAATAAGTGATATATTTAGGGTTAATGGTTGGGACATTACTTATCTTTTTTTAATATTACCAGTTGATCAATTAACTTTTAAAATTTCTCTCAGTTAGCCTATCGGTCACTTTTTTTATTGGTCGTCGCCTGGTCAAACACACTTGATGACCCATTATTAAGGTTTTTTATGTTTTTTATGTCGAAATTAAGTTAAAAGAATTGAAAATTAGAAATAAACTAAAAAACAACCCATAATTTCAACATGAAAAGGCGAAAAAATCCTTAATAATGGTCATCACAGGCGTTAATCAGCCAGAAAAACGGTCAATAGCTAGGCCAAGTGAGACAAATTTTAAAAGGTGAATTTGATCCTTTAAAAGAGGTAAGTGATCAACTGATGATATTGGAGAAAAGTAATTGATGTCTCCAGCCATTAACCCACATATGTATATAATTCAACGTGGTCTTCTATTATCTTTGTGGGACTAACACTACTTTCATATAATTAGTTTCATCAAGATTGAATAGTTTAGACTAGAGGTGTGAGTGAACGTAATAGGTATATAGAATAGATTCATATACCTAATGCATGTATTGATTATATAACAAATAATTTCCAAACAAGTTTTTGTTTCCTAACTGTACAAGCTCTTTATTTCTCAGTAAAAAATCTGTACACATCAAATTGCTCCAAAGTATAAAAAGTCCTGAAGCATCAAATTTAACTATACAATCAATTGATCATATTAGGTAAAAATGCAAGGATCATCTTATAGTCACCCAAGCATCATCACCACCAGACCAATCTACCCCATGTTCACATACCAATCCTTTCAGTCTCTCTGCCATTGTATTCGATCGTTCATCGTTGTTCCAATCCAAGTACGTTGTAGTCGTAGGCGTTGGCGTTGGCGTCCACATATTCGAGTATGTAACAGACGAGTCCCCGGATCCCCAATTTGGGAAATCAAAGGGACATCTAGGAGAAGTCGAAGTCAAATTCGACTTCGTTGAATCTTTTAATGTAACAGTATCTTGAACGGCACAGTTGATATTTGCAAAGGGATGGTTCAATAACATCTCAGCCGTCCATCTATCTCTTGGCTCCTTCACAAAGCATTTACCAAGGAAATCTTTCCCTTCATCTGAAAGGTCCCCTGGAATTTCAGGCACTTCTTCTGCGACGCCTATTTTCATAAGCAACGCGGTCATTGCCACGTTCGAAGAACTCCAGGCAGGTGCTCCGGTGATCATCTCCACCACTACACACCCGAGTGCCCAAATGTCTGATGGGCACCCCTGTTTACCCACGACCACCATCTCCGGAGACATATACAATGGCGTACCCCTTAACTCAGTTCTCGGTTCATCACTCATGTTTTTCGAATCAACCCTCTTAGCCAAACCAAAATCCGCAATCTTAACTTCCTCGTTCTGGCCTAAAAGAATGTTCTCGGTCTTAATATCGCAGTGAACATAGCCATTCTTGTGGATAAAATCCAGCCCCCTGAGTATCGCCTTCGTGTGTTGCCTGACTTCGCGTTCAGGCAACCGATGATCTATCGAGTTCTTGATTCTGGTAGCTAGGCTACCACCGGAAGCATACTCTAACAAAACATTGTACAATTTTTCGCCATTTTCGAAACTGTAACAATCGCCGAAACAAGAGATGATCTCCGGGCAGCAACTAAGCTGGTCCAAGATTGATTTCTCATTCATCAACGAAGTTGAATGTTCAACTCCACATGACTTAACGGCCATCAATTTGGGACAATTTTGATTTGTGGGTATTGCTAAGTTTACAATACCAAAGCTTCCATGGCCAATTTTAGCACCTCTTATAAAATCCATCAATACTTTTTTTTATTTCAATTTGCTTTGAGTTTGGTATAATTAAGAACGTTTCTTTAGAGGGAAAATTATGAGAATTGATATTTTTGGATGGCAATTTATAGAAGACTTTAGGTAGGTCAAACTTTGGCAACACTATTCCACAAACGAGTCACACGAGACACACATAAGAATATTGTTTTTTTTCGAGTGTAAAATGACTATTTTAACCCAAATTTAACTGTATTCCTTACTATACTTGCAGATAGGGGGCCAAAATAGTTAACAAACCTTTACTATTCTGGTATATATAATAGATCAGTCCACAAACCACAATACCGGTATTTATGTATGAAATTACTATTATATCCTTCAACTGAGCTTCATTACTTGTTACACTTCCAAATATGGGGTAGAATAGTAATCTCACCCCTAAAGCTATTATTTTGGTGTGTATAACAGATCATGTCCAACTTTGATAATCTCTCATTTTATTTTAGAATACTTCACACTTTTTGAAATATAATTTTAGTCATCAATTAATTTATGTATATAAATTATAGGAAATCACAAAAGATATTACTATGATATTTTCAAAAATGAATTCAATAATATCAGTTTATATTTTTAAATAAATTAATAAAAAGTAATTTAATGTCAAAATTCGATATAAATTTTCGAAATGTCTATTAATTTGAAATGAAGAGATTTATGATGCCACTTGTTGACCAAATCTAGTGGAGGCTTTGAGGGAAGATTCTTGATTGGTGAGAAATAAAAGGTGTGAAATGGTATCATAGCTAGGCATGAATATTTGACTTGTGAATAAATCGCACGTGAAAGGTGAGCGTATTTATATTTTGGAATCCATTCTTTTGGCGTGGAAATAGTGAGTCAAACAAAAGTGGGAACATGCTAGTTACTTATTTTATCAAAAAAAGAAAACGTTGAGAAGATGGTCAGGAAATTGTTAATGAACGAGTTAGCAGCCTCCCAAGGAAATTGGATGTTAAATTTTGGTGGCTAGCGTTACGGCTGTTATTGCACTGGGAGAATCGAAATTTACTTGATATTTTGTTCGAAATTTTCGGTCTATCAATAACAAATTGTATGTTAATTTTTACATGTTATATTATTGATTTTGATTTTTTTTTTTTTAAAAGGTCTTATCCATTGAATATAGTCTTTTAATCAGATATACCCAGAACTGGTCTAGAATGGTATCCACCAGATAAGTTATCGGATCAGTACGGGTCCAAAAAATGTACCTGATATGGTTATCATTCGGGAATGGGTAGAACCAGTAACCTATCCGTCCGGTTCCTGGGGAGCGGATACCCGGACCGGTAACCGCACTAGTTAGCATTAGGAATTATGACCTCAATTTAATTTCTCTAACTCAAGAATCTAAATGACAACAAAAAGAATAAAGTGCTGAAAGAAACATACACAAAGATTTATACATGTTCGCTTTCAATATGAGTGACTACGTCCTGTTATTGTTGTAGATTCCATTATCAATGAATACGAAAGTTGTTACAGAAGCCATACCACTAGTTAGTCTAAGTGTTGAATACTTTTTTATATACCGAAAGTCTCAAGAACAAAGCCTATCAAGATCAAATACTACGTTCTTCAAGAATATTAAACCCTAATATTATTCCCGAATTGGGCTTCAGAAGACGCCGGCATCATGGCCTCTGCCCCACGATGGAACAACGATAGACAGTTGAAGTGAGCTCTTTATCGTGGCCTTCTACCACAGATGCCCCCTTCATATGGTGACCCTGACCCACGACGGCTCCCACGATCTCAGTCCGAAATATGACCTTCATACTCAATAATCCCACATGAAGACATAATTCGGATCACCAACTTCAAGTTTCATCTGCAGTAGCTCGTACCTGAGTTCATCATCCCCGAACTCCCACTGAACTGATCCCAACTCCAGTTCCTTTTTTCCAATCCTAGAATATCTCTAAATGAGACCAACTTACTACCAAAAAAGAGAATCGGGAATAGAAATTACCTTTACCCCGTTGGACTTAACCCTTCTTCAACCCAAACACCTTGGAAAACCTCCAAACTTGATTGGTCATAAATGAATTTCTCTCTTCTTCTTTCCCTTTCCACGTTAACGACCTTCCTCGATCTAATTCACTGACCTTCGATGTTTAACCAAAACATCTCTCTAAAGCTAGCAAATAACCAGGACGCTTGGAATACCTCTCACCACACCTGTGAACCAAGTCAGCTAACTAGGATGAGTCAATCACATTTTCCAACTCATCATCAAGTAAAGTCTTGTAGTATACAACAAAATCGAATTATAGATATGATTTATAACAAAATCGAATTATAAATATGATTTATAACTTCCCGGGCTCAATGTGTAAGATATAAAAGGAACACTTGAGGTCAAGATGCTATTGATGAAAGTACATAGAGATAAATATTTGAGAAAAAGATGGAGAACTTTTGTGCAAATATCCTAACACTACAAATACAAAGTTATATTGTTAACTCTTTAGTTTTCTTTTCCTCACTATAAAAATCTCTCCCCACCTCCCACCCCATATGGCAAAAAATTGTGAGAAGGAAAAAAAATAGTTTTTCTTCTCCAATTTATTCTTACTACACATAAAAATCGTTCTAGTAAAACGCAAGGAATATTTCGAGGAATGTTGGTGTGGAGTAATCTTGGAGGCATATCCTACTTTGGATGCTAAAGTCTCCTCATATTCCGCTACTACAATTTCCAAAAAAAAAAGATACAAACACTTTCTAATCTTTTCACTATTGTCTTATAAAATAGTTGAGTACATTTCATATGACATTAAGTTAACACTTTCTAATATTTCATTCTTATATGAATATTTTAACTATTTGACATTTCATATGAAATTACAATTCATATGAATCCGCTTTGTATAATTAATTGTTGTTAATTAGATTTTAATTTCGACTGATAATAGTATGCCAATTAAATAATTAATTATGATTAATTATTTTGTATTTTTGAAAATGTGAGTTACAAAAATTATAATATCTGTTTTGTTATTTTTGTAAATTTTTTTGATTTTTTTGGAATTAATTTTTTCTTCAAAATTTATATGAATCGAATAAAAATGTCGATAAGATGAACTGAAAAATACATATATGTTTTTCGGCCAAAAAGAAAATGAATATTGGTATTCCATGTGGTGACATCATGGTGACGTCATCGTGATAGGTCATAATGATGTAATGATGATATCATCATGACGTATTAGTAACGTCATCATGTCCAGTCAACGGGCAATCGTGGGGACGGGTTTGACCTGACCCGACACGGTTTGGCACAAACCAATTAAGCCCGACTCGGCATGTTTAACAAGTCAACGATTGTCCGACTAGGTCTGTAGTCCATACCCAACCCAGTCCGATCTAATGGCACTGGGTCGAGCCCATCCAGGTTTGACTTTGTTCTTGGGCTTTGGTTTTGGGACCAATATAGCCCATCCCAACTTCAGTTCATTTTTCCAATCTTAGAACATCTCTAACTGACACCAACTTGACTACCAAAAAAGAGAATCGTGAATAGAAATTACCTTTACCCTGTTGGACTTAACCCTTATTCAGACAATAATCATGGTTTACCTTTGTCTTCAACCCAAAGACCTTGGAAAACCTCCAAACTTGATTGATCATAAATGAATTTCTCTCTTCTTCTTTCCCTTTCCACGTTAACAATCTTCCTCGATCTAATTCACTGACCTTCGATGTTTAATTAAAACATCTCTCTAAAGTTAGCAAATAACCAGGATGCTTGGACTACCTCTCACCACACCTGTGAACCAAGTCAGCTAACTAGGATGAGTCAATCACATTTTGCAACTCATCACCAAGTAAAGTCTTGCATTATATCAGTTGGGGTACATATTCTGACATTCGATGCAACTTCACTCTCACAGCTCTTCAAAATATCCTTAGAACGAGAACACGGAAAATAATGTAAGAGGTAGCAGAATTATTAAAATATACAACTATTAAAAAAATTAAAAGCCAATACAAAAAAAGTATGACACAAATATTAAAAAATTGAAATTACGATTGACCACGACGTTTTGTCATACTTTGAAACCTCTGTATGATAGCTTCATTTGACACACAATTGAGTATATATATTTTTCAATATAAACCACCAAGTCATCGTTCATCCATTCATCACACATTCGATTGCGAAAACGACTTGTTACAATATTCATTGATCATTCAAAACTACAATTGTGCCACACACAAAAATGAAAACCCAAATTGATCAACGCAAGTCACAAAATCGTTTCCTTTGAAAAATATATGCATATAAATCTAAAACCATCTTACTTATTCAAAACAACAAATTTTATCAGAATTTGACACAAAACATTAGCATTGTTGAAAATTGTGATATGGTATGGAAATCAAAACCTACCCATAACACTTAGGCTTAAAGGTTCGAGAAAACGGTTCAATAATATACAGACGACAAACAATGTCAATGTTGCTATATTATCTAATTCAAACTAATCTATACTCTATACTAATATTTTAGATTATTACGAGTATAACAGTAATTCTCATATAAAGCGTAAGATATAATTTTAGACTAGGGGTAGAATAATAATTTCATAGGCCAAGATCTAGAGGAGTACTTGCTACCTATATGCATCCGTCCCTGGAACTCCTCATGACATCAAGAAGAACAAGAACTTCACCGCTATTATTCTATCTTTTTCATGGAAACTCCCATGTCGAAACCTACTTATTTTCCCTTGTACCATTTTTACTACATGTATCCTTCTGAGAACCGTCAGCCAAGTATAAAGCACTTGACTTCTACCCTTTGCCTATAAGGCTATAACCATAGCACCTTGAACTATTTTCCATTTATCTTCTTCAAAAGTAGCCCCAAACCCATCACTATCTAGTTGGATTTATCGAAATTAGACTTTTTCCTAACTTTGGAACATGCCTCACCCTTTTGAAACTCTAGATAGAACCATTAGACAACCTCAAATTCACATCTCTAATACGCAATGCATTCAACAGTTTACCATCAACAAAATAAATTGTCCCATAATCTTCAAGAGTATAGTTGATCATTAAATTTTATAATGAGTGGTATGAAACGAAGCTCCAGAATCTAATACTATGAATCGATTGGAAATATGAGATTATTAAATCTCATAAGTATGCCCGTTAAATAATTAGATTGAATAATTAATTTACTAGAAATTAATATTTTAGATAAAACTATTTAAATCATAGTAATAATTGTCATCTCTTTCTATATAGATAAAATTACTTGACATATGTTCGTTAATGTAATTCTTCGATAATATTTCACATTAAAATTTCTCATCACCCAGAAATTGTGGAAATAGTCTCTTGAAAATATATAGTGACTCTTTATTCAACTTTTCACACCTATCTATAATTCATTCCTCATGTTCTACACTTCTACTATAACCTAAATACCGACATTCATTTGGGCTAAAGTTCAATTCAACTTTTATCAACCAATCAAGTACTAAGGTCAGTTCGCTAAAAGTCATTTCGACTTACTTTTTGCCTTTTAAAAAAAATCTTGTTACTATTATCGAGTGCCTAGTTTCTGAAAAATTGGGGATGATCAGAATAGAATTTACATTTGTCAAACATATCAATTTTTTAAATTTGATTTAGAATTAACTTTAAAAATGAATTAAGTGATTATTATTGATATGTTATGAAAAATATTATTTTCATCCTATTTCGATTATTATAATTTTGACTAAATTGTCAAGTCAAATTAGTACATCAAATTTTATTCATTTTAATTATTAAAAAGAGTTGGTCTATATTTTAGCTTTTATTTGTAGATAGAGTCTCATATGTTTCTCTGTGTTTATGTGTGTGCGACAGTAATGGGGTCTAAGCTTTTTGAGTTTTATGGATAGTATTTTGTTTAGCGTGGGCAAATTAAAAGTTTTTTTGGAATATTAGAAAATTTTATATAATTATTTAATTTGTATGAGTATTATGTATAATAATATCATATTTACTTTCATTTTTCAAAAGTTAATTTACAAATATTTTGTGTTTTATGCATGTTTAATTTAAGCTCAATTAAAATGAAACAAATAGTATTGCATTTTTATATTTATCCAGCAATCGCAAATTAGATATTATAAATTTGAAGAACCAGTTCGCACGTGTTAGACTATGCACAACCATCTAGTGTATTGTAATATTTGATGAAAGTATATAAAATAAATTAAGGTTATCTACTAGGCTTGACATGCTAATTCTGATTCAAATTGAATTTATGTGTGAATTAAAATTATAAAATTGGATAATTTTGATATGAAAAGTATACATTAGTGGATCTTAGAATTTTAAAGTGTCTGTTCGAAATCGAAATAATATATTGTAGTATAGGGTACTATCAACTTTGCTAGTTTCTTGAAAATATTTGATATGATGATGTTCTTGGAAGTATTCGTAATTCACGAGCTTCACAAATCACAGTGGTCCATGTTTCCAGCCCAATGAAGTGGTAGATTTTGCCAAAAATTGACTACAGGTTAATATAGCATTAAAGAATGAAGTTGTATTTTTTGAAATGTTACAGATAACAACTTCTTTGATGGGGTCAAGTGATTTTGGAAGTTGATAAATTTGAATATGCATTTGCAGAAGTTAATTTAGTTGGAAACTCATACAGAAATTAGTGTTTCAAGAATCACAGAAGGGAAATGGCTCGCTCGTGTAATAACGCTGTCATTTTTCGTTGTTGAATTTTCTTGGGTGTTCGATTGAACACCCGTGAACAATGACTATCCGCCACCCAGTAGGAGTTAACAAAGATTTAGAGAGAGTTATGAGGAAATCTTCCGGTTCATTGAGGAATTCAGGGACGTACACCAGCCCAGGAACACCGGAATATGAGGGAAGCTATATTGGAGATTTTCCGAAAGGGTGGAGCTCAGAGAGAGTTCCACCGCCTCCAAATGGTAGTAGGAGGCATGTTAATAGTCCTGCCCTAATGCCGTTCTATAGTGGGAGGTCATTTCCTTCAAAATGGGATGATGCGGAGAGGTGGATTACGAGTCCTGTTTCTGCTTTTGGAGTTTACAAGAATTCTGTAGGACAGTCGAGGCGGCCTAAATCCAAAAGTGGCCCTTTGGTAACTCCAGGGCTTATGTACTTACCAAATTATTCACCTCCCATGGTGGCGCTTGAAGCGGGGAGCGCAAGAACTTTTGGGACTAATTCACCATTTACAACTGGTGTATTTATGGCTGATGGCATACAACAATATGGCGCTAGTGCAGGCGATAGATCTAGCAGAATAATGTCGGATGTGCTCAGTGAATCGTCAGTTCATAGCTCTCAAGGTACCCAAACTTCTTCTTTCTTCTTTCCCCTGGAATATGTGTCCTACTGGTTATAATGAAATTTGCAGTGAATCAATTGAACACATTATTTCCCATGCTAAGTGCCGGGAGGAATTTCAATCATATAGTTGTATGCATTAACTTTCAAATTCCCAGATGGCAAACGTAGTTCAAAAGATTTAAGCCTGTGACTGTACTTGCATAAAAATGCATGAAATCATTTGGAGCAAAATGACATTGTGATACTCTAATGACTAGCTGTTAAATTAGTTACTTGATTGAAGTTGGCTCATCATATGATGCTGCAATGTTTCTTCTTTGATTGAACCCCTCACACTTGAAACTTTTGCAAGTGTAGGGAGTAACGTGATATATGTAGAACACGATGTTCATGCACTGGCAACAGTTGTGTACCAATGACTAATTACTTGATGTTTTAGAAATTTATGGCTGCCTTTATGCTATTGGCTAACGATGGTAGAAGAAAAGGTTACCACATCGTCATAGTTTCTACATGATTTTCCGACCTTCCTTGAAGCAAATTTAAGTTTCTTATCGTTTTAGTTCAGTTTTTAAGACTTTGAAAATTGAAGATGTCCGTGGCATTATAATGTTAATAGGAATTAGCCTCTTGTAGTGTAGGAGTCGCAGTTTAGACCTTAATACCTCCATGTGGATAAGCTTTTGACCTTGTGAGGTTAAACTTGTGAGATGATTAATTATGCCACAATTCTTACTCGTGAGGTAATTTCAAGGAAGCTAAGCTTGAGATGAAGTTATAATATGACCATCATATTACAACTTGTAGACTGTGGAAAAATGATCTCTAGTTGCACTGTTAGATGTACGACTATATTTGCAGTCTTCCTGTTAGATTTGTGTTCGTATTTCTGTTGTTCAATTATAAAATAAAATATATTTCATGGCAGCCATGTGTTACAGGATAGTGTGAACCAGAGACGTCTTACGTTTATTACTACTAAAACTGTTCTCAAGCTACATGCTCTTAAGCGGGTAGGCAAATATATGCTCTTTACACCCCAAAATGCTTTCAAGTTGTAGTTTTAGATATTTATATTTTCCGTCTTTAGAAGATCGAAGTCATTTCTATGCTAAACCGAAAGTACATAGCCCTTTGATCTCCTTGTTACTTTGGAGGTGCTCCGGAATGTTTTGGTTCGAGCTTATTTATCTCTTTGGTGTTCCGATTGTTTAGTGCGTGAAGCCAATGCTATTTATTGTCTGAATTAAGATTTGCAAGAATTATTTACCCAGTTAAGAAATTCTGAAGTTGCTTATTGCATAAAACTAGAGTAATTTATTTTAATTTATGCTAACTAGTCGTCAAACATCCAGATGGTAAGCATATTGAGGCCAACGAACAAGAAAATGTCGTTTCAAGAGTAGTTTCTCGAAGAGACATGGCCACTCAGATGAGCCCTGATGGAAGTAATCATTTTTCACCTGGAAGAAAGTCACTGGGATCAATTTTTCCCCATTCTGGATCATCGGCCGAACAGCAGCATAATCACTCTTCTAAAGATGATGTTAGAGATGTACAAGTAGACAAAGGATCTAATGCTAATCCGCAGCTTATAAAAAATAGGCATCGGAAGAGTAAAAGAAACACAGCAGATGCTCAAACACCAGCCCCTGTTTGGGATGTCACACAAGCAGCAAAAGACACATCAAGGTATTCTTCTTGCCATTCCTTTCAAACTCTTTCAAAATTTAATCGTCAAGTCTCACTATGATTCTTTTAACTTGCACGGTTTTTACTTACCGAATGCCGTTACCTTTTACTAGTGTGCCTTCTTGAATATTTACATATAATTTTTTTTATATCACAATTTGTGTCTATTTCATAACATTACTATTTGGATAATCATGTAATTATTTAGATCTGATTTAGCACTTCGTTGGCTACAGAATTCTTTATACTGCGTGAAAACAAATCAATGCTATATCCAAGGTGTGTCTCTGGTTTTCCTTTACAGGCTTCAAAGGGAGGAAGCGAAAATTGCTGCTTGGGAGAATTTGCAGAAGGCAAAAGCTGAGGCTGCAGTTCGGAAACTTGAGGTGTATAGTGTTGAAAATGATATACTTAGAAGATATATACTTTTGTGGTTGAACAGAATTAGAAATTTGAAATAGAATCCCCTGGCGCATGGCTCAATTGGTAAAGAGCAGAGTGCTTAGTCTCCTGATTAGTTGAGGCACATCCCGCGATTTAACTCCTTGATGTGCTCCAGCAGGATTGCATGGAGGCTGTTAGGATGACAGTTTCATCCGTTTTTTAAAGATATGAAATCGAATAAACATGAATGTCATATTTATTAGTTTTTTTTCTCATCTGGCTTCCATTTACATCAGATGAAACTAGAAAAGAGAAGATCAGCATCAATGGATAAGATAGTGAACAGGCTGAGGGTAGCAGAGACAAAAGCTCAAGACATGAGGAGCTCTATAACAGAAAGACATGCTACTCAGGGAACAACCAACAACTCAATCCGTGGTCGGAAGTACAACGTGATGAGTCGTCTTAGTGCTTGCTTCTCCTGCCGTACCTAATAGATAGCCCCAAGGAGCATTCAAAAGCCAAAAATAGGAACGAGGAAGCACCGCTTTCCACGAGAATCCGTATCCGCTGGGACAATGGACCAATATCTATGTACTCATCTAGATTCATTTCTTGGGGACTTTAGATCGATAAACATCAATTGATTTTGAACATGTTTATTGGTTAGAAAAATTGTAGTTCAAGTCTATAAATATGAATGGGCTTTGTGAAGATGCAGTTTTTCTCTAAACCTATTCGTAATGAGATCAAGACATAGTTTGAAGTTGTACATATTTTTGATTGGGTTTTTTCAACTCTTGTTTGTGTGAAATCGGTCTATTGGTTTTTTAGGTACACCAACCATATCGGTCAGGGTAGAATCTACCGCTTTTGGAGTGCTGACTCGAAATATATATAAATTTTTTTATCGGTCTAAAAGTTATTAATAGTTGTATTTCATTTTTTTCGAGTCTGACCAAGCTAAATAGAGAAGATGGTTTTTTCCGGCGAACCCGTCACTTCCATCCACTAAATTACACAAAGTCGAAACACCGCAAAAGTGTTGATTTTAGCCATTTTTTAGTCCAAAACAACATATAATCAACTAAATCAAGGGGAACCCATGGATTCCAACCGAATTCGACCGAGTTTGCTGTGGAACCCATATTTGACCATAAAAAACACTTCTTAGCAAAGAAACCATGTGAGTACTTTATAATAATAGTAACATACCACAATATAGAGAATTTTGGTAGATTGGCACTTTTTGGAGTCAATTTTTAAGTTGGAGCACACTTCTACTTTTTTTTGCAAAACAGTAGCACTCTCTCCCCATAAAATGTCTATTTTGCCCTTCCTTCTAAACCCACCAACCATTTATTCTTCTTCTTTTTCACAAACCCACCAACCACCACCCTTTCCACCATCACCACCACCTACCTCACCAACAACAAACCACAACCATCTCTTCTTCTTCACAAACCCACCAACCACCATCTTTTCCACCACCACCTACCTCACCAACAATAAACACCAACCATCTCTTTTTCTTCTTCACAAATTCACCCCCACCACCTACCTCACCAACAACAATCAACAAGCACCCCCACCACCTACAACCACCATACCCATAAGAAATCCCCCCCCCAACCTTTGTCAAGTCGCTACCCTCCCCAAATCCTTGAAAGTCGCAACCCCCTCCTTTCCCAAAACATATGAAGTCGCGACCCCGTCCCCCTAAACCCTTGTGGGGTTTCGAAATTGTGATTGGGTGGGGGTTAGTTTCAATTTTTTGGGTGTAGGTTGTTGTTGGTGACAGATTTGTGAAGAAGAAATGGGGAAGAAGAAGAAGAAATCGAGAAGAAGATAAAAGTAGTAGAGGTTTCAAATTAAGGGTTGTTGGTGGTGGTGAGTTTGTGAAGAGGTGGTTGTAGTTGGTGAAGATGAAGAAGATGAAGTGTGGAATGAAGGAAGAAGAAAATAGTATGGATGTAATTTGTTTTAATTTTGAGGGTAAAATAGTCAATTCATAGGAAAAGGGGTGCTAGTTTTGCAAAAAAAAAAGTAAAGGGCGCTCCAAGTTAAAAATTTACTCCAAAATGTGCCAATCTCCCAACATTTTTTCCGACAATATACAATTATAAAAATAACGTCAATATCTTAACAGGTAAAACCATACACTACTAGAAAAAACATCAAACGATGAGATTCTATCTCGTCCTTTTTACAATAACGACAAACTATGTCAAACAAAGACATGTATTGGCTGAAATCGAATATCTCAAAAAAGCAAAGACAAAAAAACGACAAAACATCTTATTTTGTCGTTGCCTTATTGTATTTAAACAAAATTAATATATTTGAAAAATATTAATTCTACTCCATCAAATAAGATGTGAACTTTTAAAAAGTCAGCCTTGTCTTATTTTATCTTAATTGATAGCTTCTTAAAACTAATTATTTGTTTTTAAGTAAACTAAGTTTTGTAAATATTTATTTATGTACTAACTAATACAAAAAGAATACTACATTTTGAAATAAAAATTGCACATAATCCAACGCACGGTAGCTTCGCGCCACTGGCTTACGTGGTTCACCCATGCCACCCAACACAGGGCAACAAAGGGCGAATCATAACATTTAAGCATCCAATTGCCATTTGGGATTGGTACATAGGGATATTGCTCGAGCTCTTGGTCACGGTTTATTCCTTTAAACTTTCATAATAAAAATATAAAAATATATATATTTTAATTATTTTTTAACTATTACCACAGGGATAACTGGCTTGTGGCAGCCAAGCGTTCAGAGCGACCAGAGTTTCCTCTGGCTTCGCCCCGCTCAAAAAGAGTCCAGATTCTTATTAATTGCTTTTCTCCTAAAATTAAAAGTATATTTATAATAATTGAGTTAAATATTTTTAAACAAAATTAATATTTTTAAAATAATTGAATTCTACCAAATAAGACGAACTAAGACATGTTTCCTAAACAAATCGCTCTCATCTTAGTTCGTCTCACTACTACAAAAAGTCACTTGGACTACACCCACTTAGACTACACTTCACAAAAGGGGTAGTCCAAGTGGCACTTGGACGACACTCCCGCGTGGTGTCGTCCAAGTGAACACTTAGCCGACACCTATTGGTGTAGTCTAAGTGATTTTAAAAAAAAAATTAAAAAAAAAGTATTTTTCACTTGGACGACACCACACGGGAGTGTCGTCCAAGTTGTTAAATTTAAAAAAAAAAAAAGAATTCAAAAGCACCTGGACGACACCACACGGAGGTGTCGTCCAAGATGTTAAAAAAATTAAACACTTTAATTATTGCCCACCCACACCCCTCCCCCCCAAAACCCATATACCAGCGAACCAGATAGCAGAACAGTGAGCAGCGACCATTCTCCTTCCTCCTCTCTATCTTCCTACCTCCTCCTTCATCCTTCTTCCCATCCTCCTCCTCCTCCATTGTTCAAGTAAGTGTTTTTTTAATTTTTGGTTTAACTTTTAATTTTTAGGATGCTGTCGAATCATTTACAGAATGGGATGGAATCGGCGAAGTTGATGTGGGCGAAGCTACCCAGCGCCGATGAGGAAGGCGTCGAGAAGGCGGACGAGCTTCTGCATCCGAAGAAGATGGATGCCCGCACTGTGGAGAGCCTTGACTATGAAGTCATTGAAAATTATGCTTATCGCGAAGAACAGGTCTGCACCACTTTGATTTGAGTAAAAACTATTATGTTAATAGTAAGCACGCCTTTAATTTTAGTCTAAATTATTATATAATTTGTAAAATAAAGTCGAATTTAGCAAGTGGAAGATTTTGTAGGGAAGGTGTATGATGTGCAACTTCGCGTTCTCAATTATATTCTGTATTTAAATGGCAAATCAAATCGAGGAATTTATGATACAAGTATCCAATTAGTTCGGACTTGTTTAGTATTGAGTTGGGAGTAATGCGTTGTCAATTATATTCTTTATGGAAATGGCAAATCAATTCTAGGAAAAAAAGGGAGGCGGAGGATGGCGTTTTGTTGCCACCGGAGAAGCGGATGAGGATGGAGAAAGGTGGAGGAGAAGATGGTGATGGTGATGGGATTGCTGCAGTCAGGGAAAAGGTGATTCTTGATCTGCAGACTGCGGCTGATAAGATGAAAGATGCGATCTTGAGGAGGGGGAGTTGCGGTTTTGAGGGGGCGAGGGAGGAGGGTTCCAGGCAGTGGAATGTGAGGACTAGGAGGGCGACTTATGGTGTTGTGAGCAGGGGAGGAAGTGGTGGGGTTGGTGAATGGTGAGGGTGCACGGAATTTGAATTTTGGTGTTGTTAGGAATAGTGGTGAGGCTTTGATGGTTTCACCATTGAGGATGGTGGAGGGAGAGGCAACACAGAGGCTGAGAAGAGTGGACACTTCGGTGAAAGAGATGGCGGTGGCTTCTCCGAGTGGCGAAAAGAAGGAGAAGGTAAAGTTCTCCATGCCACTTACAAGACGACAAATAGAAGAGGATTTCATTGCTATGGTTAGGCATAGGCCTCCTCACAGACCAATGAAACGACCTAAGTATATTCAGAAGCAATTGGATGTAAGAAAAACTTTTCATCTTTCATTCAATTGAATTGGTTGATTATCTGCCATAAATATTGCTGCAACATGTATACAAATTTTGCTTTGGTCTTCGATTAACTAATGAATTATTGGTATATAAACCAATGGAACTAAATATGACTCATTAAATTTGGTATTTACTGTTTCATTGGTTTGATTTGCAGACGCTATTTCCAGGAGTATCGTTGTCAGAAGTCACAGCTGATAAGTACAAAGTTCCTGAAACAACGTAGGCTTGAAAGCAAATGATCTTTTATTGTTTACATCTTTCTAAGAAATTGTTTATGCGTTCTAAAAAATGCGATTTGATTATGATTGTGTGTTTTATGCAGGCGCTAAAGCATCGTACAGTTTGATGGAGCTCTTTAAGGCAACTTTTGACCATCTGACAGAAATGGTAACTTGATATTCGATGCTCAACTAATGCTCAACTAATGTAGCTCTCAGTTTTTTCCTAACTGTAAAGAAAGAATCTTAGTTGCTTCAGTAATGCTGCTGAATTTTGTTTCATTGTAGTTGAAAATTTGTGAATATTTGTATAAGATGATAAAGTCTGCAATCATCCATTATATTTACAGTGAAAGGATCTATTAATAAGATTACATATTTAATCTGCATTTATTAGGAGTCCTTATCTTTGATGTCATGTTCGAGTCGGTTTAATATGGCTCCAAAATCATCCATTTAAACCTTGTTTATGTTCTAGAATTGATGTAGCAGATATGTTGATTCGTTATTGTTTTTCATGCAAAGTGTTACTTTTGCATGTTTTTCTAATTGATATTTATTTTATTGTCTATCAGGTGAAAAATTATGAAGAATCGATGTGGATGAGAAGAAGATGTTAAATTTTTCCTAATAGTTTATGTAATTTTGTAGTGTTTAAATTATTTTAATGTAAAGTTACATATTTTATCATAAGCTAGGATATTTTAGTTTTTATTTGTAGTTTTTGTAATAACGATTGAAATAATAAATATTGTAACCGATACAAATATAATTTGTTTGATTATATATGATTTTTGAATTATTATTAAATTTTTATATATAGTTCTTAAGCATTATATGAATTAATAAAGTATAAATATTCATATAAAAAATTAAAAAAAAACTAAAATATATAATATATATTCAGGTGAAATATCATAATATTAAAAAAAAAAATTAATAAATATTTTCACTTGGACTACCCACATATGAGTGTAGTCCAAGTGAGCACTTGGACGACACCACACGGGAGTGTCGTCCAAGTGCTCACTTGGACGACACTCCCGTGTGGTGTCGTCCAAGTGCTCACTTGGGCGACACTCCCGTGTGGTGTCGTCCAAGTGAGATCCACTTGGCCGACCCCTCTATTCTCTGCACTCAAAGGTGTAGTCTAAGTGAGTTTTCAGGGGTAGTCCAAGTGACTTTTTGTAGTAGTGTCTTAAAAATATGACATTTTAAAAAGATTTGGTTATTGATCAATTTCATTCTTAATTAGTTGTCCGCTAAAATCAAAACTATATTTGTAATAATTGAACTAAATGGTTTTAAACAAAATCGATATTTATATGATAGTCTTGAATTTTACCAAATAAGAAAAAAATCAGATGTACCTCTTTAAAATATATCTCAAGTCTCATTTTGTCTTAATCTCTAAGTTCCTAAAATTAATGTTCTATATATATAATAACTAAACTGATTTTGTAAGTTCTTATATACCTACTAACACTTAATAAATCCGCATAAAATTGAAATCATTTAAAAAAAAGTAGACTATTAATATTTTCTTCGAAATAAGAGGAAACATATCACAATTAAAAAAAAAGAAATTCTTATCGTATATCGTCTTAAAAACAAATTCGTAACCAATCGTTTTAAAACTAGTATAAAAGATGAAATAGGACAAAACAATTAAAAAATTCATATATGACATACATTGTCGTATTTATATCTATACTATATATAATGCCTAAAGGGTGAAAACACACGTGTCACACCCACATGAAAATTGCTCTCACCATTTTAATTAACTGAATGGGGAAAAAAATTAAAATCAAAACCAATGTTAAAGAGAAGCGACGTGGAGAAAGTGGACAAAGAAGTTGAGGATGACTAATTGTTATCATTTATCCTATCCTATGCAAATTATGCTATGTTATCACCTTAGGGTTGTAAACGGACCGAACTATATCGTAGATAACTGTGTTTGAGTTCGGTTTACAAGGGTTCGAACCTTATGTTTGGCTCGGTTTGCAATGTGCGAACCGCACCAAACCGCACGTTTGACTTGATCTGAAATGTGGGAATCGGATTATTTGCGAATTTGGAAACAAGTTCGGTTTGGTTCATAAAAAGTTTAATATAATTCGGCATTTGAGCGGATGAGGTTGAGTAAGAGATGAATAGAAGTGAAGTGGAAGTGATTTTAATGATTTAGGTTAGGATTAGTACTTTCAATTCTGGACTTTAATGTATAAATAGGGCAAAGTCATGTATGAATATGCGGGCCGAACTAAATCGAACTGTTTGGTCAGACGAACCGAACCTTGAATTTCACCGTTTGATTTGATGTTTGTCGATGCGTACCGAATCATGAGCCGAACTTTTTCGAGTCAAATATTGTGAGCCTAATCGAACCTCTTACGTTCACTCACCACCCTAACCTTACTAGAGATCTACTTAACAAAGAAAAATGTATTTATGCGTTCGTTCTTTTTGTTTTGTTTTTATTATTACATATTCTTTGCAAGTATTTGAATTCTTATAATTGTAGCCAAGTTATTATTGCTTTTGATTAACGCTTTTAGTTTTCATTTATCAAATCATAGTCGATGATGTCTTCTCGACTATGAGCAACAAGTCCATAACTTATGAGCAAACATATTCCATTACACTTATTTTCATGACGTTAATGCACATTTCGTGTGTTTTGCATTCTAGTATTAAAACAACAACGAACACATAAAACACATGTTCGACATCCTTATCAGACATAAACCCGTACACATACAAATACAGTAAAAATAGTTTTTTCGATTACTATCCGTCTCTATCTCGCTTATGCTACCAAGGTTCTTACTTTCACTTGTAACCATGTCATTATAGTACTAAACACTAATTCATACTTGTCATTTGGTTCACCAATCAAGTGGTGCCACATCCCATCAAAGATCTTCAATGTCTTATCATCACTATCCACCAATTCAAAAACAGAGTTAGCAGCTTCAAGATCACATACCCTATCCTCTGCTCCATGGACAATTAGCAATGGAACTCTTAACAAATGACTATTATTTTGTATATAATCACATGCTCTAATAAATTGTAAAGCAGTTGCAGCTGTTGGTTTCCCATGTGTTAATCTGTTAGGACTATTTGCGATTAATTTCGCCTTCCACGATTCCTTGAATGACTTTCTTGCAAGAGGTTGGCTGATGAAGATTCTGAAAGATGGTGCAATTGATGCAACTACGGGGAGTAGTTTCTCCAGCGGCCAAACCGGCTTGAATTTTCGCGAAATGCCACACATTGGACCACTGAGAATCATGCCTTTCCAGTACTGATCATTGTTGTTTTCTTCCCTCTGTCTCAAGCATACGAGTATGGCGAGTGCACCCCCTAGCGATTCGCCATACAAGAAAGCGGGGAGGTGGGGGTTCTCCAGTTTGATAGTATCAAAGAATTGGATACAATCTGTTATAATATTTTCAAGATTTGGGATATGTCCAGGTGTGCCTTGGGAATATCCATGGCCCTGGATGTCGAGAGCACATACGAGGAACCCTGCTTTAGCAATGGCGACCGCGTTGAGCTCGAATATCCAGCTGCTTTCCATTTTGTAGCCGTGGATCATGGCTACAATGCCGCCAAGAGGCGGCGATGGAGGCTCTGATGATGGCTGAGGCTGCCAAGTTTGAGTGTAGATTTGAAGGTTTTGTTTGTTCAACATCAACTTTTCTTGGTGGAGGATTTTGTGTTTCTTGAAAAATTGTTCCCTAGAGAGGTCTCCATAAGGACTACTTTCATTAGCTTCATTGATTGGGTGAGACATCTTGTTGATATTTCATTAATTGTTGTGTGATATATATAGTAATTAACGAATGGCAAGTGTCTTTCCTTACGTGGATTATATTTTAACGGGAACTTGATTAGTCGATCCACCTATATGATTTTGAAGTCCATTTTGCTACAATGCTACCAACTATATTGATGACGTTTCTACGAGTGGTGGGAAACTTTGTGTAGTTATCTAACGTAAGTTATTGACGATTTCGTGTTCAAATAACTAAATAAGCAAGCGATGATACCGTCATTGTAAAGGGCATTCACACCAATGTCCTGGGTCATCGTGAGGAATTAAATAGTGAAATGCCATTCAAAAGACCCGAATACTTAGATTTATCTGTTAGCCACCTCAACACATAATTTGATCGTGTAGGAGAGTCAGATCTTCTAATAACCTACTGTATATATGTATATCCAATTTCTATGTTAGCAGTAGCGGACCGTTTCATCTTCGTGCATGTTCAGTTGAACATACACTTTTAAAAAAGAATTATATATATAAAGAAAAAATTAATGTAAAAGTTAGTATTTAAATTTATTCAATGTTTTGAACAGTCATTTCAAAATTATAACGATTTTAAACAGACAATTTAAAATATCAAAATCCGCTAGTGAGATTGTTTGCGGTCAAGTCCATTCCTACCAACTATATTTATTATGATGTTTGTATGAGAGTTGGGAAAGTTTCTGTTATTTTACGTAATTTTATTGGCGATTTTGTCTTCTAATAACCTGTCAATTTAGACTGAAATTGTGAGCCTTCGTGAGTCATGAGTGATGAGAATATATGACATAGTGTTTGAATTACCCCCAAACCACTTGGGCCCAATTGACATAATATTTGAACTTTATCATTTTATTTAAGTTCAGTTCAATAAAGGTTTTAGTTTTAAGAAAAAAAAAAATAATTTACTTTCTCCATCTCATTTTGTTTGTCTCATTTCATTTTACATAATATTTTAGAAAATTTTAAACTTATCTCATATTATCAATTTTTTCCTCCAAAAATTTGAACTAAAAAATACTCAATTATGAGACTTTCAGAAAAGGAAAATTGGACAAACATTATGGGAAGAAGATAGTATATTTTATATTACAAATATTATTAAAAAGTATAATACTATAAAAGTAAATTTAGGAACAATCCAACAATAGCAAAGTTATATGGATAAGTACAATAAGTGGTAGACCTATCATTACCCTTTTGAATAAGTTATATATGTATAAAGAAATAATTAATATGAAAATTAATATTTAAATTAATATTTCAATATACTTAATTGTTTTGAACACTTACCAAATTAAGTCGATTTCAAATATCCACTTTTAAATACTTAAATCCACCCTTAAGCACAATAATATCCTTATGACTAGTGTTGCTAAAGACTGGATAACAAAAACCCGCTCGTTATCCGACGTGAAAAATCCGACCCATTACCCAATCATATCTTTATTATGTGATACTCCAATAAATTATTTAACCATATATATTCCACCGTCTATAATTCAATTCTGATAATTGAAACCCCATATTCGTCATTGTGAGACAATAATCTTATTTTATGTCGAGATGTTGTGTAACAATGCCTTTTCAGCCCGCAATCTTAGCTAGTTCAATTCAAATACCATTATACACTCTACTCGATATATTTGCACAATTCAGTCTATACAATTCATATAACGTATTTATAATATATTATAATTAATTAATAAATAAATATTTTTTTTTTGTAATTAGCGATAGATGTGAGTTTCAAACCCAAGACATTTTTTGTCACTAACAAGAGTCTTTTCCACTAGCCTATACGATTAATTCCAAATAAATAAATATTTCTATGTCATACTATTAGTTCCTCTTGATTAAACTTTAATTTAATGTGCAAAATAATATAAGATTTTTGCTAATCTATTTTTAAAATTGAAGGTTAATATATTTTTTTATATTAGTAAGTAGCTATTGTATAAAATATTCATTAACTAAAAATTATATTAAAAGAATTCCTCTAATTAAGGAGACATGAGGCTTCAAAAAGCAATTTTAGTTCCCCTTTCCTAATTATATATAGATAGATTTAATGTGCAAAAATTACGTAAGATTTTTTTTAAATCCACTTAAAATTGAAGGTTAATATTTCTTTTTGATATTGGTAAATAGTTATTGTACAAAATACATAGTATACATATTTCATAAACTATTACATTTTATTTTTGTAATTCATCACTAAGGGGTGTTTGATAAAAAATTTCAGAACTTAATCTAGTTGGTTTCAGACCTTTTTTTATCAAGTTTGTTTGTTAACTATTTTTTTAAGGCCTGAATCAAATCAGATCTGATAAAAAATCCTTAATAGATTTTTAAGTTAAAAATCTTTTATTGTCTGAAACAATTCAGAAGGCATTAATATTACTTTTCCATATCAGTCCTCTTATCTCATGTCTTTTTTCTCTCATCTTTCACGTCTGCTTCTCTTCCTTCCTCTCATCTCTCTCAATTCTTTTTCTATAAACCTCCTTCCTATCCAAAAAAAAAAATTAAATTTTTATTAGCACAGAACAAGCAACTGAAACAGTCATCAAAATAAGGTAAAATTTTTATAATTTTTTATTTATTTTATATAAATTGATAGTGTAAAATAATAATATTCATATTTGCTTGATATATATAAAGTTGTTCAATTTCATATATTAAAATTGGAGCACGATAAAATTGATCGTTGTGACAAAAAAAAAGTAGAAATGAAATGTATGAATAAATTGTTGTTAATTAAGGTTAGGGCAAATTGTCAATATAACTCAAATTCAGACTTTTTCTTTGAACTGTTATCAAACAACTAAACAGATTCAGTATTCAGATTCAGCAATTCAGTATTCAGTCACTTACAATCAGACTTTAGATTTCAGTTTTTCAGATTTATCAAACAGGCCATAAGACTATCCAAAATAAGGGACAATTCAAAAGGCAATTATCTCCTATCACATCAATAAATATGTTATTATCTTATAAACATCAACAGTAGGGGATAATTGAGAAATAATATTTTTTTTTCTTTTTCTTTCATATCACTAAAACATACAACAATACATATAATTTTGAAAAATATAATAGAAACAATTATTATCAAAATAAAACAAATTTAGTCTCTAATGATAGAATTGAAAAATAATTATTGATGCTTTTTTTTAAAAAAAAATTAACAAATCATTAACTGAAAATGTCAAAGTTGAATAAGGTGAAACAAAAATTAAAAAGTTGCTTTAGCTCGGATGCATAAACTTGTTTTTTGCATAGATTACATGAATGTCATTAAATTACATCCCACTTCCACATAAGTGGAAAATAATTAGGGATGTTTCATACCAAATATCCCCATGTTGTAGGTAGTCTAATAATATGAATGGCCCACGGGACATAGCTCAAATAGTAAGGGATTTTACTATAAGAGTGTGTTTCTCCACAAGTGTGTGCACGTGGGTTCGATCCACGACAGATGCATGAGTAACTCTGCATTTGTTCAAGGAAGGATCTGCTTGTGGGTGGTTACCCAGCCTACTCTGGGCACTCTTAAGGTGAGGTACCGAGCCGCTAGAGGCACATCCCGGATTCACCTCCTCTGTTGAGTGATGGGCTAGCTAAGCGGGGACGCCTTAAATGAGCGTATCATTTAATAATATGAATGTAACGAGTACTCTGATGCCAACTTCGTAATTGGTTGGACTCGAGTAGAATTTCATACTCAATACGCAAAATGAATAATTACCTAACTCATGAAAATGCTTATCAAACAACTGAGTACCCGATCAAACTCCAGCAACTCACCCCAAAATGAAGAACACATGAAAATATGAAGATAGTTGTGCAAATACTAAAAGTCTCCCTTAAAAAAAGGTTGAACAATAATATTAAAATGTATGGATCTTATCAACGTCCATGAATGAGAAATCATAGATCGAACCGCCGAATCGGAAAATTGGGTGCTATCATATAGCTTTGTATCGGCTAAGTTCACGAGTTGGAGATAAGCGGACTCGAACCGCTGACATCCGCCGCAGGGTAAACCACCGCCTCTCAGTCCCCCGACTTATTTTACCATAGAGGCCACCGATAGACAATAACTCCCCCCTCATTGCCTCCTGCCCTAAGAAAGTCGTGAGGAGGTAAATCGTGGGGTATGCATTAGATGATAAGGGATTTGAGGTTGTCCGTTAACCACTTCCACAACAGATTCTGCCTCATAGAAGACTCAAAATCACACGCTACAGAAAAAGCAAAACGTAATACTACTCACTGAATTTTTTTACCACTTGACCTGTGCTCGGGGAAAAGTCTCCCTTAAATCCACTCGGTTTTCAACTTGGCTAAATTTCACAATGTCCCCTGAATTATTGTCAACTGATCAAATAAGGAACTAAACTTCTGAGTCGGTCAATTTGCCCCATAAACTTTTAAATCGGTCAATTTGCCCTATGAATTACGACGAACTAGTCAGTTTGGGTATTTTAAATATATTTTCTATATTCAAACTGACCCAAAAATGTCTATTATATGTCGAATTCTTATATTGTCCTCCATCAAAACCTAAAAACTATGACTTTTATGGTGAAAATCTCCAAACTGATTAGTTCGTCGTAATTCAAGGACAAATCGACCGATTTAAAGTTTAGAAAACAAATTGACCGAGTAAAAAATCCAGTCCTTACTTGATAAGTTGACAATAGTTCGAGAGCATTATGAAATTTAGCGTTTGAACTTTTGTTCTACTTTGTACATATTGGGGTTTGGTGCACGTGGCCTCCCTGGTCTTCCTAGTCTTACTACTACACCTTCCTCTTATCTTAACCTCACCTTTTTCAAGCCCGTTGGACTCTCGGGATTGCTTCCGTTTGCTCAATTAATTCTTCGCTTTTCCCATTTCTGCTTCGGTAAGTAGCTACTTTCGATTCATTTTAATTCACGTTTTATTTGTGATTCAGAACTTTTAATTGACGTTTTATTTGTGATCCAGAACTTTTGTTATGACTTCATTTCTTATTTTGTTTAACAAATACAGAAATAATATTATTAGACTTGTTTAAATCTTTTTTTGAAGTATTAATTTTTTATTATTACACATTTTTTCTTACAGTTTTTAGCTGATGTTATAGATTTTGTTATTACTACCGTGATATGAAGTTATTGTCCAATTTTATTTTATTTTTGTGTTTTTTTAATTATAAAAATGATTTTTCGTGATCTGGGTCAAGCTGTAAATCGATAGATAATTATGAGAATACGATATTGATAAAGAGTTGTTGGTTGGTTGGTGGAGCATATAAGACTACCTGAAAAGCTTATTTAAAGTTGTTATTACTGGTTTGGTGAATATCCAAGAAGTGTCCTGTAATAATGGTAGTGGTTCTTGATTTTGTTGAGAAAAATGCAAACTTTGGTGCTTGAAGTTGATGTAAGAATAAGTTTTTGGGTTTATATGTTCTTATAAAAGAGTCATTGGGTCAATTCGGAAACAGGCTCCTTGCTATCACAGTGGTAAGTTTGCATACTATACGATCCTCCGTTACCCTGCAGGTGTGAGTCTCTTCGAAGTCATTGGTCATGTTAATGTTAAAAAAGAGTGTTTAGGTGTGTGTGTATGGCATTCCTGCAGGGATCTGTTGGATTCTTAAATGGTGGTTTCCTCTTCTAAATTATTCTCGTTTGTGCACAGATTGAATGATATAACTGAAGGTCTAGTCTTGTGATCATAGTTGTGTTTTCTTTATTGAAGTTCATGATGGTGGCAGAATCTTGGTTTCGTAGTATATTGAGGGCATCGAAGAAGCCTGGACACGAGGCTGAGAAATTGCTTATAGGAGTACTTGCATTTGAGATTGCAAGTTTGATGTCAAAGTTGGTGCAGTTATGGCAATGTTTGAATGATAAGCAGGTTACTAAGTTAAGGCAGGAGATAGCTAGTTCCGTTGGTATAAAGAAGCTTATTTCAGATGATGATGAACATATAGTGAGGTTAATTTGTGCTGAAATGATGGATAATCTAGTGAATTTAGCTAGAGCAGTGGCTAGGATTTCGAAGAAATGCAGTGATCCACTATTAAGGAGTTTTGAGTCTACATTTAATGATCTTATGAAGACGGGAACTGATCCTTACGGGTGGCAGTTCACATGGAAGAAAATGGACCAGAAAGTGAAGAAAATGGAGAAGTTCATACTGGTCAATTCGAATTTGTATCAGGAAATGGAAATGCTTTCAGATCTTGAACAGACACTGAAAAGAATGAAAATCCAAGATGAGGTTGACAGTATCCATTTAGTTGAATTTGAGAAGAAAATTGCATGGAAACAACACGAGGTGAAGCATCTAAAACAAAACTCTCTTTGGAGCAGAACCTATGATTACACTGTGCAGCTTTTGGTTGGATCTGTGTATAGTATATTTGGTAAAATTGGTCATGTTTTTGGAATTAATAATGTAGCAGAGATGGGTTTCGAACAGTCTGGAGCTCTAGGTTCTGGTAATATTCCACGGAGCAATTCAGTTGTGTTTATGCAGTCATCGGTCCATCCATCGGAAAGTGTTAATTATAAATTCTCCTCTGGTCCATTAGGGAATATAACGACCAAGTCCGGATCATTGTTGCCCAGAAATAATATGAATAACTCTTATTCAGGACCTCTTCAGACTTCTGCAGGGGCGGGGAGTCTTGTAACACAAAGGCGAAGTACTGTTGGCTTCTATTCGGGTCCACTCACTAGTCCGTCTCCTCACAACAGTCCTTCGAATACAACAAAAAAATCTAGCAGTAAATTTTTGCATTTCTGGTATCGTTCATCAAAATCACATAGTCAAAGGAATCGTTCAAAAGAAAATCATGCATTCAATGCTGCACATGTTAAAGGTTCCATGATTAGTGGAAGTATATCTTCTGCAAGCAACTGCCATTTAAGCTCAGATGCTCCATTTTCTCAAAACGTAGGTAAAGATCTTAATTTGCAGACCGTGGCTTCAACGAGTAAACTGCAGGATACTCTATCAAGTTGTGGATTCAATACCAAACGATTACGTGCCCCACCTGATTCTCTTGGTGCAGCTGCTCTAGCACTGCACTATGCAAATCTCATCATTGTCATTGAAAAGCTAGCAGCATCTCCACATTTGATTGGCCAAGATGCACGAGTTGACTTGTACAACATGTTGCCGGCTAGTATCAGGATGGCTTTGAGGGGAAAACTAAAGCCTTACGCCAAAGAATTGTCTTCTTCAGTATATGATACAGCTCTAGCACGTGAGTGGAATGAGGCAATATCTACGATATTGGAATGGTTAACCCCACTTGCTCATAACATGATACGCTGGCAGTCTGAAAGAAGCATTGAGCATCAAAATCTTGGTTTTAGGACAAATGTTCTTCTTGTGCAGACACTTTACTTTGCAAATCAGGAGAAAATTGAAGCAATAATTACTGAGCTTCTTGTTGGTCTGAACTACATATGGAGATTTGGCCGAGAAATCAATGCCAAAGCTATAGCTGGGTGTTCTAGTGGTATAACAGTTGATGATTACCTAGAGTAATAGCGAAGTTCAGTCACTAGCAGCAGCCTGGTTGCCGACAAAAAATCTGCTGGGGCTGAGATGCTGACTAAAAATAAGGATGTTCCAGCACCATATGAGAAGGTAGATGTGCGGTTATTGGAACATTTTTATATGATGTCCACTTCATGACGGCTTCCATCTAGTCCCTAGCTACTCTTATGATTGGCTATGGAGTACGGGACTCAGGTAGTAGTAGACTCTTTGTAGTTAGATTTGTATTATCCAATATTTTTCTGGTCTGAAATGGCAAAGGCTTTTTATAATGAGCATTTAAAGGGAAGATCGAAGGGAACTAGCCCTCTGAGACCGGCTATTTGTAAGCTGCGGTAAAATGTTCTATTTCTAAACTATACACTATAGTTGCTAATATTCTGTGTAATATTAGGAGTAAAGCAAATGTGATAATGCTAGCGATTTCAGCGGACCAGGTAAAGGCACACGCTCGACTCAGACTCGTTAACAATAGTCGAGGATACAACCCTTATGTATAGTTAAGATTGGGATGTGGTGTAGTTGGGTCTGCAGAAAAAAAAATCTGTTTTCTGCCTGTTTCTGGTCGTTCTTATGGGCATTTTATTCGATTTATAAATGAGAATTTTTCTTGCAATTTCCCAGAAGCAGTTTTTAAAAGCATGCGTTGTTGCAACATTTAACCATGATTCAAATGTTGATAGAATGTTGTTTGACCGTGTTACTTTATTTTATTTTTAGTTAATTCATTATTAAAAATTGACTGAATAAGGAATATTTGTTATTTAAAAATGACTCGTAGAATGTTGTTTGCCTATTTTACCATTTTTAAAATTGAGTTTATGTTGGAAAGTCGTAGAAAAGCTGAAATACGAAAATTCAGGTGTCAAATTTATGGTTTGGGTGTGTACTTGATAGGTTAAATACTTTAGCTACCAATTAGAAAAAATAAAAAAAATTTAAGTGGTTAGATGAAAACAAGCCAATGTCTTATCCTCTTGATAGTTGTAGTTTGTCTTTTCACAAATTGGTTCACTTTAATTAACCATTGCACTTTTCAAAACCAAAACGTTAACTATGAATAACTTTTTGTAAATTTTATTTATAAACAATTACAAGTAAATCATACTATAAAATTAACAAAATTCAATACCACTAACATGTATTTTCTTCTTCCCTTTGAATAAAGGTAAATTCTCATGGGATTTTTCTGTCAATATGAGTGATAGTCCCTATTGAGTGTTCCCGATTGATCTCTCAAACAATTAGCAATGAAGTCGAGCACCATTACTTAAATTACGTTTGTGAGATGAACTCAGATATGGTAAGAAAATATAGAAAAAAAAATTCTTTATTATTCTTGAACTTTGCACGAAAGTGAATGATTCTTAGAAAAAATGGAAAGAACATTATTACTCCCTTCAATCCGAAATGACTGTAAATATCGGTGCAAATTTTTTACACTCAATTATTCTTTACTTATTTTATTAAAAAATTTATAAATTTGTATCGCAAAAATAGTTTAAAAGATGAATCTAACTATATTAATTTTAGGGTTAATGGCATGAAAGATCACTCAAAGATACTAATATTTCCTAGTCGATCACCCTATTATTAAATGGACCACCTTCGATCACTGAACTGCATTTTTTGGGCAAACTTGGTCACTGGGCCGTTTTGAAAGATTTTGGGTGCATTTTGTAAGTTTTTAGCAAGGGTAATTTTGTCCGTTCATATTTATAGACATTTAATCATCGTTTTTTAAACTTTTTTTTAACTTTTTTTTAATTTTTTTTTAATTTTTTTTTTCAGTTTTTTTTTTAATTTTTTTTAAAAAAAATTTTGGTTTTTTTTTTTGTTTTTTTAAAAATTTTAATTTTTAAAAATTTAAAAAAAGTTCAAAAAAATCAAAAAAAATTAAAAAAAAATAAAAAGAAAAATAAAAAAAATAAAAAAAAGTTTTAGAAAAAAATTAAAAAAAAATTAAAAAAAAATTTAAAAAGATTTAAATAAAAAATTAGAAAAAAGTTTAAAAAACGAGGATTAAATGTCTATAAATATGAACGGACAAAATTACCCTTGCTAAAAACTTACAAAATGCACCCAAAATCTTTCAAAACGGCCCAGTGACCAAGTTTGCCCAAAAAAATGCAGTTCAGTGATCGAAGGTGGTCCATTTAATAATAGGGTGATCGACTAGGAAATATTAGTATCTTTGAGTGATCTTTCATGCCATTAACCCTTAATTTTATATCAACTTTAGCCAAATTTGAAGAAATTTTAAGTTTTCAATATATCTTTTGCTTGTGCTTTTTAGTTTTACCACTTCTTGCTGTAACTTCATCAAATGAAATTGCAAATCCAACAAGATTCGAGCAACACAATTAGTCATTCCGATTTCTTCATTATATTGGCAAGACTAAGATAGGTTCATGTGGATGGTTTGGAGTGATTTGTTTTGCTTTTAGGATTTCATTTGTTTTTGGGATTTTATTTCATTTTGAATCATTTTAATTATCCTTTCTTCAATTTCAAGATTCGTTATACTCCATCCGTCCCTAAATGATTGGTTTGACTTTATATGGTCAAACTTAAAAAACGTTGATCAATAATTCTCATTAACTAATAAGAAATAATATGGTCATATGATATATTGTTAGATTCGTCTTAATATATATTTTTGAACTATCAACTTTTACAATTTTTTCATATGTAAAATAGGAGATATTTATGTTTGAAATTGTGTTTTGTTGACCATGAAAAGTCAAAATGTACCAATCATTTATGAATGAAGGGAGTATTATTTTAACCACTAGCTTGGCTTAGTGATATCGACACATGCCATCTCAATGGAGAATTTTGAATCTTCTAAATGTGACCATCGAAAAATTTAATGAATATTGTAATCATTTTAAATTTTCTGCAACTAGTTATTTGAACTATAAATCTTACAATGTAATCTCTTCCGACTGAATTTTTATGAATGCATGAACTATAAAAAAAAGAAGTAAAACAGCTAGTGGTCAAGGCCTCTATCTCAAGCTTCTGCAATTGATAATGATAATGCAATGGGTTCAAAATGTAATGCTCAGTCTCCCACATCGAGGATGGACCTATATAAATCTATGTTGTGCATTTATTCATATCGATCATTATTGATTTCTCAGTAGAGGATTTAGATTATCTTCGTTTGGAGATATTTGGAGGATATTTGAGGTGATGAAGTCCTCCAATAAGAAATAATTAAGGGGAATATCTTTCTTCCCATTTTTCAAAGAATTATTCAATAATTTTGGGAATTATTGGAGAAGTGGGCCAGGGAGGTGAAGAGGTGGTGGAGAGAGAAGAGGTAAGTCACATGGACTTCATGAGGTGTTAACTCCTTATTGGTCAATTAGATATTTGTTTTATCTTTCTCTCTTAAATAATATTTTTGATATATAAATTTATTTATTTTTAATTTTTTTTACAATCAACTTTTTTAATTTTTCAAGATCCATAAATAGAGACTATGTTTGTTTGATTTAAACAACAATTTATTTTGTAAATTTCTCTCTTTTTATCTATTTTCTCTAGTTTTTTTGCTACTTTCTTCAACTCTTAAATATTTTTATATATAAAACACAATTAATAATAAAAAATATAGAATTATAAAATTATATTAATAAAATAAGAAGAGAGAAGATGAATATATAGTAGAGTAGATGTTAATAATGTGGAAGGAAGAGTTTATGTGGAAGAAAGATAAAATGAAATAACTTTTTGAAATATCTCCTATTGTAGAGTGTGAGAATATTTGAAAAGATAATTGAGGATATTTGATGATGTGTTGAAGGAATAAAGTGATGTGGTATGAAATATTAGGGAAATCAATTATCTCCTACTGGAGATGGTCTTAGATTAGAGAGGGAAAGTCGGGTTTTAACTTCTGATGGATGTTCAGGTAAGATCTTGACTTCAATTAAGGTGGCGATAAGTTCTCGATATAATTGAGGGTGTTGAAGGGTCAGCGGTGAAATGGTGATAGCTATTGACGGTGGTGATTTTGGTGAAGAAACAGATAAAAAAGAAGAAGAATGAGGAAGTAACGAATGGGTTAGGCCTTAGCCCACCCTCTCGTCCCCCCCCCCCCCCCCGTCTCTTTCTGTAAGGATCGTTCAACTTCTCATAGTGGTGGAGATACAACTTAAAACATAAATATCTTTATATCTACGCGCATGAAAGTTGTAAAATATTGATATTTCAAAAATATATATTGAAGCGAATTTAACAAATCTCGCATGACTATATTATCTCTTATCGACTAATGAGAATTCGTGGTCAAAGTAAAATAAAAAGAGGTCTTAGAAGAAATGACGGAAGAGTAAATCTAAAGAGCACGAGTCGCAAGGCAGATTAAATCACTAAGTGGTGTCTTGGTTCTACAACTGTATCTCATCTGTCCAGTAACTATTCTATAGGATGTAAACCTCCTAAAATAATACACAGACTACTCGAGAGGATCAAAGCTCCGTTTCGAAATCTATCGTGGCTCGTGATTATGCAACGAAGAATGAAGATTACTGATGAAGTTACCAGCATCGTTCCAGTAACTGTCCTCTCCTTTAACATCCAAATGAAATCCCATTGTAAAAGTAAAAGACAATGTAGAAGTAAAAGACATTGTATTATAAGGCCTCAGGAAACCGCAAATCAGCAGGACCAGGACCCAAAATCCCTTTCTGCTCTGATATCTTGCCCAGTCCTTGCGCCATTTCAGACTGGCTGATTTTCTCTTCCTCTCTCCAGGTGGGCTCATGGAGTTCAATCTATCATGTGGAAGTAACATGGAGAAAGTCATAATAGTCGTCGATGCTAAAGATGAGAAGTTTCTGAAGATCGGGGGTTTTGATTTAACAAGATGGTAACCGAGAGAGACAAAGAGAGAAATGAAGTTTACAGCAGAGCAAAAACTAGCAGATTGAAATGAAGTTCAAAAGAAAGAAACCAAATGACTAAACTACAGTAGCCATTTCATTTGAAGAAAAACCTTAGCATTCTCGTATTCGTAACTTTCTCAATCCACTATTCTTCTTTGCCAATAATAACGCTAGTATTTGTAAACAATAAAATAGAGAATCTAATTTTATATTAAAACGAAGAGAATATCAGGAAATGGCATGTTGTACATTATGTCAATTTCTTCTAAGAAATAAACACGGCTTGAGCAATTTAAGTTTGTAAATTAATTGGCGATGATATTTTTTCTGGGCAAAAGGTATTAGTGCCTATTGCTAGATATCCTACTTCAGATTCCACCCACTCTGTAAGTCAAATTACCATTCCACCCACTAAACTTTTGCAATCCTACCACAGTAACCATTCCGTCGAGTTATCAATTAGTTTGACGGTTAAGTTCAAATATGGGTTCTATGTAGACATTTCGGGGATTGGGGTTAATTTTGAAATAAACAATAGTAAGGACTTCTTTTGTGTAAAAATATAACTTTTTAATTATTTAAATAAAAAAATTGAAAACTAACCCTGAAAGGTATCACCTTCAACGCTTACGAACCAAACACCCACCACCCTTCTTCATCAAACGATACCCTCACAGACCCAAATCAAATTCCACCTTTTCACCAATCTTCCACTACCAATAGTCAAAGCACAACTAGAACTACCACATTGCTTGATCTTTCTTCTCTGGGAAAATCAACGAAATAAAAGACGACCACAATGAAGATTCGAGGAATAATCCTCCAATAACACCACAAAAATCAACTGAATTCAACAAGGAATAATTTTCTAGGACCTCTATGATCTGTACCCAATGTCCCAAATGAAGCCTAAGTCTTTTTGTTTTCTTTCAACTTGGTTATGGAGCTCCCAATTTGGTTCTATTGCAACAAAACACTGTTGGTTTTGGTTCAGTTAGGTCTGAAGGATCAACTGTTGCAAATGTTAAAATCTTGATAGGTCTAAGACATTAATACCACCTGACAATTTTACTTTGGGGGAACAACCTACTTTGTTCCAAAAAGGGTGATAAGATTTGTTATTTGGGAAGCGAAAATCGACGGGCTTCAGCTAATGTATAATAGTTGGGGAGGAGGATGGATATGATTGAAGGGAATGGAAGAAAATGGAAGATTGTTTGCTTAAGTTTTTAAACATTACAGACTAACCTCATTTTATTTGGGACAAAAGACTTATTTTAAGAAATATTAAAGAAAAACCTTGAAAATTTTGACTTAAGGTTAAATTAACAATCAACCTGATGGAATGGCTCATATGGTAGGATTGCTGAAGTTTAGTGAGTGTGATCAGTGATAGTAATTTAACTTACGGGGTGCACGAAAACCATGATATTCAGCAATGGGTACCAGTGCCTTTCGCCTTTCTCTCTTGTATAGAATCAGTTGCTAAATGGACTTGCCTCGTCATGATCATAATTTCCATCTGGCAACAGTGGGGTCATAAGTGGAGGGGCAAGATCTGGATCCAGCTTTTTAAATATAAATGTTGTATATAGACCTGTAAAATGAAAATAATATTGAACTGTTTTTTTAATAATATAAGAAGATGACAAAAATTTCAAAAACCAGGAAAGTAGGACTCACTTAGAACGTCATATGACCGAGGAAGAAGTCTACCCCTGGCATCTACAAGAGTATGAGCAGGATCTTGTAGCATACCTGCAAACTGTGCTCTTCCAACAAAAATAAAACATAGGGAGAAACAGAAAGTGAGACCTTCATTATACCATATGTTACTATGCATCACACATTTAACTATTTCTCCACTGTATCATAATGCATCACGTCATTATCACATAATAGTAGTAAGGGAATTCGAAGTTGAACATCGTAATGAAAACGCAAGTAAGAAATGACGCTTTCTATTCATTAACTGGAAACAGCTATGAACTGAAACAAAACACACAATATAATAATCAAGTAGAATTATGAGTTACTGTAAGCAAATCTATAACCTGTTATCATCGTAGAACTCTGTTACGTTCTGAATCTCCACATATTCGAGACCAGCCTCTCTGGCCAACCTGAGAATCACAGTTCTCAGTATCTAGATGTTCAAAATCATCAACAGCAAAAAGGGAAGAAGCGGGTGCAAACACAGAAAACGATAACTACTACTGTATGCTAGAAAATACAACAAATGACAGCTCTGTGAGCATTTCTAAATCTAAAACATCAAGCTCTTGGAATAACTAAAAGAAGCCTTCTCCAGTTACTCTTAAATGGAAGCATTTGTACTGAACACTTCAACAGCTTTTCAAGTCTACTCTGTACCTATTACCTGTATATCTTGTAGTGTCAACTAGTTAACTATTCACATGTCTTGATGCTGCTATCACCTTTCCCAAGGAAAAATATGAATCAAATACACTTTTTTCTGATTTATTCACATATCATATTAAAATTTCTTTCTCAAATTGTCACCACATGTAATAGGCTGCTTTGGATCATTTTGCTCGGAAGGCTGATGGTATTGGAAAAAAAAAAGATCCCAATGCAAGTGAGTGCAAAAGAGGTTCCTAGTAAGAATCAGACGGCAAGCCTTAGCACATATAATATCGCCAGTACCTCATAAATAGGCCAGTTCCTGACGTTTCTTTCTTGGCACGAGATATTGCTCTATTAGTCAAAGACAATGCAATCTGACTTAAATGAATTACAATGTTAAATGTAGGATTCCGAGTCAACCTGATTAAGCTTGGAAAATGAACCAAGCAGTGAGTTTCAGCATAGGGATCACTTGAAAATTTCAACTGGTACTTCTTCCCGAAAAATGGGAACCTAGTTCAATTGGAGTTGAGATAAGCATATTGTTCAAGTTCTTGTGTACTGAAAATAAATTAAAGCAAAGTAGATATGGTAATTGTTTATACTTTTCTTCCTCAACTTCAAAAGTAATCATGTAACTCTCTGATCTTATGCAATTTGGGACAATGTTGGGCTTCATTCCACCGCTCCTGTTATGATAAGCTTCCACCATTTTCTGGTACTTTGCCCTGTGAGAAGAATCTGTTAAATGACACTTCAGACAGCAGAGAAATTTCACCATTATGAAGCAATATACAAACTTGCTGAAATGAGGAAATAGGAAAGCCACATAAGACTCTCGTTTTATGCAACATATGTAGACCATTTTCATTAAATGGGTCATGGCTAGTGAACATTGGTCATACCAATTGGTGGTATACAGTTTTAACATAAAAAAGGACTATTTCCATCCTAATTTTCACTAAAAAAAGGCATCAGAATGCACAGTTAATACTATGCTTGGCATCTGAAGCATCCACTTGTAAGGATCTGTTAGGTAGCAGGTCCAAGGTACACACAAACTATAGTTAAAACCAAAGTTATGAAAAGGCGCCTGTTTAAACCAAAGTTTAAAAAAGGCGCTTGGGCGGTGAGGGAGGGGCGAGGCACCGCCCAGGCGCCTCACAGGTGGTTATGCTTCAGAAAATGTACTAGCTTGTAAGTTGCTTGAGGCAAAGTATCCATATATCTTTTGGACACTTTGTGTTGCACATTGTTCGGATTTGAAGTTCGAAGACATCCTTAAACTTCCAAGGTTCAAGAGAATAATAAATGAGGAGGCTATTACGGTGAGCGATTACATCTACAATGGCAGTAAACTCTTGAGCATGATGAGGAAGTTCAGCAGTGGAAAAGAAATGGTTAGGCCAGCTAAGACACGTTTTGTTACAGATTCCTTAACCAGGTTTTATGAGAGAAAAAATTTGAGGAGCCTATTTATTTTAGATGAGTGGTTTGAGAGCAAAGAAAGTGCAAGATATATGTGAAAAGAATTGTTTTTGTTAGTTGTGATGTTTGTTTGTCTTTTCGATTCTAGTTTCATGTTGGGTGATTGAGTTTGTCGTTGAATTGTGATGTTTTTGTTTGTCTTTTGACATCTAGTTTCATGTTGGCTGATATTTAATTACATACTTAGCATCCATCAACACTACTATTGTTGTTAAAATATAAATGTGGAAGGACTCAAGGTTTCGCACTTAAAACAAAGAAAATTATAAGAAAGCAGAAGCTTTCACTTTTTAATGGAACTTGAAATCGAGAAGCACAACCAACTCGGATGACACTTGAGAAAAAAAACAAGATTTAAGCAAAGAAGTAGGATAACAAGACTGTTAAGACATTCTACTAGTATTCAAAGAGACATAATGTCCAGAACATTAATGATTTAGTAAGAAAATTACATACCATATAGTAGAGGAGTCGGGAGTGATACCAAAAAAATAACCCCCTGGTTTCAGCAAAGATGAAACATTTTGCAACAATCTCTTAGCTTTTTCCTCTGTTTCAAAGCACAACTGCAATTGGACAAAATAGTCACTTGTCAGATATTTAAAATTATATAGAAGATATAGATACCGGTGACATTTAATATGTCAGATATGTGTTCTTCATGAACAAAACCTGCAAATGACGGATGCAGCGTACTATATCTGCTTGATTTTCTTTTTCTTGCAGATAAGGTCCAATGTCTTCCTGGATAACAAGTTTTCATTGCATGAGAACATTTACGAAAAGATGTAGCTGAAGTTACAATTGCACTCACATAAAGTAAAATTTCGACACCGAAGAATATGGTAATAAGTGTTCAGCTAGACGGATTAAGTAATAACAGAGTTCCTTCTTATAGGAGCATAGAACTGAAACAACAAATGGTAAAGAGATGCAGATACGCACTGATCTTCCTTACATCTCTCAGATGGGAAATTGAACAGATTTAAGTGGAAAAAATGCCCATCTATGTGCTAGACTTTAGCCAGTTACAAATTTGTGTGCACACGACTTAGCAATGATCAGCACAACACTTTTCTTCATGACATGGCTATCAAGAACAAGGTTTCTGCCGTACTATATAATGAAACCTAGACGGGAAAGAAAGCCTCAATCCTCTTAACAGAAAAATTAAAAAAAATTGAAGTTCAATTTATGTTACAATGAAGGATGGAGATGGTAAACAATCAATACTCTTGTAAGGAATGCCATTTCTTGTATTGATAAAAAAAATGATTCGATCTCAAGCTCTAACGCTTGTTAAATGGCTACGATGTTTTCTTATTTTCAAAATTTTACATCAAACACAATCTTCAAATTTACAAAACTGTAAGACCAAACTCGCATACTCTCTTACATCGGAGACAGCTATTTAAAATCCCACAGTCAGTACTGAAAATAAATCCATGTCGAGTTCACGTTTAAAAGGCCAATACTACTAAGGACTTAAATTTCTTTCTTGATATCAAATTAAACTATTATAAGATGATAAAGTTTCCAACGAGACTTCTACTCCTCGCAAAAATAAATCCATGTCGAGTTTGCATCACAGTAAGCTCAAAACTTTTGGTACGACCAATTAAACTGCATAACGAGAAAGCACCTCCATGACTTTCTTAAAACTAGAACTTACAATGCAAGGGTCAACCTCATAGAAGTCACAACTGAAAGACTTCCGTTGACTTTCCCATGCTTCTTTGACTTCATTAACTCCAGATGTAGCAACATCTACACATCTCCAAAAAAATTCCCAATTATACTCGTGATCGTACATTACATTTTTCTAAGGGTTAATGGCGGCAACAATCATCAACGTCTATTAAGATGTTTCCAGTTCATCATCTATGTTTCAAAACGTCCATCTCAATCATCTACATTGCAAAATGTTGCACTCCATCACCTATACTTAACGACATATTGAAATATAAGTAATTGACAGTGACGTTTTGAAACATAAGTCAAGAACTGAAAATATATCGTAAATATAGGTGATTGCTTCCATTAACCCTTTTTCTCTAATATACAATTATAGTTGAAAATAATATTCGATTATCAATTTTTTCTTAACAAAAATTTAAATGTACCAATTCCAATAAAATGGCCAATTTGAGCTTCGTCCCACTTCTCTTCCTCTGGTACTTTACCACAATATAAATCACATACCTTTCAATTAAAGAACTACATTAGAGTTCAAATTCAAACAATAAATTTTAATTATATAACGAAAAAATAACATTATGAAAATATTTTACGAAATAATAAAAGGTAAATAATAATATTAATACAGAGGCGTAAGGATGAAGGAAGATGTTGAGGAGGGCGGTTCTGGCGAAGTCTAGGAGGCGGTGGTGAGTTGACTCGGTTGGTCTGTGTGGTGGTGGGAAAGGGGGAGGGTGTGTTGAACTTGATATCATCCTACCAAGCCACGGTTGATGAAAACGTGGGATAAGTTATTTGAATTTCAAATTATTGAATTGGACTTTTGATTAAGTTCATTTTATCGTTAATGGTCTGTTTGAATTGGGAGAATTAAGGGAGGAGAATTCGTTAAAATTATCCTAGTTTTTAATGGCTTTTCACATCACTCACGTTGAAAAAAAAGTCATATCACTTATGTTTCAAAGTATATTAATGTTTAACATATACGCTTATGGCGCATTTCAGAAAGACCCTATTATTAATTAAAACTTTGAAATCACCTACTTAGGAGGAGTCTTATTATCGATCTCGGACGGGCTAATAGAAGAACAAGGTCCCCACCCAAGAAAATGACTACTTTGCCCCCACTTTTAATTTCTTCAACTATTATACTTGAAAATAGGGGGCATAATTGTAATTTCATACCTAAAGATCACTATTTGGGTGTGTCTATGTATGCATACAGATCAGAACTTAAGGGGACCACTCGTTATAAATTTATTAGGATAAAAGATACTCAAAAAGGGTATCCAAATGTCATCGTCAATTTACAAAAAAAAAAAAAAAAGAGTATCCAAATGGGACTAAAGTATCCATTAATAATTTTACGAGGCCAAGAAAACATATTTGGTCCAAGTTTACAAAATATTATCTATACTACGAAGAATAGAATGACCATCTCTTACGTGCACACATTCATCAGCCGCCCCACCTTCAGATGTTTGTACGTCATGGTTCTAGACTTGTGCCTTTGTGGGCAAATGGGCTAAATGACCCAACTTGTGGGCTAAATGTTTGAACAGTCGCGAACGAGTGGCAGAATTTGTAATTCGTGGTCTTCAGAGGACGTTTTCCCTCCTCCTCCTAACGTGTTAGCATAAGCCCTCTTAGTTGTTCATGATTCATATATCGTACACAATATTGTCCAATTTCTTTCGTGTCAGGGGCTTCCACCTGGCCTTAGATTCGCCTATTGCACACGTTTTTAGTTTGATCTGGACCGTGCTTTCTTTATAGGCGAATGTTGGCTTCTGCAATTGTATTTTCTATTATACTTAAAAATATGGTAATCATTCATTGCGGTTGCAAGGTGTGCAGCTGTAATGGGTTGGGAGTTTGGCTTCTATCAACAACCGTAAATCGTGGTGGCTGTTATCTCTATAAATTGCTTCTTTATGTAGTTTCTTTGCATCCAAATTCACTGAAATTGTTTTTTCTTTTTTTTTTGGTATGACGTTAGTTTCTACTAAATTTCTACTTTTTAGTAATTATAGTGTCCTTGCTTATTCGTGTTTGTTCTTAATGTTTAAATGATCATCATTTACTTCTGTTTTGTTTGCAGGCAAAGTCGTTATTGTAACGTTTATATTGATGGGTGTTGTTTATATAATTCCTTGTTTTAATCGTCTTTCTGTCTATATTGGTAAAAAGTTTGTTGAACTGCTTGTTTTATTAGTATTAAAAGTGTGTCTCATACCTATATCAAGTTTGTTCGACCTCATTTTTCTTGCCCCTATTGTCAAAAAGAAAATCATGCTTATTTTAGGTGTCCAATTAGGAAATTGGAGAATATGGATAGTCTTCTAAGAAAGGCCTTAAAGCCTATTTGGGTAGTAAGAGCTACCCTCTCACTAACTCACAAGGATCCAAAAAGATTTGGGTATCAAGTAAGAAATGTTGATCTTTTATATGTAGGTCAACCATTCATCCTTTAAGAATAATATATGGATGGTGCATACAGCATACTGGATGCTTAAGGCATATGACCGGAGATGCATCAGTCTTTCTCAAGCTTAAAAGCTGGTTCGTGAAGTTTGCAAATGACGAAACCGCAAAAGTCTTGGATAAAGTTTATGTTTGTAAGAAAAAATATTTTAAGATTAAGAATGCTTTCCTTGTTGAAGGTGTTACTTTTAATTTGTTAAGTGTTAGTCAACAGTGTGGTAGTGATTATGTTGTTAACTTCTCCAAACATGGTTGTATGATCTCGCATGCTTCTTCTTAAGTTGTTGTAAAGGTTACAAATTTGATAATGTTTATTATGTGGATTTTGATCTTGTTGAGTCTAATAATCTATGTATGAGTGGGATGCATAATGATGTTGATTTATGGCATAGACGTCTTGAGATGTTGGTATTGATATGTTTTCTAAATTGTCTAAAATTAATTTCTTTTTTAGAGTTTTACCTAGATTGAAGTATGAAAAAAAATAAATTATGTGATGCATGTGAACATGGCAAGATGCATAGAATTTCTTTCAAGTCGGTTAAGAATGTTTCTTTTAAATGTACTTGATTTGGTTCACATGGATCTTTTTGGTGAAGTGGATGTCATGAGTTTGGGTAGCTCTAAATATATGTTTGTTATCATTGATGATTACTCCCATCAGGGTCGGCCCTGGGCCTAGGCAAGGTTGACAGATGACAAGGGCCTCAATCTAGAAGGGGCCCCAAATTTTCAAAAATACAAATAGCCCATATGCAATATTCTAATATCTAAGGCAAATTATTAACTAAATTACTAACACATTAATGCTATGGCGGCTAAATTGTAGTCTACAAATACTCATACTTACCGTTTTTACAATTAATTACCATAATTATAGGAAGTTAATTCCCATCCGTTAGACTACTATTAATTGTGGTTCAAGTTTCTCAAAATTAACATTAACTTATAGCTTATATATATGTGAAACATTCCAACAGTTTTACAAGGGCCCCATATATGTCAGGACCGGCCCTGACTCCTATTTTACTTGGGTTATATACCTTGTTAATAAGATGTGATGCTTTTAAAGATTTTGTTAAGTTGTGCAGAAAGATTACTAATGAAAATGATCTAAAAGTCAAGGTTACAAGGAGTGATGATATTGGTGAGTTCGAGAATGAGAAGTATGAAGAATATTATGAGCAACATGGGATTGGGCACAACTTCTCGGGTGGAAAGGAAGAATAGGACCATCTAAGAAATGTCAAGAACTATGTTGAATGAACACCATCTTCCGACATATTTTTTGGATCATGCAATAGACACCGCTTGGCACGTGTTGAATCGAGTACTATTAAGGCCGGTCTTGAAAAGACACCTTATGAGCTATGTTATGGCAATACTCCTTCTATTGCTTGTTTCAAATTTTTTGGGTATTACTACTATATCTTAGATACTAAAGATAAGCTTGGAAAATTTGATGTTAAATCCAATGAGGCTATCTTTCTTGATTATTCACATCATAGTAGAGCTTATGTCATCTATAATAACAACGATCAATGTATTCAAGAATATATTCACATTCCATTTGCTGAAGCTATTCCTCTTGTTGAGAATGTACCAAAAGATGATGATGAGCCTACATGGAATGAGATATAAAGTGTCTCCAACCTAGTTGATGAGAAAACCGTTGAAGTGCTTGAAGATGATGCTCAAATTATGTGGGAGCTAAACAAGGAAACACAAGAAGTGCAAAATGTGGACGATTACTTACAAGGGAAAATTCATGAAGATCTTCTCAAGGAATACAAAACGATTCTATTCACCCGAGCAAATCTTAGGTGACATCTCTAAGGGGGTAACCACTCGATCCTCCTTAAATAATGTGTGTTTCCATAGTGCCTATGTCTCTCAAATTGTTCATTTGACCGTTAACCAAGCTTTAGAAGATTCAGAATGGGTAATTTCTATGCAAAAAGAATTAGAGCAATTTCAAATGTGTAAAGTTCAACATTTCTTTGAATAGCCGGTTGATAAAACTATTATTGGTACTAAATGGATTTTTAGAAACAAACTAGATGAAATCGGAGTTGTTTTCGTAAATAAAAGCCGTCTTGTAGTCCAAGGATATAACCAAGTAGAGGGGATTGATTTTGATGAAACTTTTGCTCTCGTGGCTAGATTAGAGTCTACTCAGATTATTTTAGCATTCGTTAGTTACATGGGATTTAAGATTCACCAAATGGTTGTGAGAAGCGCTTTCTTAAATGGATTTTTAGATGGAGAAGTTTTTGTAAAACAACCCCTAGGTTTTGAGGATCGTAAGTTTTCTAACCATGTTTACAAACTTGACAAAGCTATTTATGGACTTCCGCAAGTTTGTAAAGCTTGGTATGATAGATTAAGCACACATGTAATTGCTAATGAATTCAAAAAATGGAAGATAGATTTCACTCTTTTCCTCAAATTCAAGGGCAAACATCTCATAGTAGCTCAAATTTATGTAGATGATATTATCTTCAGTTTTATTAATGACTCCTTGTGTAAGGAATTTTATAATGTGCTGACTAAGGAGTTTAAAATGAGATCTATGAGGGAGCTTACATTCTTTCTCAGGCTACAAGTTAAGCAACTTGATGATGGCATCTTTATATCTCAAGACAAGTTCACAAAGGAGTTGATCAAAATGTCCGACTTAATGGATGCTAAAATTATTGGAACTCTTATAGCAATGACTACAAAGCTTGATAAGGATGAACAAGGCAAGTGCGTGAATGAAACTATGTATCCATGTATGATTGGTAGCCTTCTTTATCATATGGAATCTAGGCCCGATATTATGTTTCTCGTATGCTTATATGCTAGATTTCAAGTTTGTCCCAATGAATCCCATTTAAAATCGGTTAAAAGGATACCTAGATATGTCAAAGGGGCGATAGAGTTTGGCCTATTTCATCATAGACGTAAGAGTTTTGATCTTCTAGGATGCCGACTTTAAGGGTTGCTCCCTTGCTAGGAAAAGCACAAGTGGGCCATGCCACTTTCTTGGACCTTGTCTCATCTCTTAGTCTAGTAAGAAGCAAAATAGTGTAGCATTATCAACCACGGCATCCGAATACGTAGCTGTAGGTGATTGTGTTGCCCAAATGCTTTGGATGAAAAAAAAACATAGAAGATTTTGGCATAAGTTCGAACCTATCCCGGTTTATTGTGACAACATGAGTGTGATTAACATTGCTATGAATCAATTCCAACATTCATGAACCAAGCACATAGAGGTTCAACATCATTTCATTAGTGATCACATTCAAAAGGGTAAATATTGATTTAAAATTTGTACGCGCAAATGACCAACTAGCTGACATTTTCACTAATCTCTTAGCCGAAGATCAATTTAATAAGATAAAGCGTGAACTTAGGATGCTTGATTTATCTTCTCTATGATATGTATGCTATGTGTTTTAATTTGTTATTGTCATATGCTTTTGTTCTATGTGTGTCTGTTAGTTGATCGTATGTGTGATTTGGTGAGTGGTCTCATATGATAAAACTCCTTAAAGTTTGGTATTTCGGTGATTTTCAGTTCATTCATATTGAGAAGTATTTCGAGTTGATTTTGGTATTGAGTAGACTTTCGGGTTGTTTGTGAAGATGATTTGGTTGTGATTTGGTGTTGAAGATGGTTGCATGATATTTGGTGTTGAGAAACCTTTGGTGTGGAAGAAGCCTTGTGTTTTTTTGCCATGAATTCTGTGATTCGAGACCCGATTTGAGACCATCAGGTTTCGGACCTCATCTCAAACAGAGATACCAGAAACGCATAAAATTCATGAGTATTCTGCCCAGGGGCGAAACCAGGATGAAAATTAAGGGGGCCAAACTATAAATAAAAATCTTTGGATAGTTAAACAAAAACTACATAATAAAAGTTATAAAATTTATCGTAAAAGTACTCTACGATCTTTTACTCTGTCATAATAATTGATAATCATTTTCTATATTAATATCTTCATTATTTTTCGCAACAGGTGAAACATTAGTGACGTATGTTGTAGTTCTTGTAATTTTAGATCCATCCTTTTAAAGAAAAGAATCGATAGTTGCGATTCTTTTCATTGTCATTCTGAATATTAATAATATGAACGTTAGAACACTAACAATGGTCAATCAATGATTCACAAAATATTTTAGCATTGAAATATTACACACTAAAATTATAATTGTACTTTATCAATTATTAATTGTGCAACTAATATTAAGGAATTTACTATCCATTGTCAAATTTAGGCTATCGATTATAATACTTGAAAAAGAAAAGAAAAGAAAAAAAGGAAAAAGAATTAGTAACAAGTTCATCACCTATACAACAAGAGATAAGGGGGCAATGATGGACTAGGGCCTTATTGGACTTATCTGATGCACTAGGGCTCTTTGTATCATACGGTACGGCTTGATGCCTAAGAGAGCTGGATATCCACAGCTGGAACGTACGGACAAGGCCCTGGAGGTCCCTTACCCATCTGAGCCGCACACGCGTCTCATATCCAGGAAGGGAGGTACAACATATTCTCTCTCCTCTCTTCCTTATAAATAGCCAATTCTTTTCATTCAGAAAAGGTAATCTAATTCGGAATACTCCCTAGACTATACTATATTTGTCTTACCTGAACGGTGTTCTTACTGACTTGATCGTCGGAGTGTCTGTGGTCTCACAAGGACCACACTTTCAGGTACGACGGATCTCATCACCTCACAATCAGATTTGGCTAAGCGGAAGCAGAAGGTCTAAACCTCAAGTTAGACGCACCATCTCAACAAGACAGACCAAAGTCTCATTAAGTCATATTCAACAAGTTAGCTCCGGTCCGCATTGTAATACCCTGCCCAGAGTGGGCGATGTGATATGTTTGATATGATTTGATTGGTACTACTCATACCATCAAGATGCATCTTCTTTTCGGTAGCCCAACTCAGAAGAACTCCAAAGTTAAGCGTGCTTGACCTGGACAAAACGTGCTGGAAAGACCCGTGATGGTTTGTGAGGTCAGTCCATCAAATCAAATAACGTTCCGACCCGGTGTTACAGGGCGGGGCGTTACACGCATCCTATAACATCAGCAAGTGAAGGACACATATTGGGACCGGAACTATCAGGTATAATTTTGAAGTAGTTGTTTAAAACACTCAAATATATTTAAATATAAATTTAAGAGCTAATTTTTACATTAATCTTTTTTATATACTCCCTCCTTCCCATTTTTTTGTTCCAGTTTGACTTTTCACGTTCTTCGAGACACGACTTAAAACATAAATATCTCCAACTTTTTACATGTAAAAATTATAAAAAGTGGATATTTCAAGAATATACATTAAATTGAATCTAACAATATCCAATTTGATTATATTATTTCTTATCGGCTATTAAAAAATTAATGGTCAAAAAATTCAAATTTTGGCCCCGAAAATAGAAAGTGAAATAAAAAATTGGGAAGGAAGGAGTATAACTTTTTTTGAAACAAATATCTATTCGACTGAACAGACGGACAAAATAATTAAAACACAATCTAAAAGCCAAATAAAAGTATTATGTTGTTTCAAAGTTCACGGGTGAAAAATACATCGAAGATACCTATTTGAAATATTAGAAATATTTAGATCAATATATGAAATTTAGCTAAATTTTGATGCCATTCTTCACTAAAACTGGAATGGATAATAGACTCATACGTCATAGTCGTCACTAGTCACTAAAACTGGAATGGATCAATCATTTACGAGATATTCATGAAACTTTGCAACGATATTAAACAATTCTTCTCCATTTTTTTAGTTCACATTTTAGACGTACACTTTTTATTTTTAGAAAATTTCCTAAGATCCACTTTTTATACCATTTTGTTAATTTTATATGTTATATTTTAGTTTTTAACACAAATTCAAATTTTCTATTTTATTACTTACAACATTTACATTTTCTAGTGTAAACAATAAAAGTGGTTTGAGGAGAATATAAATATAGTATTTGAAGAAAGTTTTGAAAATAAAAAATCTGATATTTGGTAAATTTTTACATTTTTTTTCCTTGTTAAATACTCCCTCCGTTTCTTTTTATTTGATTGTTTGGAGAACAAGTACTTTATTAAGAGATTGTGAAAATTTATATTGGGATTGTAAAAAGGTGCATTGGAATTGTAAAAAGGTGTATTGGAATTGTAAAAAGGTGCATTGAAATTGTAAAAAATTGCATTGAAATTGTAAACAATCAAATATTTTGAAACAAGAGAAAAGCTCCAAACAATCAAATAAAAAGAAACGGAGGGAGTATGAAATATGTGAATGTTTTGAGGCATCCAAGACTTCTAGCCTAGTGATATCAAACCCGATATCTTACATATTTTAGTGTGAACAATAAAAGTGATTTATCAACTTTTCAAGAGGTTTCGGATTCAATTATCACTGATAAGTATATATTTAAATATTCTTTTGTGGATATTTTTCTACACTTTTTTACGAAAAAAACAACAAAAAATGTAAGAAAGTATATTAATTTGGTAAAATCAATTGAAACTCACATGTCTAGATTAAGATTGTATACTTAATTGCAAATCAAGGCTGGCTTTTGTCCAAAAGCAATCATTCTCAAAAAGCCGACAAAACACAAACACAAAAAGAACTGTACCCATCTTCTCACTCTCCCCAGTCCCCACCTACATTTCACACTTGATCTGTTATATACACGTTAAAACAGTAAAGTTTTGGGATGTAATTACGATTTTACCCTTTTATCTGGAAGCATAGTGAAAAAAAAGGATAAATCCCTTCCGAAATCACTTACATTTGAAAAAAAATTTAATTAAATCACTCATGTTTCAGACAGATCAAATATGATCACTAAAATTTAAAAAGTGACTCATTCGAGTTAATCGAATAATCTAGTGGAAAAGGCTCTTGCTAGTGGCCACAAGGTCCTGGATACTCACATCATCGCTAATTTACAAAAAAAAAAGTGCCTCATTCGGGTCACTCCATCAGTTTTTTGATTGTATTTTCGTCCAAACACTTTTTTTTTCTCTCATAAGTCCCAAATTTAACTATTATTTACCCATAATTCAAGTCCAATTAACACATTGACCCCTCTATTTCTTCAATTCTGCCCAAATATGATCACTGATGTGTTAATTGAACTTGAATTAGGGGTGACCAAGAGTTAAATTGGGACATTATGAGAGGAAAAAATGTGTTTCTGTCCAAATACCCTTTAAAAAATTGGTGAGGTAACCTGAATGAAATACTTTTAAACATTAGTGATCATATTTGATCGATCTGAAACATGAGTGATCAAATTGATCTTTTTCCAAACGAAATGATATTAGAAGCCATTTGCCTAAAAAAATTTGATTGAGGGCAAACTTATAATTTCATAAAAAAAAACAGTGTTGCCCACTTCACACCTCATACAGCTGTATTGCCACTACTATCAATTTCATTTGCTCATAAAAGCACATATACACACGGTTTTCCTACTTACACAGTTACCCTCATAAATAGGGCAACTTTTTATATTTTTTAATGGGAATAGACAGATATTTCAGTCATTCTTTATTATTATTATTTATTAAAAATACCTACCACATCTAAATAAAATTTCTCAATTTTGGAGGTTCAAATTCAGTTATGAATTACTTTTTATATATATATAAAATAAAAGAATAGAAAAAAACCAATGTTATGAATAAATATTTTTAAAGAGCGATTTTAATTTTATACATTTTATTCGATTAATGAATAAAGAGTAATTTGACAACCTAAATCGATCTCGAGAAATTTTATTAAATAAACCTGATGTACTAATATAAAATGCTGATACCATCATCTTAAAGGACCCACCCAACCCCAACCCTCTTTACCACTCCAATAACCTCCTAATAACTTTGATTACCAATAACTAACGCATTGTATTATAAAAAAGTATAAAGTTTTATCTTTATGAAGTATATTTTTTGTACTAAAGAATAATAATTAATTGATGGTCAAAGTTCGACACGCAAAAACGAAAACGACATAAATTGTGAATAGGAGGGAATACTTGATTATAGTAATACTACTATAGTTTTATAATATTACTCCTCATATACATATACGTCGATATTACTTCATTAATTCTTCATAGCTTATTTTGATCTTCCATTGAAGAAAAAAAAATGGAGTTCACGAACCGGATTTTGATTAGTTTGATGATTCTGGGTTTTTGCCAATTGTTGGCTGCTTCTGAAAAGAAGACATATATTGTCCACATGGCACAATCAGTAATGCCTCTGAGCTTCGACGAACATGGTCAGTTGTTTGAGTCGTCACTCAGATCTGTGTCCGATTCAGCTGAAATGTTGTACACTTACACCAACGCTTTGCATGGGTTTTCCACCAGTATTAGTGTGGAAGAAGCCGATAAACTCGCGTCTCAGCCCGGAGTTTTGGGTGTGTTTCCGGAAATGAGGTACGAGTTGCATACAACTCGTACTCCGTCGTTTCTGGGGCTTGATAAGGCTGCTGAATACTTCCCCGACTCGGAAAGTGTTGGGGAAGTTATAGTGGGTGTTCTAGACACAGGAGTCTGGCCGGAGAGTATGAGTTTTGATGATACCGGAATGGGTCCTATTCCGGTATCCTGGAAAGGCGCCTGTGAAACGGGCACCAATTTTACTACTTCTGGTTGCAACCGGAAGTTGATTGGTGCTCGTTTCTTCGCCAAAGGGTATGAAGCTACTTTGGGGCCTGTTGATGAATCGAGGGAATCAAGATCTCCAAGGGATGATGATGGTCACGGGACGCACACGTCGTCCACGGCAGCTGGGTCGGTTGTTTCCGGGGCTAGCTTACTCGGTTACGCCCCAGGTTCGGCTCGTGGGATGGCTCCAAGGGCCAGACTGGCGGTTTATAAAGTATGCTGGCAAGGAGGATGCTTCAGCTCCGACATACTGGCAGCGTTGGAAACGGCTATAACCGATGGGGTTCATGTCTTGTCGCTGTCACTAGGCGGTGGCATGTCGGATTACTACAGAGACAGTGTTGCAATTGGGGCATTTGCTGCAATGGAGAAGGGTATTTTGGTCTCTTGCTCGGCTGGAAATGCGGGGCCCAGTTCGTACAGCTTGTCGAATGTGGCTCCGTGGATCACCACCGTTGGTGCAGGCACACTAGACCGCGATTTTCCTGCATCCGCTAGCCTCGGAAATGGGAAAAACATCTCGGGAGTTTCCCTTTTCCGAGGAGAAGCTTTGCCTAATCAAATGCTTCCCTTTGTTTATGCTGGCAATGTAAGCAACACCACCAATGGGAATCTTTGCACAATGGGTTCTTTGATTCCTGAAAAAGTTAAGGGTAAAGTTGTCTTATGTGACCGCGGGATAAATGCTAGAGTCCAAAAGGGCTCGGTGGTGAAGGAAGCTGGTGGTGTTGGGATGGTTTTGGCAAACACAGCGGCGAACGGGGAAGAGTTGGTGGCGGATGCTCATTTGCTTCCAGCTACAGCCGTGGGAGAAAAATCAGGAGATCTAATCAGGAATTACCTTTTATCAGATAATGATCCAAGGGTCACAATATTTTTCGAGGGGACGAAGGTGGGAATCGAACCGTCCCCTGTAGTGGCGGCATTTAGCTCCAGAGGACCAAATTCGATCACACCGGAGATACTGAAACCAGATTTAATAGCTCCAGGTGTCAATATATTAGCCGGATGGACAGGTTCCGAAGGTCCAACTGGGTTACCGGAGGATGCTAGACGTGTGGGGTTCAACATCATATCTGGAACATCTATGTCATGTCCACACGTGAGCGGCTTGGCAGCATTGCTCAAAGGCGCGCACCCAGATTGGAGCCCAGCTGCAATCCGGTCAGCTCTAATGACAACAGCTTATACAGTATACAAAAACGGTGGACAATTGCAAGATATTGCAACTGGGAAGCCATCAACGCCATTCGACCATGGCGCTGGGCACGTGAACCCTGTCGCAGCCCTTGATCCAGGCCTTGTGTATGATATCAATGTTGGTGATTATCTTAATTTCCTATGTGCATTGAACTACTCCTCACCCCAAATCAGTGCTCTTGCAAGAAGGAACTTTAGCTGTGACTCCAAGAAGACATACAGCGTTAACGATCTTAATTACCCATCGTTTGCTGTTAATCTCGAAGGACAAATGGGCAGCTCGGCTAAGTACACGCGAACATTGACTAACGTTGGATCTGCAGGGAGTTATAAGGTGTCCGTGATGGTTCCGAGTGGGACAGTAAAGATCACAGTGGAGCCAGAGTTGTTGAGTTTTAGTGAAGCAAATGAGAAGAAATCTTATACAGTGACTTTTAGCACAAGTGCTAAGGCAGTAAGCCAAAATGTGTTTGGAAGAATTGAATGGTTAGATGGGAAGCATATCGTTGGAAGCCCAGTAGCAATTAGTTGGACTTAGTTGTTGTTTATTTGATAATTATTTCTCATTAACACAATGTATAAAAAGGCTAAGAGAGTTGCTAAAATGAGCCTCCATCACTCTAAAGTTGCATCAAAAATTTGTACCTTGTGTTTAATTTGTTGTACCTTTGGCGGGTCACACAGTGGAATGGGCCTCCATGGTTCGTGCTTATGAGTTATGCACTGTATGTTTAATCGTAACTTAATGTATCACCTTTTTTAAGTAATCAAAGCTCAACTGGGTGGCCGGCATTTGAAGAATGAGAATTCATTGCTCTGCAATGTTGATTACAGGCTTCAAGATTTATTTACTTCATCGATGATTATATTTGTTCTTTTCCAGATTCTTGTGTGGCTATCCGTTGGTAGGCAGTGCACAGGAGAAATCTTTACCCATGATGATCATTACAATATTGCTCTTCTCAAGGTTGAACCACCTCACCAATTAGAAACGGCCTACTTAAGTCGAGTACAACCACAACATTTGTAAGTCAAGGATGAGACTGCCCGTCAAGCCCAATGACGTATATATTATGCAGGTATGTATACATTTGTAATCTCGTTTGCAATAGTATTTTGATTGATTTCAATATATAATAGGTATGTAGCCTTTCATAGCATCATTATTGAAGTCGATCCTTCTCGTGATTAAAGTGAGTACATATTTCCTTTCAAATTTTTGTTAGTCGAGTTACCTGATGTTACATTTCATGTGCTGCGGCGTTTGATCTGTTTACCTTTAGCAAAATGGGGTGATTTGATTTGCTGAGTTTTTCCTGCAACTTCTTTAAATTCTTGAGGATAAATGTCAAAGGGTTCGTCAATTTTCATGTGACACAACTCTTTCTCCTTCAATATTGAAAGCTGAGGGAGTCCGCATCTATCAATGTCTTCAAAATCTTTGAGAATTTGTCATGCCTTCCCAAGAGCATATCATGCAGGGTTCAAACTGTCGGTGGCAGTGAACACGATGATCCCCCGACGAAGATTCTTGAAGAACATCATCATCATCACCATCACCATGCTTCTTGTTGTTCTTCTTTTGTTGGCTAAAGAGCTGAAAAGGGGCATCAGATTTTGGTAGATGGGTATAGTTGATGCCTATGGCTTCAATCTCACAACCTTGTTTCTGCATTGAAGATGCCAAATGTATTCTTTGTAAAACTGGTGGTTCTTTGTACTATTCCTTTGTCTCTCTTGCTTCTATGTTCTTATATCACATTAAATCATTACCAAATCTCTACTTACAACTCTCAAATATATGAAATAATAATGTTATTTAAAGAATAACAGTTGCAAATTCTTGTTGTTAGTGAAGTCAAATGTGATAGCAATCAGGCATTTGATATTTGTTTGTATGATCATTCACGTGAACATCTTCTTGCAAGTCTGTACATTTTTGTACGTAAGTTTTTTCAATAGTTGGATGTTCACGTGATGTTATAACTCTAAACTAAGGTGCTCACAGAAAATATTATTACCTCTAAACTATGAGAAATTTGCACCTATTTAGTGTAGTCTGCTATGTTTATTTAATCAATTTATATTGCAACTATTTGATAGTGTCTTTTCGATGTGTAGATAGTCGAGCAACAATTGCTGACTGTGGCAAAAGCAGTGGAGGACAAGATCGACGATGAGATTGCGGCGATGGAGAAGCTGGATGCCGACGATTTGGAGGCATTGCGAGAGCCACGATTGCAGCAGATGAAGAAAATGGCGGAGAAGCGGAGCCGTTGGTTATCACTTGGACATGGAGAGTACTCTGAGATCCAAAATGAGAAGGATTTCTTCTCCGTTGTTAAAGCTAGTGACCGTGTTGTTTGCCATTTTTACCGCGAGAATTGGCCTTGCAAGGTATATTGTTCACCTTTCCATTTTTGATGGTCCAATTTTTCAAGATATGTAACTGTTTTAGTATTTGGGGAAAATATATCAAAAGATAGTATTTTTCTGCCAGAACTGGCCTTGCAAGGTATTCATGTACATGCTCCCTAAGCTTATAGGAGTAATATATTGTTTTGTTTTGAACTTTGATGGTTGAATTTTTTGATATAGACTAGACAATATTACACCCCCGATGAAGGTAGTTTAATTAAGCTCTCGTTTTCATTGTAATCATTGAGCACGTGTATAACCGTATGAATATGGTAGGGTGCGTAGGTTTGGATTTTAATTGTTACTTTGCATGTGTAATTCTGATGGTAAATATATGCTATATTTGTTGTTTTTGGATAGCATTCTCTTACTTATGAGCAGGTTTAGAAGGATAACGATTTGTTAAATGTACTATGTTGAGACATGAAAGCCTTTTTAAGTTTGTGTGAGGTGGTAAAGGAAGGATAATGCCCCTTCTAAATAAATTGGAGCACGTTGTGGCACTGTCATTCTTTGGTAAAGTTGACAAGATTGGATCATATTGTGGGACTGCCTTTCTTCGATGAAATACTGAGAGCGATAGTCACAATTCAAAATGTAACTCGTAAGTTTATAAGAGTTTCATGCATCCGGCCCTGCTATGTAGTTTCCTTCCTATAATCTTACAGAGTAACTGAATGTAATTGAAGGTAATTCTACTTTGACAATTAGAATCATCAGTAACTGGACAGTGAGGTCTAGTTAGTTGCAAGAATTTACAGGATAGATATCTTTCTAGATTTATATCGTAGAAGTTACTCCAGTTAATGGGTATGTGTGACAGTGTGAGGTTGCGAGCCAGTATGTTAGTTTACAATTCCCCGAGCCTGCCACATAATGTCATCTTTCCTGCAATGGCTGCCTGTTTTACATTTTGATAATTGGATTCGAACTGATAAAAAGTTATGAAATTTGAAAATATACCGAGTATTTTTTAAGAACACTTGAACTAAGATTTCTTGGTCATTCCCCATTGATCAGTTACTAAGAAATTAAACATTTGATTACCCTTGCAAATATAAAGAGATATCTGACTGCTATGTTCTTCCTGCAGGTGATGGATAAGCATCTGAGTATACTAGCCAAGCAGCACATTGAGACACGCTTCGTGAAAATTAACGCTGAGAAAAGTCTATATTCGGCTGAGAAACTTAAAATTGTTGTCCTACCTACCCTTGCTCTCATAAAAAATGCTGAAGTTGATGACTATGTGGTGAGTATCTAAAAACTGTAGTCGCTGTTAATTAGGTTGGATTTTCAGTCTCTTTAATGCCATTTTGGGTGTGAATTTAGGTTGGATTCGATCAGCTCGGTGGAAAAGATGACTTCAGCACAGACACCTTGGAAGAAAGATTAGCTAAATCTCAAGTCATCATGTATGAGGGTGAATCTTCACTAAACCCAGTGAAATCCAAAACTCAAACTAGGAGTGTTAGGCAATGCGCGAATGCAGATTCGTCTGATTCAGAGTAGATCCTGAATGCGCTTCCTTATGGTACCTTTATTCTTCGTATCTTGTACTCATAGTCGTATCTTTGTTGGCATCTCAATTAGAGTAGTATATTAAGTAATGCGTTTACATTATTATAAAGCTAAACAGTTTCTATACTGAAATTGTGTAGTGCAGATGCTTTCTGATCGAAGAGCGCAACCCCCATGCAAATTTGAAATATGTAAGTGGCAATGAAGTTTATTTCTCCAGGGCAAATTTCAACGAGATGTTCCTACACAATAAAATACAATAAGAAAATCATTCAAATTAATAATAACATTGACAATTGAAAGTAGATAAACGAACGAAGACATACCCATATCCATTTTCAGATAACATTAAGACATTTTTTGTGATATCATCAATAAGGCATTTACGGTGTTCTCCTTGGGCATGGTCAATACATTTGTAGCTCAAAAAGCTTTTGGATGACGAAATTCCCAAATTTATCAACCATCAATTCACCTACATAGATCAAAAGTTCTGAAAAAACAATCTCAATTTCCGCGGGCTTCCTCTCATCAAGTCTCCACTACAAGAACCTGCATCCATCATGATCTCGAGCAACCGTATATATAAATACTTCCCCTCAAACTCCTCAAATCCAGGATCCTCACCAGGGGCGGATCCAGGGGGTGGTCCCTGCGTGCACAGGACCACCCCAAATTTTTGAATAAAACTTAAATAACCTATAATACATCACAAGTCCCTGCCTGTGAGAACCTAGCCATTTTTTTGTTGGTTTTACAAATGTCCATCCACATTAAAGCTCTTTCGTTTTATTTATTTTATTTTTGTTTTGCAAATATCCATCCACATTAAAGCTCTTTCATTTCATTTTATTTATTTTATTTTTGTTTTGCAAATATCCCATCCACATTAAAGCTCATTTATTTTATTTTTATTGTTGTTTTGCAAATATCCATCTACATTAAAGCTCCTTTATTCAAATTAACGAATCATATTTATATTGTTACCATAGTGTCTCATTTAATTATATTTATATTTCTTTAATCATATTTTTATTATTTCAAAGACTGTACACTTACTTATACAAATATTGTTTTCTATTTCATTTAGCTTCTATATATATGATTGAACTTTTTTTTTTACAAATTTATTATGTAAATGATTGCACATTTACTTTTTACTTTCAACTAATCTCTATTTGATTTAACTTTTCTTGTTCTTTAACTACCATTTTCTTATTTAAACAATCCCACTTTCATTATTAGTTATTAATTGTTTTTATTATGTGAGTTATAAAAACTATTTTATTTCTAAATTATTTGCAGTTTCTTATTGTTGAATTACCTAAGTAGTTTTAGTTCGTGCTATTTTAGTGATTAATATTATTTTATTTTAGTGACTTTTGTTCGATTAACAGTTTTTTCCACTTTGATTAATGCAAATAATTGAGTGGTTGAAGGCAACAATTGATCCTAGAAGATGCATACGTCTTATCTTTTAAATTATTGAGTTATAATTATAATTTTTCTTAAATGTCTAGTTTCGCACATTAAAAAATACTACAAATCCTTCAATAATTACTTTTTTGCCCTCTTAAAAATTTGTTATATAAGAGATTGGGGACCACCCTTAAATTTTTTTCTGGATCCGCCCCTGATCCTCACACGTCGTCGAGATTGAACCCTATCACGCAACCAAGGCAATAAATACCTACTAGTGTTTTCTCCATTATTCACAAATCTTCCATTACCATTAGGGTACACCAGAAGCTACAAGTCCACCATAGTATTCATTATGGCGTGCGTTTGGGGTAGGAGGAGAGGTTGTCATACGAAGGTGATATAATTGAGCGGGGGGAGAGAATGAGGCGTGTGAGGTAATGGATAGATGTGGAAAATTAATATCAATGTTTTTTGAAGTTAAGTTTTTTAACTTAAAAATCTATTAAGATTTTGACAAGAATCTTATTTGATTAAGTCCTTAAAAAAATTTAACAAATAAACCTAATAAAAAAGGTCTGAAATCATCTAGATTAAATTCTTAATATTTAATTTGGAGTACTTGAATCTTAGGTCTACCTACCTATTTGGGCTTCCATCCCGTCTTTAGACGGGCTTACCCACTAGTAATGTTAAATCAAATGTTTCTCCCTGTTTGTTTTCGAGCTGTGAAATTATAGTCCTGTATGTAGTTGCAGACTGCTATTATATTTATGGGTTTTCTGCTTTCAGTATCATGGAGTACTTATGAAAAGAAAAACGAGTTTGTTGCACGGGGTTTTGTCAACATCAAATGGCGCGTGTGTCGAGTGTCATCTATAGTTTGTGCTCATTCTTTTAAGGAGAGAGAACAAATAGTGTCCACCTCTACTTTTAGATTCCTCATTCTGTCGGTTCATTCATTTTTCGTCATGTCACTTTTGGTCTTCTCTACATAGGCCTGTGAACGACCGAATACTACCGAACTGAACAGAATTTGAACTCGAACTGAAAGTTTTCGAATATAGATTCGATTCGAGTTGATCGAATATTGAAAATCAATGCTTAGCTCGTATTTGAAATTATTTTTTTAAAGTAGATTCAATTTGAGATTCTGTAATATTTTCGAACTGTTCGATTCGATTTGGGATTTGGTAACAGAACTGAATTCATACTTAATTTACAACATAAGTACATAACAATCAATACACAAGCCAAAAACACATGAAGTCTTTTACAATTACAAGTGAATGAAAAACTTAACACTAGTTTGGCTCAGAATAATGCCTTTTCATCATTCAACTGTAAGACACGCCATGGTTGCCCCTAGGCCTGTAAATGAGCCTGAAAGCTCGAAAAGCCTGGTAGTATTTGATTCGAAAAGCTCGGCTCATAGCTCGATTCGAGAAATCAAACATAGAATAGAGCCTTGATTTTTAATATTTGCTCAAAAGAGCCGAATAGCTCGAATAGCCTGATTCGAAGGCAAAAATGTAATAACATAATATTTAATATATGATAAATATTTATAATAACTAATATTAATATGGACCATGTCTATTTATATATGGTCTTGAACTCTTGATTCAGCCCATTCCACCGGTTCAAATTCTTTTTCAGTCATATAAACAAAAACTAAACCTAACCTAACCTAATAATCTAATCAGCCTCTGCCTCACTCTTTCTCAAAGTCTCTTCTTTTCTCTCTAAAAGTCTCTTAAGTTGTGGCACATTTTCGAGTGGTTTCTACTTCCCTCAGCCTTCTCAATGTCATATCGGGCGTTATTGTCACTAGTTCAAGGTGAAAATCGACCTTTTTATGTTTAGATGTGGTTTGACTTTTTGGTTTGACTTTGAAATATGGTTTCGATTTTGTATTACATGTGTTTTATTATGTAAAAATAAATGTTTTTATTTCGATTTGTGATTATATCCCTGTTTTTTTGGCTATTAACGTTCCGATTGTATGTTGACTTTTTGTTTGACTTTTGTCGATTAGGTTGTATGCTTGAGTTTCATTTGTTTGTGACTGCAATTAAGAGTATTTGTCCTATTTGTTGGTTTCAATTGTCGATTGTTGGTTTTAATTGTTGATTTTGACATGTTTGTTTAAAGTTAGGGTTTGAGTTTTTTATTTTGACCTTTAATAAAGAGTATTTGGCTTCGATTGAGACTAATATTTGTCGATTGCGACTTTTAGTTGATTTGTATTTTGGCATTATGGTTTTGACTTTTTAAGTTGAGTTTTCGAAAACGATTTAGGGTTTGGGGTTTGAATTATAAATTAGTTATATTACTTTTATTAGTCAGTTATTTAATAAATAAGGCTTTTAATAGTCAATTAGGCTTTCAATTGTCAATTAGGGTTTTAATGTTCAGTTAGGGTTTCAAATCTGTAATAAATGTTTACTTGATAATGTTTACTTAATAAATGTTTATATAATAATGTTTATTTAATAATGTTAACCAATAAACAGTTTAATAATGTCAATTTTGGTTTGAAATGAATGTGTAATTGTAAATTGTAATAATGTGTAATTTGAGTGTGTAATTTACATTTTGTAAACTGTATTAAAGTTTTGTCTGCTATACTATATTCACTGTTGTAAGTTACATGTTCTAAACTATTTGTAATAAACTAATAATAAATTTTGAATTGAGTGTGTAATTGTAAATTGTTAGTATTTACTCAGTAGTGACATTTTTTATCATGTGTGTTTCATTTGTTGACTCTTTTGACACCCCCGTCTGAATTCAGATAAACCTAGTGTGAATGATGATATAGGGGATATGGGTGCTGAATTTGATGAAGACTCTAGCAATTCTAGTGATGATTCAGACTTGGGGGTGGTTGAGTTGGAGGTGGAAAGGTAACAGTAAAGCCAGAGGTTAATGAGACTAATGAGGGAGGGACTAATGAGGTTGTTGCTATACCTGAACCCACTAAGAAAGCAGCTCCAAGAAAAACTTTCAGAGCTTTTGTCTGGGAACATATGGAGGCCATTATGTTACCTGGTGGTGTAAAGAAAAACAAGTGTAAGCATTGTTCCAGAATAATGTCAAATCAACTTGGTGGTACCACCACTCATTTAATGAAACATTTGAAACTTACTTGCCCTGATAGATTTAAGTTGTTTCCTAAGGATTTTGCATCCAAATCTGAAGGCGTTAAGTCTGTACAATCCCAGTTAAATGGGGTTGTACTTTTTGAGGATGAAATTTATGTTCAAATTTTTATATTTGATTGGGATAGGGTTAAAGAATTAGCAGCACATGTGATATTAGCTCATAAATATCCTTTCATTATGGTGGAACATAAGGTATTTAATGAATTCTTGAGGGTATACACTCCTTACTATAAAAATCTCAGTAGGTTATTGTTAGGAAAGAATGCTTTCTGGTGCTTGAGAAGAAAAGGGAGAAACTTAAGGGTTTGTTGGGAACTATTGATAGGGTTGGGTTGACCACAGACTGTTGGTGGTCTGGTGTTCAAAGAATTGGCTACATGATCATCACTTGTCATTTTATTAATAGGTAACTTTTCTTTCTTGCATTTTCTGTTCTCTTTTCCATTTTCTGTTATTCTTATGAGTTTTAATTGTGTTCTTTTAACTTTCAGGAATTGGCAACTGCAGAAGCGAGTACTTAGCTTTGTAAATGTGCCACCTCCACACAATGGGATTGCTTTAGCTAAAGAGGTACGTAGGGTTAGTAACTCTTATGGTATTAGTGATAAGGTGGCATCCGTTACAATAGATAATGTCAGTACCAATGATTTGTGATATTTTGAAATCTGACTACAAAGTTAAGTCCAATCTTGTCTTAAATGGTAAACTGTTTCATATCCATTATTGTGCCTATATTATAAATTTGTTGTTAAAGGATGGGTTGAAGGAAATAGAGAAGGTGACTAATGTAAATAGGGATGGTGTTAAGTACTTATTTGGATCTGAGAATAGGCTGACCTGTTTCAATAAGCATAGACTTAATTTACAATTGCCTTCAAATAAGTTAGTGTTGAAACAGGTCAGCCTATTCTCAGATCCAAACAAGTACTTAACACCATCTCTAACTACATTAGTCACAATCTCTATTTTCTTCAACCCATCATTTACCAACAGATTTATAATATGTGCACAATAACGGACATGAAACAGTTTACCATTTAAGACAAGATTAGACTTAGCTTTGTAGTCAGATTTCAAAATCTCAATACACAAATCATTGGCACTGGCATTATCTACTATAACAGAAGCCAACTTATAACTAATGTCATAGGAGTTACTAACCCTATGTACCTCTTTAGCTAAAGCAATCCCTATGTAGCTCACATTTCATTTTTAACTTATTCAACAAAACAAATCAACTCAAAATTCAGATTCGGGGATCCTTTAAAAGAAATATGTGAACTAATTGCATAATCGTATTCTCTTCAAGGTAACACTTAAACTAATCCCAAAACAGATTTCTCTTCATCATAAAAATTAAACTAATTGCATAATAGTATTCTCTTCAACACAACATTAAGGATAGTAACTTAAATCCAAAAAATCCCAAAGAAATAACTAAATTAATTTGAAGAGCTTTTACTGTATGATCATGACACTTGAACTAAATCCAGAAAAGCGTTGCTAGATGATGCCCATTCAAACAGAGAATGCTACTTCAATCAATCAATATTTCAATTTTTCTCATCTTGTTTTCGAAAAATTAAGTAAACTAACCTTAAATGCTATAAAAAAAGTAGACAAGTAACAACTTACTTTTTTTCCACCTATCGTTATATTATTTTGATCATCATACAACTTGCAAAAGGAATAGCTCCTCCGTGTTGCCACCGATGAATGATTAAGCTCGATCTTGAATACATCTTCACAACTCTCCATTGATGTAAAAACTCATACAAAATCCAACTACAATAGTAAGAATTATTTAAGTTTAGATGAGTTTAAATTGCCACTACTGTTACGAATTGGAATATGATTCTTAACAAATCTCTAAAATCTGTATACCTTTATTGGAAACTGAGTGAAGTGTTGAAGATAAACAAACATAGCTTCAGAAAAGGTCATCAATAATTTCTATGTTGAGATGAAAATGAGGAGGAAAAGTTCGACACTAACCGATGTCAAACCATAGTATATCACAATTCCATATTTTTCTTCCATCTACCCTTCTTGTACTGCTGGTAAGAACAACCAAATCAATGGGTCATTAAGAACTCTCCTAATCAATAAAAGGTGAACCTATTAATGTTTAGCTACTGAAAATCAAGATTTTAAACATGAATTAGTATGTCATTGTTCATTATAACTTAAATCAATGCATCAAAACGTCAACAGTTCATAAAATCCCTTGCTACACTTCCTATAAAAATCCCTTCTTGATCTTTGTACCCTCACAAAACTCCTTCAAGTCCAATGTAAACTCCACAAAACACTCAAACCCAAAAGAGATTGAGAAATAAATACAATCTGAGCAAATAATGAAAATATCCTAAATAAGAGATTTTAATCAAAGGTTACAATCCAAAAAATAAGAGAAACAAATAAAAAACGAAAATATCATAAATGTTGAGCAAAAAACAGAGCTCAACATTATCAATCCGAAACAGAAACAATCAACAAAAATATTTCACATCATAATCATATTTGGAACTGGTTATAGATCTGAAAAAATCATAACTATTTTTGGAACTGATTATAGATCTGAAAAAAGAAACTTGTGGCCAGCAAAAGTATTTCTGCAAACAAGTTATTTTCCAGATGTATGTAATTGCAGTTGTAACTTACCAAATTGATATGCAAAAAACAAAACAATTAGAGAGAGAGAGATACCTGAGATTTTATGGAGGTCTAGAGATGAGGTGCTCGGAAAGGGGCTGACGCTGGCGGCGAGGTGGGGAGGTTGCTGGTTGCGTGATTGAACGAGTGTATTTCAGGAATTTAGCTTAGCAACGCTCATACTTAGACAACGCCTTCATGAGCGTTGTTTAAGTGTCACTTAGACAGCGCTATGCGGGAGCGCTGTCTAAGTGATGTTTAGACAACGTTTTTTTTCCTGTGTTGTCGAAGTTGTGTTGTCTAAGCCTGTTTTTGTAGTAGTCTATATTTCGTTGTTACAATTTACGAAATTTTAAACCAAAATTGTGGGTGTATGCGATTTTAAGACATTTTAGGAGTGTTATGTAATTTTAAGACTTTGCTTGATCCCATTATTCTATTTGGCTACAAATGATCTAATTTTCATTAAATAAGTGTATTTCGCTTAAGAACGAAGCTTCCTTATGTTAATGTTTTTTACCAAAACAAATCGTAGATGTTAAAGGTAGGGGATTTGAACCCACGACCTCCGCCACAACATATGATATCATTGCGAATTGAGCTACAACTTGTTTACGTTCAAGACATGCCCAATTTAATCTTATTGTTGATCTAATTTATATTTTTACTAATTCTATTACTATAACTAAACTTTAGTTTAATGTTGTTCTATTGAGTTTGGGTTTTTTGAAGAGTTAAAGATAAAGATTTCGTATATATTGAAAATAGGATAGGGATAGTGGATCACCTTACTGCAATCAACATTTAGAGTTAAATGGATGTGTAATATGACCATTAATTATTATAGAGTATTGTATTATGGTTACCCATCTTGTAATAATATTAATTCACTTAGGGGTAAAGTTTAATTTCTCTAAGGTTTTTATAAGAAACGTTCATGAGATTTTGTCGAAAACCTTACACATATCTACTTTAATGGATAACTGTGTTTTTTAGCTTTTCAAGTTCTAATAAAATGTGTTTATTCCTGAGCTAGAATGATATTTTCTTGTATAGTACGACCTCGGATAAAACTGTTTTGATATGGTTCTTTTTGTTTTATAATAAGCGATGTACTAAAAACCGAATGTCACGAACCATCTCAGGTGGACTAGGTAAAACATAATACAGGGATCCAATAAGAGGATCCTAATTAAGCAGTCCAACCTTACAAAAAAACACTATAAAAGGAACCCTAACCCAAACCACTTCATTTAGAGCATTCGCACCAGATTACTCAAATAATTTTCTAAAATTTACTTCTTAAATCATTTTCTTTTATTTTTAGGGGATTGATCTAAATTTTGGTACAAAATCAGGTTTCCTATTTTTACACCAGTCTCAATTGAATAATGTCAAAATGGAGGAGAGAGATGGATACAAGGATGAAAAGTTGAAGGGAAAATGAAAAATATAATATTTAATGGAAAAGTACATTTTTAAAGATGGTGTAGAAATAAGTTTGGTGGACTTTGGTGGGAAATTTATTTGAGATTTTTATACAATAGGGCATTTGATATTTTGCATCTTTTACACTTTTTACAACTTTACTATCATAACTCTTTGTATTATATAAAAGGCGAGCGCGCGTGTAAGCCACGCGCTTCGTCTATCATTTTCGCACGCGTCACCGAACTGAAGCATCTACAATTATTGATCCAACGGTTTCAATGCTGCCACGGTTTACTCTTCTCTTTCATCAATCACCTTACTTTCTAATAAAGAAACACTTTCCCAAATTCAGCAATCTCACTATTGTTACTCCCATTCTTCCATCTACCCTAATCGACCATTGCTACTTTTGGGTTTCCATCTTTCACCTTGTGCAGTGTCTTCAAGTCATCGAATTAATCATTCTCTTTTCCACAATTGTTCTATTCCGTCGGCTATCCACTATCAACGATCTTTTGTTCCTCTACAAAGCTAAAAAATTAAGTTAGAAGGAATTTCGATTGACACAGTTTGAGCTACCATCTGCACTTGTTTTTCTCCATTTCCAAGTGAGTGCACTTCACCTCTTAAAGTTAATTGCTTTATTCTAATTATCTATCGGTAATGTCATTATATTAATTTTAGCTATATAGTAACTATATGTTACATTTAATTTGTTTGTTTTAACTATCCATTATTCATGTGATTATTTTCATTTCAGATGTTAAGGTAAATTTCATTGTTTTAATTATCCTTTAGGTATGTTATTAGCTTCATTTCAGCTGTTAATGTTAATATATTTGTTGTAATTCTCCATTAGTTGGTTGGTCATATTTTTGCCTCAGTAATGCTCCCCAAGCTATGTATACCAGCTATAATATTTCGAGAAATTTGACAGATTAGCACTTTTTAAAGTCTTTTTTTAACTTGGAGCACACCTCCTTTTTTTTTGCATAGGACTAGCACACTCCCCTGCAATTTGTCTATTTTGCCCTTAAATGAAACCTCCACCTTCTTTTTCTTTCTTCTTCACCATTCCACACCATTATCTCACCACCACCAACCACCACTATTTTCACCACCACCACCACCTATCTCACCGACAACAACCGCCAACTACCCCGTTCACAACCACCCTACCCAAACCCCCCCCCCCTAAACCCCTGTGGAATCTCGCCTCCCCTACAATCTTCCACTACCACCCAATCAAACCCCTGCATGTCGATGAACCTCCTCTCCAACATGAATCAATCCAACGCCTCCACAAGCCTTCAAGATCTGAGGAAAAGTGTACCCATCAGGCATGACGTCTTGCTCAGCCATTTGGAAGTACAACGCCAATGCATCCTCGTACGAACCATTATCAGCATAGCCTGAAATGAGCGAGTTCCAAGAAAACGATGATTCCTTTCATTTGGGCATTTGATCAAACAGGTGGTGAGCTTCTTCTATTATTGTTCGACTTATAATATTGGAATGAAAGAGGTGTAAAAAAATTTGAAGAGGATTAACACGGAGTATGATAAAATTAAGGGGCAATTGATTGGTTAATTTTAAATAATATTGTCAACCCTCCAAGATTGAAAAATCGTTTTACAAACTATTGGGCAGAAGCATTTCAGAATAGGAAGTCATGGAAGGCCGTCATACATGATTTTTCTTCAGTACACCAACAAATATTATTAATTTAAAGAATCATGGCATTGAAATATACATTCAAAGCCATGACTTCCTATTCTGGTGGTTGTGGGGGTGGTTGTAGGCGGGGTAGTTGGCGGTTGTTGTTGGTGAGATAGGTGGTGGTGGTGGTGAAAATAGTGGTGGTTGGTGGTGGTGAGATGATGGTGGTGGAATGGTGAAGAAGAAAGAAAAAGAAGGTGAAGGTTTCATTTAAGGGCAAAATAGACAAATTGCAGGAGAGTGTGCTCCTATGCAAAAAAAAATGAGGTGTGCTCCAAGTTAAAAAAAAGACTTTAAAAAGTGTTAATCTGCCAAATTTCTCATAATATTTCATACATTTGTGGTTATTTATCAGTCTCAATTGTTGTGCAGACTGGTATATTCTTTGCGTTCAGTATGGGATTGACATAGGTTACTATATTTATAGTTATGTTCTCCTTTGGTTATGTTTAAAAGTATGATGTTCATGTCCGGTTTAATTTAAACTTCAATTTTTTCTGTCTTTATGTTATTCAAGTTAATAAGGATGTGCATAATACGCGATGCCGTAAATATTATGCAGCCCACAAAGAGGAAATCAATAAAAGGCGAAGACAATTATATGCTGGTATTTAGAAATATTTCATGCTTCATTGAATCTCTAATCTATACATACTCTGTGTAAGCTGATTTATATCTAATTTATCGGATGGTTCATTTGTCAGAGAAAAAGAAGTTATCTGAAGTGCCAAATGTTGCATTCCATCAGGCCACTGGAAGTGGAAGCGGTCAGGTTAGTCATACTCTTTAATGAAGTTGTTAATATATTTATTGAATTATATCCTTCAGTTTCGGTTTTAGTATGATTGTACTATTATATAATACAAAGAGTTCTCATATGTATACCTACAGTTTCCGATATCTCCGATCACCGACGTTGGCACACATCGAGTAATGAATACTCTCATTAGCAATCATGGGAATCTGCCAACACAGTCTTTACAAAAGGTACATCGTTCTATCTTTTCACGTTTTAGTTTACCATTTGTTCTATATATACATATGAGCTGCAAATTTCCCACTCTTATCATTGTTATATTATATTATTTAGGCAAATGACCCAGTCTATTCTGAGATGGCTAACCCCGAATATGGAAACTATAAGCCCCCTGATCAATTGTGAGTAGGGGTGTGCAGGAAAACTGAAACCGAGCCGAACCGAACCGGAACCGAACCGAAAAGAACCGATTTTTTTGGAATCGATGGGAACCGAACCGATTTCGGTTCCTCCTTGAGGGAACCGAACCGATGCGGTTCGGCTTATGGGAGAACCGATAAAAACCGAACCGAACCGATGACTAAATTTATGTAGACAAAATTAAGCTTAGTAAAGGATAATTGGCGAGAGGATTTAATATTGTTCACTAATAGTATGATATAATCATAGATAAGTGAATATGTTTTAAGCTAATAATATATGGAAACATATATATATATATATATATACATAAAGTGGTACCGTATGACAAATGTGTATACGAATTTCAAAATTAGTTTTAAAATGAGCTCATTAAACTTATATGGAGTAGATATATTTTTGAAACTTATTTATGAGTTACTTTAATATAAGCAATATTAATCACATTTAGATTTGAGTCCAAAAATAATAATAATAATAGCTAGGATCGAACGGAACCAAAATTTCAAGGCCGATAGTAGACTCATATTTAAGTCCAAAACATGAGGCCCAGAACCGGCCCAGAACCGAAACCGAACCGGAACCGACCAAGAACCGATATGAACCGAACCGTTTGGAACCGAATTGATTTCGGTTCCATTTGCCGTAGAACCGATTATGTCGGTTCGGTTCTTTTTTTTGTCCAAAACCGAACCGAACCGAACCGTGCACAGCCCTAATTGTGAGGCAGCCGCACATGATTTATTTAGAATCCACATAGACCATGGCTTCATCCAGAAAGTAATCCGCAATCTGAAAAGAAAACAACGACATTCTGTTCAATTAGGTAAGGAACCATATGCGGCCTCTTATAGTTATGTTGTTATACGTACTAAGTTAACAATATTGTTAATAACAGATGGGTATATTTGTAAGAACCTGCCACCTACCGATGATAGAACTATAATTCTGCCAAAGGTAGCACCTTGTCGACATTGTGGTGCCTATAAATTCTTCAAAGAGACAGAAAGATATCCTCTTGCCTAGTAGGCAAAGATTGACCTCCGTGGAAAGGATGATTCATTCGAATCAAGGCTACATATGGCTAATAGATGACGAACAACAACTTTACTATATAACCTGTACCAATTGCCAGAACAAGGTGAAAGCAGAGCTGAACACCAAGTATCTCTGTTTCATCTGCAAGAAGGAAGTTGTTTCCATGCTTAGGTATCCTATCTTACTCAACACTTTGTTCACTTGATCTGAAATTAACACCAACCTTTTCTAAACCAGACCAATAGTCGTTCTGAGCGTCATTGATCACAGCGGCGCCATGGACATAACAACGCTGGACGAAATGGCTGAGAAAGTCTTACAAACGACAACGAAAAAGTTGGAAGGCCTTCATGAATTAGTAAGCATCTATAAAACAACACTGAATTCTACAACATTTTACATCAGTCTTTAACACTTACAATAAACTAGAGGCACAAAGGTTGGATCTCAACTCTGTTAAACAAGATCTAACGACTGGGAAATTTCTGATATGGCTATCTAAGACACCTGCTCACCCACGTATGCTGCTTCGAGCATACTGTGATGAAAGCTTGCTAAGAATAGAAAGCTCCCAAACCAGCTCTTCAACACAACTATCACCAAGCTCCCAACATCAAATTGAGCGCCCTTTCTCGCCATTAAAAAGACAGATGAGTTCCATCACAATCACTGCAGGTAACTTTTCCTATCATATGCAATTTCATAATGCGACGCAACATATTTTTAACAAATGTCTCTACACAACTTTCATTAGGGAGCTCTGCAAAAAAACAATTATTGTTAGATGAAAGCAGTGCCGATGTGACGGATGGAGGAGACAGCAGCAGCACAAACTGATCCCAACACCTTTGGCATATTATATGTAAATATCAAATATCATGTGATGCCTATATTATAGATGCATATCTATACGCATCATACCTAAAAGGGAGGCAATGAGCTTGATCTTCAAACTTTTGTCCAATCTACAACAGATGAAAAACTTCACGGTCAGAGAATCGTGAATGAAGGAAGTGTTGGAAATTGATGTGTCAATTTCCTCAATTAGTGCCCGTGAACTATATCATCTATATATACGGTTCAATAACCGATAGTTATCTGAACTATTAGTAGTCTCACCCGAGATAATGCCGGGGTCATCGAATGGCAGACTAGGCTCTCACGATGATCTTCGGGATTCGTGTATACGGTCTTATACGTTGAATCCCTCGACTTTCCCTGGACACGGCACGCCTTGGCCCGAAGCCTGGTTCGGCCCCCCTGGACGCGTCCTCGCACGCCCCAGGATGCCAAGGCTTGCCGAGGCTTCGGCAGGATCCTGTCCGTGCGCATCCTGTCCGCACCTGGCTGCTCCCTGGTCCGTGCTTTGGCACACCCTGGACAGGTTGTTTCGTGGATAGCTCACGATGGAGCTCACGATGGACTATTCTTTCGCCCGATGTTTTCGAAACAAAACGAATCGATTAAGTCCAAAGTCATTTGATGATTATGGACGTTTTCGGTTTGTTATGGGTGATTTAGAGATTGTTTTGGAAATAATCTTATAAGTCCAAAACATTCTTTGAGAAGTTTAAAATAGTTTAAAATTAGCATGTATGTCAAAGTGTTGATTTTATCCTATCGGTACTAATTAAATTGTTTAATTGAATATCGAAAGGAAGTTTGTGGTTTGAGTTATTATGAATTTCAAACCTTAAACTTATGCTAAGTCTCTTTGAATGTAATTGGGTTATTAGTTCAAAATGTTGAACTTATGGTAAAACTTCCGATAATTGGCTATGTTAGTTGTTGGACAACTAAAGGTTATGATATGCATATATGACTATGATTCACATTATTTGAATGTGAGTATGTGTGTGAGTTGTGTGTTGCTTGTGTGTTTTATTCCATTCCTAGCATGTTTATGTGTTTTATGTATAATGTGTTATACATATATAAACTGTAGTCTGAATGGAATGGGGATTTGATATGGCCTAGTATTTATTCGAAATACAGTCTGCGTACTGTCCTTGATATTGAAATACGACGCATGTGTCGTTTTAAATTATTGTATTGTTATTTCTTTTTCGCGGCGCATGTGCCATTTAATGCGAAAGTTGATTATGTAACAAGACATGAAGAGACGGACTTGGAGCATGGCAATGTCCAAGAAGACGGAGACCAAGGACTTAGTTTAGAACTAGTTAGACTAGTTTTATTTAATGTCTTTTAGGCCATATCACGTCCCTTTAAAGTGTTTATTATACATGCCATGTTTCATGCTTACATATATTTTCTTGAAGTATATATATACCTTATGTGATATGCATGAAATGTGGATTACATGTTTAATCTAAACCCCTCCACGTAATAATTAAGTGTTTGCCAAACCTAAGTTCAAAGTTGTCAAACTTTCCTACGTTTCGGGTGGATCATCCCTAGATGGGCACTTTGATTCATAGGAATAGGAGGCAATGGGATTACATGCGCTACAGGTTAGCCCATCGAACCGGCAAATGTAATCCATCCCTTTATGGTGAAGTAAGGTTGCTTAAAACGTGGCTACATGTTAGCCCATCGAACCGGCCCGTTTGGCAAAGGAAGTCTATAGTGTCTTAAATCGACTAGTGATAGACGCCAAGAGTCATATATAATCATTGGATGATTGATATATGATAGTCTAGTAGAACTTACCCATGGATTGGACTATGAGGATGATTGCGTGTGCCGCTCATACCCAAGTCCGTGGGGTCTTGGTATACTTGTACACTTCGAGGGGTTGTTGGTACTCGTATCATTGTTTCAAGCATGCTTTACTTGTATCGTATGTTTTACATATAAATTAAACTGAACGTCGTTTCATACTCGCATGTTTTAGATGGCAACTGCTAAGAAATCAACTTCAAACTCACTCCGATCTACACCTGAGAAGTGTAAACTCAATGGCAATAACTTCAACGACTGGTCTCGTAACTTGAGAATCGTTCTCAAGCACGAGAGAGTCGAATATGTTCTTAAGGAAGAACTTCCTCCTCCACCCCATGAGGATGCCGATGAGCTAGAACGTGGTGCATATGATGTACACGTGGATGATGCATTGGATGTCCAATGTCTCATGCTGGCCAACATGGAACCGAATCTTCAGATTCAGTTCGAAAAATGTGGCAGCATATGACATGTACTGCAGACTGGAACAGATGTTCCAGAAGCGGGCACCTATGGAAGAAAACTAACTACTTTTGAATGTTATATAGATGAATAACATCTGTTTTTGCTTATATATAGTTCTTATTATTAGCTTTCTCTTCTGTTTAGATGCATATATAAACGCATCTTATGTGTAAAATTATCATCTTTTGTATGTGTGTTAAATGCATTTTACACCTATAAATATAAATATTACGCAATTAGTCCCGCGCTTCGAATTACATCGCTTTTGGCCCGGCAATTGCCGGACCCTTTCCACTAGTTCAATATATAGAATGAGGAGGTGTTTGAGTCATCTATTGCAAATACTCTTAGTAACCCTATTTGCCTTCTTCTCAAATCTCCTAGAAAGACATCCATATCAAAGTCAACGGTCTCCTCCTAAAGACCCCATTTCCACATGCGATGGTCAACATCGACCACTCCATAAGCCCAAGCTCATGCGGTGGTTAATTACATACTTTCATATGACTTTTTGTCGTCTATGCTCTAATATCTTGGTTGGAAAATAACTACCTAAAGAAGATGATTCATCATCTCTCTACCATTCTATATAAGAAAGTAAAGTAACTTATTTGTATAATCACTATAGCATATAAGATCTCCTACTAAGACTAGATATGATGTTTGGTGCATTTGCTAAAGCTTCCACAATGTTTCAGCCTGCAATGCCAAAGAAATTCATGAATATACAGAGTCGAAATGAACGGGTAGAATAATAAAAACAGTGAAATAGTAATAGACAGTTCCTAACCATTACTTGTGTACTGTTATTTTATGCGAGTTATGGAACACACTATAAAAACAAAAACCTACTGACATCTTTCTAGCACAGATATGGAAACATGTTTGAGATCGTGCAATCAAGATAATTATGATGTAAATGCTAGAGTTGTTAAATAGCCTACGAACACTTTAAACTCTGAACAAGTTTACACTTACAGGATCGCTTCGAAAGAAAACCAAGGAGGAGCTTGTTAAAATGAACCACCTTTTCTTCCACGACGTCCATCCAATTCCTGCACAAATTATCTTTGAGATGCTATTGAATTTAAGAAAATGAAGAATATGTCCTTATTAAATCAATCGCAGAAGTATGCGTATATGTGTTGGTACATGTGTTGGATGAAGGTTTTCACTATACCAAGTGTTAGCAACAATGCATTAAAGATGCTAAATCAATGGAGCATTGTGCCACGTGATTAATCAAATGATCTCCTTCTAGAAGAGTTAAATGCCAATTATTGCTGATAGGAGAGATTTATGATATGGACATAATCGCGGCTGAAGACCAAATAAAGAATGAGCATTAATTCGGTCTTTGTCAATCATGGTGCATTTAATCAAGGTTGACTTAATCAATATGAAGGACCGAAGGCCTTGTATAAAATGAGCTTGTCACTACACTAGAAGATATCTCTCTACACCTTTTATTCACTTTCACACAAAAAGCTTTGAAGCACTTGTGTTATATTGTCTAGGTCATATTGTGTATAGAAGCATTTTATTCCTTAAGCTTCTATATTAAATGTACAATTGTTGACTCTCAATAACAGTGAGGATTGTTCTTACATTGAATCCTGTGTAAACCTTAATCACCAAAGTGTGAGATATAGCCGTAGGGAGCCTATAAAAATGCCTAGTTTAAGGGCGACTGAGAGTATGTGTGCATACTAGTAAGTCCCTTCTTGTAAGACTCTTTTCTTATAATGGATTGTTCCTGTGGGTAGGCTGCCCCTCAGACGTAGGTGCTCGTGCACTGAACTGGGTTACCAAGTTATCTGTTGTTGATTTATTTACTTGTCATTCATTTCTGTTAAGCATATTGTTTTAACATCTGGTATAATACTCGTAGTGGATAAAGAACTTTCAATTGGTATTAGAGCAGACACTCAATATACAAAGTGAGAAACGATCTAAGTAATCCACTAGAATGACTAATTCCAATCAATCACTGAGACCACCTGATCTACACGGGAATAACTATAGCTTCTGGAAGAATAAGATGACTATTTTTCTCAAATCTCTCGAGAAACGTACCTGGATGATTGTTGTCAAAGGTTGGGAACCTCCCACTAAGGAAGTCAATGGGCAAATGGTACTCAAAGACGAGGAAGAATGGACTGATGCTGAAGCGGATCTAGCATTAGCAAATAACAGGGCTATGAACGCTCTATTTTCATGTGTGGATGAAAACGTTTACGAACTAATCACCATGGAAACTATTGCTAAAAATGCGTGGGACATTCTTCAAAACACTTATGAAGGAACCACTCAAGTGAAGATTACACGTCTACAACAATTGGCCTCAACTTGGAATCTATGAGGATGAAGGAGGATGAAACCATCAAAGAATATGGATTCTGAGTCCAAAAAATTGCTACAGAATGTGCATCACTAAGAGAACCCATGAATCGAGAAAAAAATGGTAAGGAAGATTCTCAGGACTCTCCGTGTTCGATATGCTGGAAAGGCTCTAGCAATTGCTGGAGCTCAAAATCTGACCACTTATCGGCTGGATGTTTTACTTGGAAACTTGGGCACCTATGAGAAAGAACTCAACATGGAAAATGAGGAAAACAAGAGCTTGGCTCTCAAGACTGACTATTCATTAGAGAAAAATCCAGAGTTAGCTGAACAAATTGGGTTGCTTGTCAAGAACTTCAACAAAACCTTCAAACGGATAAACAAGAAAGGAGGTGATGCACAAGAGTATCAAGGACCCCGAGATAAGAGGGAGGAAAGGTTCATTAAAGGAGGAGAAGATAAGTTCAAAAAAAGGAGTGGATCTACCTTTAGAAATATGAACAAAAGAAAAAACATTCAATGTAGAGGATGTGAAGGATATGGACATATTCAATCTAAATGCCCAACTTACTTAAAAAAACAACATAAGAACTATTGCACTACTCTATCTAATGATTCAGATGAAGAAGAAGATGATGATGAGGTGATTGCCTTCATCACAGTAGGAGATGTTTCCAATCAGGAGAAATCAGTTGTTGCTAACAAAGGTGATGACAGTGATGAAGAAACAAAGATTACTCATGAAGAATTAGTTGCCGACTATGGGAAACTCTATCACAGCTGAACAGAACTTACACAAGCTTATCTTATAGTAACTGCAGAGAAGGCTAAGAGTGACACATGGAATCAGGAAGTAGTACAAGAGAACACAACTCTCAAACACAAAGTTGGTGTACTAGAAGGAAAGGTTCACACCATGGAAAAGGGGATCAAAATGATGAATTCTAGTACCAACATCTTAGACGAAATTTTAGAAAATGGTAGGCCATATAAGAGTACTAGTGGTATAGGTTATGGAGAGGATCAAGAATCTGATCATGACAAAAGAAGGTCTAAACCAAGATGAAGATGTCACCACTGTGGGAAGAAGGGACACATTGAACCATACTGTTACAAGTTATATAGTAAAGGAAGAAGCAGATACTCTCAAAACACCAGACAGGTTTGGGTCCCTAAAAAGCAAACTGTATGGGTTCAAGGCACAAACTGTAGGACATGTTGTACAGACTTTTTTAAAGGTCACTGCTTGAGAAGGCTGGCATTTTGATAGTGGTTGCTCTAGACACATGACTAGTAGTCGAGCTTATCTATCAGAAATTAAGACAGTCAAGCAATCACATGTCACCTTTGGAGGAGGAGCTAAAGGTATAATAGTAGGAAAGGAGAGTTGAATGTCCCTGGTTTGCCAAAACTAAACAATGTGCTATTGGTTGAAGGATTGACCGCTAACTTTATTAGCATTAGTCAATTGTGTGATGATGGCATGGATGTCCAATTCAACAAAATGCTTGTGAGGTCAGAGATCTAGAAAACAATCTACTCGTGAAGGCCAACCGATCTATAGATAACTGCTATCAGTGGTCCTCACATAAAACTCTTAGTTGTCATATCAACCATGAAGCTGAGATATGACACAAGAAATTGGGACACACAAATTATCGAAATCTTCAAAGATTAGTTCAAAAGTACATTGTTAAAGGCCTACCCAAGATAAATGTCCAAGTGATTCAATGCGCTGAGTGCTAGGTAGGGAAACAGGTCAAAGTGTCACACCAACAGTTACAACAAGTGGTATCCGATCGAATACTTGAACTATTACACATGAACCTTATGGGACCAATGCAGATTGAAAGTATTGGAAGGAAAAGGTATGTGTATGTGATAGACTTATAGTGCTTCAAAAACATATTATATGTTGAATTCCGATGGTTTCCATTATTAAAATTTAAAATTTTTAAATTTAAAGATGAAAATAGCCAAAATGATCAATTAGAATAGTTGAGGGGCAAGTAGAATGATTTCAAAAGTTTAAGGGTCAAATTGATCAGATGAGTAAAGTTCGGGGTCTAGCACAATTTAAGCCTAGATAATAATAAGCCTTATTACCCAAATATAAATGACTCTTGTTCTCCCCCAAATTTCAACCCAATTTCTCCTTTTTCACTATATCCTCATCTCCATTTCTATAGAACCTCCAATTTGGCAAATGGAGTCAACAATAGCTGATAGAATCCAATTAGCGAAGCTCTGCAGCTCCAAGGACTGGTCCAAAGCTATTCGTCTCCTCGATTCGCTTCTCGCTAAGTCCTACGTCATCCAGGACCTCAGGTTGTTTTTCAATTTATTTCTTCTTTAATCGCTTTAGTTACTTCGTTTTTCGTCATTTTTATAGCTGTATGATCTGTTCTTTGTGGTTTGCAGTTATTTAATTGATTGATTAACTGTATATTTTAGTCAATTTTAGAGCTGCTTGATTGATTTTTTGAGCTGCAGGATTATTTGTTTGCAGTTTTTGGTGTTTAATTGGTTGATTAATTTCGGTTTTGAACTGCTTGATTAATTTCTTGTGTTTGTTTTTAGTTGTTTTATTGTTTAGCTTCGCTTTTGTCAATTTATTAGGTGCATGATTAATTTGAGGGCTAGGGGGTAGCTTAGTCATTTCAAAGGGTAGTTGTGCTATTTAGGCAAATAAAAAAGGAAGTGTTATTTTTCACATGATTTCATTGATCAGTGTTATTTAGCAAAATTTATCGATTAATTGGAAGTTGTTTGTTTGAATGATTAACTTCGTATTTGTTCTTACAATTTCTTGAGTTGCAGTAATCGTGCCTTCTGCTATAGCCAGCTGGAGCTTCACAAGCACGTGATCAAGGATTGCGATAAGGCGCTCCAGCTGGATCCATCACTTCTGCAACCCTACATTCTCAAAGGTTAACTTGTTAATTTGATCCAATTTCTCCATTATGAATCATGTGAATTAGTTATTTCTTGTGAAGATTGATTGATTTGATATTGAATTTAGTCAGCAACATAAACCAATATGCAGCTACAAATGCTGTAGAAAGGAGAAAAATGTGTTTACTATGAGAGACTTTCTTAATCAATTGAGGTGTATGAGAATGAGTAAGATTTGGAATGAGGCTTCATTGTCGAGCTATCTCAAATGTGTCGATTTGTCAAGTTGATTTTCTTTAAACGCTATTAATCTGGAGGATTGGGAGACTTAGTATATGTTAGGCTTATCGCAAGTTGTGTGCATTTATCTGCTACATTTAGACATAATGATATATAAAAGTGGTATTGATTGAAATGAGTTGCTCATCCGTCATTGTAAGAGAAGTGCAATCAAATTATCAACATGGGAAACAAATATTCTACTGCCTTCACATCGATAATAGGTAAAAATAAGGACCATCCTTATGACTGTCATCATAAATTTCACTAGAGGCTTACTTGTTAAATTTGAGATGCTGAAATGGACTCTGAAAATCAATTTCAGGGTTGGTTCTCATTTTTCGTTGCTTTAGTAACAGGATATGCAGAGGTGTTTTATCGTAAAATCAATACTAACTGTAGTTGGTAGTGCTATTATAATACTTGTACTTATGCCATTATTATCAATCAGACAGCCATGACCATCCGCTCAAGACAGCGTATCTATATCCTATCTATGAAATATCGTGCCATAAGGGGAATATTGTCATCATGTATGTAAGCTCTGTGGGATCATCATGTGATGCACTAGCATCGATTATTAGAGATTTGACACCATAAAATTAAAAAACATACGAATCTCAGTCTTAATTAAGGATCTGAGATCTTATCATATTGATTAGTGATGGAAAGCTCTCAGAAGGGTTTCTTTGCTTACATCTGAGAATATAGATTTAACAGGTAAATAACCTATTAATAGCAATTTGTCAATATGTACTTTTGTAGAACTGAGAAGTGTACTATCTAGCATCCATATCATCATTGGATGTGAACATGATCCATGTTCTTTGTAAAAGAACTTCACCTAGTCCTCATGGTTAATTTATGAACAATGAAGTATGCCGTTGAGTTGAATCTTTTGAGGCCTTCATTTTCTATCTATTCAGGGCGTGCTTTTTCTGCACTTGGAAGGAAGGAAGAAGCTATTACAGTTTGGGAAAAAGGTTATGAATATGCTGTACGTCAGTCTACTGATCTAAAGCAGTTACTGGAGCTGGAAGAGCTTCTAGCAGTGGAAAGACAAGATGATTCTTTTGCTAGCAAGAAACATGCTGGGAATTCCATGCCTCTTCGTTCTATCATAACGAATGAGTCTTATCATAAAGATAACTCTAATGCTCAAGAATTAAGCAATAAATGTAACGGGAAAATCAAATTAGATCTCAAAGTAAGAGAAAAGAAGTCCACTGTTTCATTAGGATCTACTAAAATTCAGAATGATGGTTCTGATGCCAAAAGAGATGTGAATAAGGTCGCAGAATTCCACATGAAGATTAAAAATGATGAACTTCGGATAAAAAGCAAGGGAGGGAGTATTCAGGGGACAAGTAAAGAAGTAATCAATACATCTGAGGGGGAAAGCAAGTCAGTCGATGAAGTAAAAGACAACAGTAAACTGGGTGTCCATGAAAATGAAAGTTGTGAAAGACAATTGAATGGAACTGTTGATATGGGTGGTAAATTGGATGATCAATCTGCACTGTCTGAAGGACTTAAGAATAGATCTGATGCACATTCCGAGTCATCTGAGTTGACTAGCGAGTCAAGTGATATATCTGAGTTTTGCAGTCAATCAGGGGAAAAACCTGACCTGCTTGACGACCCCAGGAAAAACAAAAAGTTACATGTGAGCCGCATATCGAAAACCAAGTCGATAAATATTGACTTTCGTTTGTCCAGGGGAATTGCACAGGTTGGGTTCTTGTCTATCTAATAGATTATTTCTGTTAGGATGGAGGTTTACTTTATACATGATTTGCATGTTAGCTAGTGTAGAAATTCATGAGTAATCTCTATCAATTTTGTGAACTATATGAGTGAGTTGGGAGTTCAGACATATCTACTAATCTGTCAGATTACCCACTTTTCCCCCTTAAAATTTCCATCTTGTTTCCCTATATTATTGCACTTATTAAGAAATCTCTTGTGAGAGGTCAGTGTTCTGATGGCATGATCCTTTTGCTGATAAAAGATCGTCAGTTCAGCTGGCGGTTGAGTTAATGTATATTAAATTTAATTCAGTTGATACATGAGAACGATGTTTGAAATACATATACTTATGATTTAAGAATTAAGATAATTAAAAGCAATCTACTGAGACTCTATGTACTGTCAGGACAAGTTTGTAATAGGCTGGCTTGAACAACAATAGTGGTTACTATGCTGGTTTCTAGATTCATACTTCATACATTGTTATGTAGAATATTGTTTGTGGGATATCACTAAAAGCTAAAATAACTAATATCAAGTTCACTTCTAAAGGATCAAACACCATCCCGTATACTTTATTATGCCTTGTTTGTTGTTTGAATGTCATCTGTACCTGGTGTACAGATATAGGGACAGTTCAGTCTAAATGTGTCTACTACCAGTGACTTTGTTGTGCTAAAATTACCCTTGGTAGTGGTTTCTCTCTGTCTCCAATCAGAATTAGATGCTTGAATATCAAAATGTTAGAAAATTAGATGCATAAATCCTGACCTCTATCAGGTAGCGCAAATATGTAGACACTGTTAGGATTCTCATGCAACCACAACCAGTAACCTCAATATAACACTTGTTTGTTGTAGGGATTTCTTTATATCACCATCCATAATTAGATCCATGAATATTAACCTGTTTGGTATTTAGTCACGTGAAATGCTGACATCTACTGGTTGCTGTGGATATCTAGAGAGAGTAGATATTCTAAATGCAGTTACATCCAGTAACTTATCTTCTTAATTGTGTGATCATCTCATCTAGAACAGTTAAGGTTTTTAGCGTCGATATACAATATAATCTCATTTTCTGTATGCTGCAGGTTAACGACGGAAACTATGCTCAAGCTGTATCCATCTTTGACCAGGTTAAAATTAATTAGCTGATTTCTTGGAGAAGTTCTATAACTTACTGGTTTTCTAATTTTTCTTTGTTGAAGTTGCTCGGCGTGCTCAATGATCCTAGTTCTCATTATCGTGTCAATTGCAGATACTTCAAGAGGACCCAACTTATCCTGAAGCTCTTATAGGAAGAGGAACAGCATATGCATTTAAACGTGAACTTCAAGCTGCGATTTTTGATTTTTCGAAGGTGGTCATCTCTATGAGCCTGGTAACATTAATAAAGTATGTACATATGGTCTCATATTGTAGTTACTTGCTACTATAGGCTATCGAATCAAATCCAGTGGCAGGCGAAGCATGGAAACGCAGAGGGCAGGCACGTGCTGCCTTGGGTGAATTTCCTGAGGTGATTCTTATCTTCATCATACCACGTATCATCTTTAACAATTGAAGTTATTCAACTTACAGTGATATGTTTGTTTTCTATAGCATATGGTGAAAAGATACGTGCATTCATGTTCTGGTCATGAATTAAACATTTAGGTCTTTGGTTATTCCTTCTCCAATCTTCAATTTATTATCTTGGAGGGACTTTTTCGGGCCAAGAACAAGATGATGCAGATTTATATGCTATGCAAGAAGCTTATTTTGTGTTTATTTTCAGGCAATTAATGATTTGACAGAAGGTTTAAAGTTTGAGCAAAATGCAGCAGACATATTGCATGAAAGAGGTAACGCTGTTGCTCAATCTGTTAACCTCATTGGTTGTTAATAACATGTTATAGCCTCAAAACCTTATGATTTGCGCCCCTGAACAATTTCTTCAACAACCACTGATGAACGTTTTCCAGTGCTTCATCCTTATTTTATGGTGAAGGAACCATAGTAGTAAAAAATGCATGCTGTATATTAATTGAGCTCTCCATCACATCATATAGCTATAGTGCATCCTACAAGGTTCACAATAGCCCCAAATAGTGCAAAATAGTGTTTAACACACCACTTGGTTATCTCTAATAAAGAAAGTAGTTACAGGACTTCCAGTGATGCATGCACCTGAGAGTTAGAAATCAAACTGCTGTTAGATGAGTGAATTGGATTTTAAATCCGACTTTGAGAGTATCCTTTTCTATATGATTATTTTGAATTGTCAAATTTTTTGTTACAGATAAATGGTTTATTTATAATGTATGTAGGCATCATTTGACTCAGTGCTACCTTCAGGGGTTTGTACTTTACTGCACAAAATATTGCCGAATGTTTGTTGAGTTTCTCCTTTACCTGATTCATGCTCTTAGTGTTTGTGAAAAATCTACTTATCTTCTTTTAATATGTGATATTACTTGAATAGTGGACTGCTGTACTTTACGCGCTATATCTATCCATCTGTTTTGCTATTGAGCACATATAAGTGATATTAAAAGAATCCTGGCATGCTGCTAAGATCCATTGTAAAGATCTTTTCCCATTCTGCCTAGTCAATGCCAGTTCATGAAGTAGCTAGTCTAGAATAACTTTATGGTTTATAATTGTAGTAGAAAATGTCACATGGATTAGTCAATCACCCCTCCCTTGAAATAACTATTGGGCCCAACCATTCCCAATAAGGGGACCATTCTGTCCCAAATCGACATGTGACGACTATCAAAGCTGAAGCAATGCTCCAAGAATATCGGATTTTGTAAGTTTCATGTCTGCCGCTCTTCATTGAACAAGCCATGCGTGGTTGATTGGGCTATGTCTAGTGGCGGGCCAAGGGGTCTTGGCACAGCCAAGGGTATCAATCCAGATGTCCATAATATTTTTCAGGAAGACCTTGAAGATTTGCAGTTACTGCTGTTACATACAACTTAGTTCCCACTTTTTTGTCATATGCTTGTATTTCTAAATTTTAAGTATCTCAAAACTTGGCACATTGATCAATATATAACATACTTGTCATGAATTTTTTTAGAAAAATCCGAACTTGACGATATTATTAGGCTATCCTATCCTAATCTATTGTCAAATGGAACTGATGAAAGAGTTTCTGCCATGCGTCGGTGTAGGAATTGTGAATTTCAAGTATAAGGATTTCAAAGCTGCGGTTGAAGACTTGTCTACATGCGTAAAGCTTGATAAATATAACAAATCTGCGATTACATACCTGGTCAGCTTGTTGAGTTTATTATTAAGTCAATCAAGCTCACATGCACTTTCGGATCATAACAATAAAAATTTTAGTGATTTTTTAATGATCTGGCTTTTCAGGGTTTAGCATTATCTCAGCTTGGTGAATACAAACGGGCTGAGGATGCTCATCTGAGATCCATTCGAGTTGACAAAAATTTCATTGAAGCGTGGGCTCACCTAGCACAGGTATTGGCACATCTTAATCGATTATAAAATCGACCTGAATGCTTGTCATGGAAGCATGGTTTAACGATCTCGTCTGTCAGAGTCGGACTGCCCTAATGGCAGCACCTTTTGTGATTACACTAAATGGAATCATGTCTGATAGATTTCTAATCTCGTAGTTACTATCAGATTTGATATTTTCATATCTTACTATTCAACAGTTCTATCAAGAGTTGGCAGACACAGAAAAGGCTTTAAAAACTCTTGAAAATCTGTTCCAAATTGATGGGAGGTAGTCTTCCTTTTAGTGCATATTCTAAGTCAAATTGAGTAACTGGGATTTTTATACTATATACCTTTATGACTATTGTTTCGTTCTATAGATTTGTCAAGGCATATCACCAGCGTGCGCTAATTCTCCATGGCACTGGAGATCATAAGTAAGCTTCAAGCATCTCCTTTAGTTAACTGGGCAATGTCTGAGTATTGTGAAATTATGCCTTCTAAGTTAGAAATTTTAAACTATCTTAAAATAATCTGAAAGTAGAGAATCAAATATATATAATTGATTTTACTATTTCCAATATGTTCACCCTAGCTAGTGCATGTGAACAAGGACATTTACATTGGTAGGGTTGTTTTTGGAAACTGTGCATTCTTCTTTCTCAATGACATTGCTCAACTTCCCCTGTTATTCTATTTTTGTAAATTAGCGATGAATTATGAATTCAAATGTATTTCAAACAATGAATACATAAATTCCTAACTAATAGAGAGTTAGAGTATAATATGAGACAAATTTGTCTCCAACAAGGTTTGAACCCATGACCTCTTGCATGAAAGGTTGGGTCATATGCCACTAGGCTATTGAGCCATCGGCAACTTCCACTATTATTCTTAATGTAGTGCAAGTGATTATATGGAGTACCAATCCATATTAGGTGCTAAAGAAGATAGATAGATGACGGAAAATTATATTGGATCTGGTGCTTTCCATAATGGTTGTAGGTTGAGATGCTGGTAATAGTTTTTATAGTGCAGTTAGCACTCATTACCAGAATGTGTAGCACACTCTTATCAGTAAAATCAGGATAATCTATGAAACCTTACAGAAGTATGGAATATGGATACAATATATTTTGTAATGAATGGAGAAGAATAGAGTGTTTAAGGAATATAAAGGAGAAGAAATGATAGAGAACACCTTTTGACTTCTGTTAGTATAGTTGATAGAGAGAGATAGCAATTCCTTCTTGAGGATTTGGATATATCTTCACGCACTATTTGCTTGTGATAGGAAAAGAGAAAAGAGCCCATGATTATATGCAAGAAAAACTAAGAGAAGATGGTAGTCCAAAAGGGAGAATATTGATATAGCGAGCTTTAGCTCCATATACCCCTGGAGATAAATAGAGGAAACTGCACACATAGTGCACACTGCATGGTGCTGTAAAGCTACAACACCGTTATATGTGTCACTATTGGTAACAGTAGAGGACTTGGATGGTTCGCCATGTGGTAGGTTTTTGCTAGAGAGGGCTGACGTTAATGATGCAGACTTCCTTTAAGCAGTTAGGCAATGCCAAAAAAGGAAATGTTATGAAGAGAATGGATTTTATATTGGTATGTTATAGTTTAATCTAATGGATTGGTGCTGTTACACCTATCTATTTGTCCTTAATCTATTGGCTCATGAAGACTTTTGAAATGTCCGGTATTAGATTTTGGACTGGATTGTGGCACCTGATGTGATGATCATTAGACTTTATGCTGAATCTTCTTTTTTGATACTTTATGCTGATCTCATATTCAATTTGACTATAGCATGATCTCTAATGAAGTCTTTTTGGGGTAATGTACTGGTCTTCATGTCATGATTTACTACATTTTCCTTCTCCTTCATAGTTTTACTGATTTTTCTGGATTGCTTCTTTAGGTGCCTGACTTTTTCTTAATTAATGTCTTCTGTATATCCTGATCTACTCTCAATAATGACAACTTGATCTTTGCAGAAGTGCCATCAAGGAATTATCAACTGGGTTAAAAATTGATAGCTCATATATTGAATGTCTGTACTTAAGAGCATCATGTTATCATGCTATTGGAGAATATAAAGAGGCGGTATAAATTGAAGATGTTTATGAATTCTTGTTCAATTGAAAAGTTTACAGTTGGGTTTTCCATTTTCCCAGCTGTTTAAGTTAGTATTAGTGTTGTGCCTTAATTCTTTATGACATTTCACCTTTATAGGTTAAGGATTACGATGCTGCTTTGGATCTGGAATTAGATTCTGTGGACAAATTTGTGCTTCAATGTTTAGCCTTTTATCAGGTTATTAAGATTTACTGTTAGTTACAATATATGTATACATATAATTATCTGCGTAATTTAAAAGGGCCTTGTTTTTGTAATGCTGCATATTCTTAATAGATTCTTAAATTAACAGATAAATTAGAAATTTAATACTCCCTCCAGCCCTCTGTTGAAGCGTTATTTTCCTTTTTTAGAAATCCCAAATTGGTTCTTGTTTTAGTTTGAAAATGAAGGGAAAATGAAGTTTCTGAGATAGATGGTCAGAGTATCATGAGTTTTGTGAGAAAACGTGTAGACAAGTAAACCAATATCTCGTATTTTCATAAATTAGTGTTGACATGCAAACCTATAAATAAACATTTCATTGGTCCTGTGCAAGTAGTATTGATTGCTTAACAATATGCATTCTGAAAATCATATGCATTCTGAAAATCATGTTGCATGGCCAGTCAATGTTTGTTTATTGAACACGGTTAGGTAATATCACTGAAGTTGTAGGATCATCCTTGAAGTCTGTTAGTATTTCATGTTGCAGAAAGAGATTGCCTTATACACAGCTTCAAAGCTAAACAGTGAATTTTGTTGGTTTGACATTGATGGCGATATAGATCCCCTCTTCAAGGTAAATGATATTTACATCTTGATTTACCTTTCTTCATCTTTTGACGGTGGCTACTCATGTTCAGTATTATGATATTGCAGTATTTTGATATTGTATTATTTCTCCACCTTAATCTCATACCTCCTCCATTGGCTCAAGTGCCATCAAATTTCTGTTCTTTGTTTGTATTATTTCCCAATTTGTGGCATGAATTTTTTGTTTGTGCGTCTTTTCCCATGTATATATCCATTAATTGGATAAATAAATTATCATGCTTTATTGGCCAAACATGTTATGTTATGCTTTATTGGCCTAACAATCCCTTCTTTAATGAGTATTGTAAAAATCCAAAAAAAAAATAAAAGTTCCCCTGAACTTATCTTAAGCAGAACATAGTAATTACTAATAATGTAAAAAAAGGTTGAAAGATAATTTATGTACTACTGCTGTACTCTTTCTTAATTTTAATTTTCCAAAAGACCTGTCGAAATGAAGACAGTAATATTTGTGCGATCTCAAAGCCACAGCTGAAGTCTATGTTGTTGCATAAAACATGGAGTTATATTAGGAGCGATATATCTTGAAGTCGGGTGTATCTTGTTGTTAATTTTTGTATTCTCAAATATTGAGAGGGTTGTGTGGAGTTAAATGCAAGGAAAAACTTGAAACGAACTCATCCGGAGGAAGTAGGAGTTGGTCAAATTGAGGGACAATAATGTGAAATGGTATGATCATATATGAAGACATCCAATAGATGCATGGATACAAAAATGTAAAGTTATGATTGTCACAAATGGCCGTAGAGGCAGAGGTAGACCGAAAAGGAGTTGGACAGGGACTATATCAAAGGATCTTGAGTTTATGGGATTAACAGAAGGAATGACCCAATATAGGGATGTATGAATATGCCTTATTCACATAGCCGATTTGTATGTAGCTCTTCGCTTGTTACTTCTGCCAAAAAAATATGTACGCGTAATATTTTTATATTAGCCCTTACCATTCCCTAAACTTGAAAGGTGCTTTGTATACTTTAGTTGTAAAGCTTTTTCTAATAATGGATGTGTGTGTTCTTTTAATCTGTGAGACCCAATATAGTATTATATGAAGTTCAATTTCTTTCTTGAGTTGCAATATATATATTCTTTGTAATTATCTATAGCCATTTATCTTCATCATTGTTACTGTACTAGTTTTGAAATTTCATTCAACATGATTATCCACAAAATATATACTAGTATCATTTTCCCACTTCCGTCAAAGTTACATCTCTTCTACTTGTAGGAGTATTGGTGCAAAATGCTGCACCCAAAGGATGTTTGTGAAAAAGTATACAGACAACCTCCCTTACGCGATTCACTGAGAAAAGGAAAACATAAAAAACATGATTTTGCCTTAAACAAGCAAAGGATAGCTCTTCTACAAGTTGCAGATTCTATTGGCAAGAAGATCCAATATCACTGTCCAGGGTTCTTTGCCAATAGGCGACAGGTGATTGGATTACCATATTTTTAGCTGCCTAATATTTGAATTTGTGTCATGTTTTTTTTCAGTTAAACACCTACTCCGTTGGCTCCTTTCACAATCTAGTCAAAATAGGAACCTCATAAGAGATTTCTAAATTGAGAAAACATCCCTATCATTTAGGGATGGAGGGAGTATTTTATTTGGGCATATTTATTCTTGAGTGTGATTTTGCTTCTTAAACCTTTATGTTTAAGAACTCTTCTTAGGCGATGCAGTTTCGTATAGTTTAGAAATATCACCAGTTTTGCCCATCTTGCCAATGACGTGATTGAACAAAATACCTATATTTTTATATATTATTATCTCAATGACTACTTCCATAATTGTAGCATTCAATCAATGTGATAAGTAAATGCATTCTGGCAAAAAACTTTCTTCCTGTATGAATGCTTCCACTTTCCTGTAGTCTCTTCTGCCCAGTATCCTCCCAATCCACAAAAAGAGTAGCTAAGGTTAAAGTTAAACCACAAAATGAAAAATAAAGCAACCCAGAAGGAGAACTAAAACTCAAGATTAAACGAACAAAAATTGCTGTTGAGCTAAAGGTGTGTTTGTTTGTGTCACTATTGGAATTAAAATTGAACCGGAAGAAACTCAGTACACATTTAAGAGTGTGTATTAAGTTTCTACCAATTCCATTTTATCTTTTATTCCAATTCAACACCTCAAACAAACTCACCTCAAGAGAACTTGTACTGTTTAAGAAAGTTAGAGCAAAGAAAAGAGTGTATTTTATTTTCATTGTTGCAGTCATCTCGTTTTTGCCTTACAGATGAATGGCTAGAATTCGGGTAACTTATGGGTTTATATATTTTTTATTTGTTTATATCCATCTAAATCTCATAGTAAAGTATAAATGTTGTGAGAACTCACTACATGATGCTCTCTTTTCCGCAACACTATTGACATCCATTTGGTGGACACATTATATGAACATAGTCATGTCCAAGTAACAATTTTCCGGTTTGCTTTAACAAATTAATGCTTGTCAGGAAACTTAGTGTATATTATGACTTAGTTATTTAGTAGTCGCAGAAGTTGACATAAATGCCTTACAGTTCGATAGACTATAAGAAACTATTGGTTTATACCTTATATTTCTATTGAATATGGTTCCTTAGTGAGATTTGTTGTTACATTTGAATTGGTATATTTATGAGCCAAGTATTTCAAAATGCTCATCTCAAATGCAATAAAGTTTTGATTGGATAGCCATAATAAACTAAGATCTCAAAATTCCAATTCAAATATTGTATTTCAGTTTTTCTGACAATGTCGATAAATTTGAAATGGATCCACTTGCAATTATATTTCAAATCATAGCCTTATGGTCTGTATGCCTTATCAAATATATCCCATTAATCCAAATTCAGCTACCCATTGTGGCCATTAACAAATACAACATGCCCCAGTGACTCTTACGGTTCCTGAGTTAGATTTGTTGTTAAACACTTGAATATGGCCCTTTTGCTTTTTGTCCATTAAATAATCCAAGATAAATTCAGCCACCTAGTAGCAAATCAGGCTATGAATTTTCTGTTAAGGCTTGTGTTGCTCCTATGAGAATTTGGATGGACAAGTTTTTTCCTATTCTAGCAAATTAATCAGTTCATTTGAAGCTGGCTAGTCTTATGATATGTTAATTTCTGTGACTTTACAGCATAGGATGGCTGGCTTAGCAGCTATCGAGATTGCACAGAAGGTCTCAAAGTTTTGGAGATCGCTACTAGTGGAATTGAAACATTCAACCAAAGGTGCATCAAAATATGGGAAAAAAAATCGAAGAAAGGACAAAACAAATCCTCAAAGTTACAACAGAGGTGGTGCTGGTTGTAGTACAAGTACTTCACCAGAAACATCTTCTTCCTATAGTTCTCTGGATGATAGGTTATATGGACGTTACACGATGTCATGGCATGATGTGTATTCTATGGCTGTCCGATGGAGACAGATATCTGAACCATGTGACCCTGTTGTATGGGTTAACAAGTTAAGGTAATATCTTATATCTCAAGTGAAACTGTTGATATTTCTCTACTCAGTGGAAGGTTGGGTTCAATAAGCTACCAACTTTTGAAAATCCTAAAAGTTAATTTGCTTGTATCTCCATTGGTAGTTCCTGTTAGCTGCTGCATGAGGTTATTTCTATCATAGCAGAATCAGTCAAATGGTTCCTATACTTGGCTATCGATATTACTATTGCGAGAGATGAAAGAAGGATATCTAGATAATGAGCACTGCCTTTGCATGGGCCATTATAACGTCCATTGGGCTTTACTGACCAAACACACCCAAGATAGTTTACTTTATATGAGCACTTATACATATAAGAAGGGATTTTAGCATAAATTCATATATGTACTTGGTTGGGTTCAATGCTAAGCCCCAGCATAATTGGGGGGAAGGGAATTTGTTGTGGGAAATAGTGTTTGATCATTGATGGTTGATAAGAATAAGCCATTAAGATGAACATTCTCCTTTTCACCAGTCAAATAAACTGTGGGAAGCCTTAAGATACTGTGTACCCACATTGCACAAAAATGATGGAGCAACAAGTAATGTTGATATATAGTTGGGATCACGCTGGTATAGGGTAACTCGTCCAGGTAGACACCTTATCGAGTCAGGTAATTACCTGATTGTTGTGGGTATCGAGCAATATTATTGAGTAGGGTCGGTTTCATTGGGTATCGAGTAATAGTATCTACTCAAAACTGGCCCTTATATCAACCGGACTGGAAGATGAGTCGAGTGTTGTGGATCTAGTAACGCGTGGCTATCAAGTTGCCTTGTACACAGGCAGACAAGAGTGGGGAAAGTGTTTCCTTCTCTTAGTGCTGTTTTTCCTTAAAGTATTGATGGGTGTGATGTGTGAGGATGGGGATTGGACTGCATCCCAAGTTTAAAATCCTTGTATTTTCTCAAGTCCAGGATGTATGAACAATGTTACCTTATGAGTATATGTGCTAAAAAATTAAATATGGAGTGTATAAGCACACTGTACACTGAAGTACTCAAATGTTTTGTTCGAGTGTGTATGTATACACAAGTTATTATTGTTAAGTATATAAGATATTTAAGTAGGGTGCTTTTGAAAATTGTCTAAGCACCAGATCCTATAGCAGGGTCTGGAAGTAAATGTTTATAGAACACAAAGTTCTCTTTTAAGGGATCCGGAGGTAAATCCTAAAACAATACTTTGTGTCCCCAATTAAACAAATAATTGGTGGTCCTGGTTCTTTTGTCCAATTCCTTATATGCATTTGTATAGAGCTTTTTTGATCACTTGAAGTCAGAACTTTATCTTCTGTGGTGTAGCGAAGAATTTAATTCAGGATTTGGATCTCATACTCCACTTGTTCTTGGCCAAGCCAAAGTTGTTCGCTACTTTCCACATTTCCAGAGGTAAGAATAAATGCTTCTTGTTCAGAAGCGAAATATTAAAAGACCACATTAGCTTAATCACTTTTTAACTGCAGAACTTTGAATGCTGCAAAAGCAGTTATCAAAGAGAACAAGTATGTTCGCGACAAGGAGGACAACGTCATATTTCTATCTGATGAAAGAAAATTGGAAAATGTTAGTGCAGTTCTGATCTCATCTCTCTGCTTTTAGCTGCTAACCATGTTACATTTTCATCTGTTTACAGTTCTATTAGCGAACAATTTTCTAGTTGAGTTTCCGTTAGTAGAAAAAGGTAGTTCAGCAAATGGTGTTATTGGATATTGGGGGCTACATGAAAATATTTCACTGTTTCTTATTAGTACAGGTGTTTTCTATATGTAAATTTAGGCCAATGGCAATAAAATGAATAACTACACTGGCAAGAAAGCTGTTAGTATTACATGCTGATATCTGATGCTTGCATTCATACCAATTTGAAAGATCAGTTGCAAATATAGATGTTGAAGTAAGCTAGACTAAGAAACATGAAAGTAGATTTGCATGCATTTCTTTTCATTTACAGAATTTTTGGCTGCCTTGAACTTACATGGGACATGCTTCTTTAAATTTTGTGTTAGTCGTTTTGTTTGAGAAATGTATCTGTTCAGGGGTGTCACCAATATTTGTTTTGACTTTTGACGTTCATCTCTTTCTGTAGGATCTTTAATCATCATTTTATACACCTCAGATGTTTTGCAGAAAATAGAGATTGATATCATGATTAGGGCTCTTATTCAATTTATTGTTCTCTGCAGGTGTTAACTGGTGAATCTTGTTCGGATCTCTACCAAGCTATTGGTCAGGATTTCTGGTGTTCTACTTGGTGCAACAGTACTGCATCTGAGGGGTATGTCGGACTATATAAGACGACCTTCTGCTAATTAAATGCATTTTCAGTTTCGATGTTGAGAAATGTTAGCTGATTCGACAAATTAGTCCAAGATCAGGTCTCATGTCGTCACAAGAAATAACGTTGTTTTTTCTTTTTCAGAAAAACTCTTGAAGGAACACGAATCACCCTAGTTAAAAAGTAAGATATGTATTCATCTTCTTCCCTACAGTTTCATACTTCTTTATATTCTCGCGTGCTAATTTGAATTATGTTTTCTTATTACAGGGGTGACAACAAGTTCGACTTTGCAATAAAAACACCTTGTACTCCTTCTAGATGGGATGAATATAGTGCGGAAATGACATCTGCATGGGAGGTATGTCTGATGTAGATTCTTAATCTTATACTACTAGTAGTAGTCGTTTCTTTGGAAACTACAAAGTGCAAACATTCTCTGTATTCTAACACTAAGTACATCTTTTGTTTTTATTCCGAATGCCATGCTTTATAATATAAATTGAGCCTCAAATAATTAGCTATCTACTTGTTTTGAACATAGTTATCTCATGTACCCTTGATACTAATATATCACATAGCTGCCACATATTCTACTTCAAACTCTGAGGTAGAATAATTGTACATCTGTATTTACTCGACCACATTCATCAGATTATTTCATTGTGTGCTCCGTTGGCTACAATGAGTGTGGCTTGTGCTCATAGTTGAGTGTTGTCTTATGTAACGCAACTATGTCAATTAGTGGACCACTACACATTTGATAAAGCTTATGAGTCATATATGGTAATCACCCATTCACTTTATATGTGAACACCCTTGGTGAACTATAAGCCCTTAGAGATTTCTTGTGATGTTAATCCCGATAAACTTCAATCTATGTGAGAGTTGCATATACAGGCACTATGTGATGCTTACAGTGGTCAGATAAACGGGTCAACTGATTTTGATGCACTTGAAAATGTCAGAGATGCAATCTTGAGGATGACATACTACTGGTAAATCATGTGATCCATTCTGGATATTCGAGATTTAATTATTTCCTGGGTTAAAAATCAGATGAATATTCTGGACAGGTACAACTTCATGCCACTTTCCAGAGGGTCTGCTGCAGTTGGGTTCATTGTCTTGCTTGGACTATTCCTTGCAGCTAATATGGAGTTCGACGGCAGTGTTCCAGAAGGTGTACAGCTTGACTGGGACGCTATTTTATCATCTGATCCCAGCCTGTTTATATCTTCTGTAAAGAGTTGGTTGTACCCATCGCTTAAGATAACAACATCTTGGAAGAGTTCTCCAGATGTTGCATCCACTCTCGACACCGTTGGATCTGTTGTAACTGCATTGAGCTCTTACTCGGATTGACCTTGTTCACTCGGTAAGTAAATAATGGTTTGCACGGCAAGTCTCTGTGCATAAATTTGAATTAATCTGGGTTCGAACAATTCATTTATTTTATGCCATAATACTCTTCTGGGTTTTAAATTGCAGATTTAGTGGACCACTTGTACTTTCCAAGATCAACTGATTTCTTATTGTTCATTAATTACCCGAGTTTTTATGAGAGGATTAACCAAATAAAAAATTATATTTATGTTTTTATACCTTTTTGTTTTCTTTTCTTTATCCTGATTTATGGCAAAGCATAAATCGTGTTGTACATCTTATTATCTTATAATTTGTAATGTTTCAGTTGCTCAACACTTTCTCCTGAGTTATTGCATACGTGATACGTCTTTAATTAAATTGGCGCATTTGATTTGTGTATGTGTGCTCTTGTTATTATGAAGTTAATGCATACGCGATACGCCTTTATTCCGATAGATCACAATGATTAGAGGTGGAAATGAAGGCCAAAACGAAAAGAGAAACGTAGAGGCACAACCCTCGGGTGGTCTGAGTTTGATTTTGTAAGAATAAAAGAATTTTGGCAATACAATGTTCGTCCTATCACACTTATCTTTTTATTAGAAGAATGTCACTTTTGGCACGTGAAATGACCATTATATTCTTAATGAAAAAATTTATAGCACTAGACGAGTTTCTTTGTTGTGAAGTGACTGTCATACCCTTGAATTGAAATGAGCTTTAAGTAAGTCTTAATCAATTATGATACCTTATAATACATTGTAATTCATTATAAGACATTTTAATCGATTATAATCCCCAATTAACTAAACTTCGTAATGATTTATTTTTGTAGCAAATTAATCTATAAGAGTTCAACTTGGGTGCAATCATATTAGCATTAATGCACTGGATCCCTTCAGAACTCTGGAGTTAAGCGTGTCCCGCTGTTATGAGCTCTTATTTTTATAGCTTTGTTGTATTTATTTTACACTCGAAAAACATTGTATTTTAACTCTTTGAGTAACACGGAAGTCCCGTTTGTGGATTTAATATAAAAATAAAATAAAAACTCTATAGAGTTCAACTCTTACCGTCGATAAGTTATATATTATGTATTAATTAACATAAATAATAGGATACAAATAGTATACAAACAAATAAAGTATGATACTTTCTCCGTCCCAAAATGCTTGACATTTTGGCACTATTTTTTTGTCCCAAAATAGTTGACATTTTCAATTTTTAATGCAATATTTAGATGGATTTTCCTCTTTAGTCCATATTAAGTTCTCAAAGTAAATGTAATCATCTAGTAATATGAGTAATTGACATTAGGAGATTAAATAAATTTTCAAGCACCATTCTTAAGAAGGGTAGTAGAGACATTTACAAAAGCAATTTAAATAAAAGAAAAGAAATGTCTATTTTAATTAGAATGCTAATATGTTGCCAGTAACAGTTAATACTTCCATCCTTCCTTCCCTCACTTCGATTATTACTCTCTACAAATTAGCTATTATCAATTTTTACCCTAATCCTACCGTTACATAATCACATTCACACTTTATGAGAAAGATTCGTTGAACCAAACTAGTCAACTCCATTTGTTAGAACAACTAAATTCAACAATAGCATAACAAAAGAGAAAGAAAATCTGATACTACATAAATATCATTAGTGTATGGATAAATGATATTTCCAAAACAGATAAGAGTTGCAATATATGAAAATATTAATAGTCAAAATATCTCGATAATGGTCATAAAAATAATATCACATTATATGATATATTACATTGCAAGAAAATGATACGAATTGGTATATATGTAATAACTAATAACTAAAAATTTTGTCAAATTTTTATAATATAACAGTAAATGAAAAATTATATTACATAAAATTAATATGAATTGACTATATACTAAGGCTTTGACATCAACTGATGAGGAAAAATGGTTACTTTTAGCATATGAAGTTGTCCAAATGAAATTTGTTAGTAATTCATATGAATAAAAGTTGATCATTGGTACAAATTGGCGAAATAAAAAAATGGCTACTCATTAGTGTTTTAGATATCAATTGATGTGTTGAAAATAGCTATTGAATGAGAAAATATTCTAAAATGGTATGAAATGGATATATACTAAGAGCTTTGATATTATCTGATGAGAAAAACATGGTTATTTTAGCATATGAAGTTCTAATAAATCAGGATATTTATATGAATAAATAATCATTGATAATGATGTCATATGTATTAAAAATCAAATCAATATAACTAATATAATCGAAGGAAATGACTATCTACTGAGTTAACATATAGATTCCTTAAATTTGTTGTACATATGCGGGCTAATTAAAATAGGAACTGAAATTATAAATTTTGAATACAAAATCAAGGATATGCAGGCTGATTAAATCTGTTATACAAAATCTGCAAGAATGATGGTATCATTAATTTGTAAACAAAAATCTTGTTAAATTTAAAGCAGGCAACAATTGGAAATAATTTGGTAGAACAAAACGGCTGGATTAATTGATGTACAAAGAGAGATATGCGACTGCATTAACTGGAGTAATAGAAAAGATAGTTACTTCTTAGAAGTTGCATAATAATATTGTAATTGTAAATCTAAAGATAAAAGTGTTTGAACAAAATAGACCCTCATTAAATACTGACCATTAGATTAAAATCTCATAGAAATTGATGATCCAACTGTAGAAAAGATGCTTAAGTAATTCCTTAACCCCTAAGTCCGAACTCTAGTAATATGCATCTTCCATTAATTATAGGTTGTCACTTATTTCTACTATTTCATTAATTAGGAGCATCCTTGTAAAATTACACTATTTTTTAAAAATTACTAGAACATCAACTATTTTAGGACGGAGAGAATATGTTATATATTACTATCTAAGAATCACACACAAACTAGATATACTAAACCAAGACTTAAACCATTTAGTTCCGTAAGATGCGTTATAATCGATTATAACACATTATAGTTGATTAAATCAATTATAATCGTCCATCATATTAGACTCGACTATACAAATATTATATCCTAAAATTTGAATTTTTATTACAAAACAACATCAAATCTACAACCTACATCCATCTACACCACACATAAAACATAAAATTAATTGTTGAAACATGATTTGAACTCCAAATAGCAATATGTTAAACGCGTTATATGAGTTGTAGCTACACGTAAGAGTTATTGCATTATAATGTGTTCTATGCAATTATGCTTGAATGTACTTGATTATTCAATATTATAATCGCTTACACTAGATTATATAACAATACCCCCAACAACTGACATACAATATATATGCATGGTTCAAATCTTAAAAAATAACAATATAAATGCCTAAAAATTTCACAAAGTGGGTGTTGAAACTCGTAAAAAATCAAAGTGAGACCTTTTGAAAAGACGTTTAGGTCCAACACCTCTAGGCTAAAATTCGAAACCCTAGCTTGGAATTTTACAGGTTCTGTCTAAAATGCTTCCTCGAATCAACACTAGCTTGGAATGGAAGATTTTTTTGCATGACCATGTTACTGACTACACAACACTACTAGCTCAACCCTCTTTTGAAACGGTCTTCAACAAGCAGAATCTGTGTGCATTAATGAAATCTAAATTTTGTGCCTGACATTTTCATAGATCTTATGACCTACTTTATATTTATGGATATTGTATTTTCTTAGTTCTTAGACAACGTACGGACTATCCTAATCTACATGTAATACTTATGTAATATCTCTTAATTATCAAAAAAAAAAAAAAATTTAGAAACCCTCACCAACAAAAAAATCTTTGAAACGGAAGAAGTTTCCCGTTTTGTCAGTGTTGGACCTATTACGCATAGTGGCATACATACAAAACACAGCAAAAAACCAAACATCGATCTTCATCTGTTAGTCTGTCACAATCATAGTCTAGAGCATCTACAGTTAAGGTAAATTGAGAGTGATCTCATTTTTGTCTTTTTTTTTTTCTTTTTTTTTTTTTTTCTTTTTATATTCTTGATCCAACAGTATACCATAGTCGTTAATTACAATGCCTAATCCCAAATACTTCACTTAACTAGAATGAATTGATTCTTCACCTTTTTATATTCGTTTTACTTTTTTTATAAGTAGTCGATAAAAATATAAATTTTACATTTCAGATCAAGAAAGTGATTATAGAGATTGGTATTTGCTTAGTAGTATTCTTGTTGCTATTTAATGGATGAAAGTATTTCCATTTTTTGTATTTCATATATTTGATAAAAGGTTGATAATAATATATATGTTTGATATTTGATTACATTAACATTTCAGATCAAGAAAGTGATTAGAGCGATTGGTATTGGCTTAAAGGTATTCTTGTTGCTGTGTTGTGGGAGAGACTATTTAATATGGCTGCCCAACTCCGTTTTTCTCCACTCGCCGGCGGTAAGAATCCCGTTGATCGTTTGAAATTTAGCCATTGTGCATTTCCATGTGTTTCCTCCTTCAGTTGTGCCAATCGGTTGAACCCATCGTCTTTGGTAGCACGGTTTAGACTTACTTATGCCACAGTTGCTGGTGGTAGCAGTGGAGGAAATGGTGGGTATGTAGGTGATGGTGGCAGGGGTGGTGGTGGAGGTGGCGGTCGTGATGGTAGCAATGATGATGATTCAGACCCTTCTTTTTGGGACAGTTTTGGACCAATTGGGGCTTTTCTGAGTGGATGGAGATCAAGGGTTGCTGCTGATCCACAGTTTCCTTTCAAGGTTCTGATGGAGGAGTTGGTTGGTGTAACTTTTAATGTTCTTGGAGATATGGCTTCGCGGCCTAATTTCGGCCTCAACGAGCTTGATTTCGTCTTCTCCACTCTTGTTGTTGGGTCCATTATGAACTTTGTCCTTATGTATCTCTTAGCACCCACTATGTCTGCTTCGGTTCAGACCCTCCCTTCGATTTTTGCCTCTTGTCCCACTAGCCATATGTTTGAGCCAGGTTCTTTTGGTCTCTTTGAGCGGTTAGGCACCTTCGTTTACAAGGGAGCTCAATTTGCGGTGGTTGGGTTTGCTGCTGGTCTTGCTGGAACCGCTCTATCTAATGGTCTGATTGCTATGAGGAAGAAGATAGACCCGAACTTTGAGACACCAAACACGCCACCCCCAACGCTGTTGAATGCCATGACCTGGGCCATTCATATGGGTGTTAGCGCTAATCTCAGGTACCAGACTCTCAACGGGGTTGAGTTCGTGCTTGCCAAAGGAGTTCCTCCCGTGGTGTTTAAGACCTCAGTTGTCGTTTTAAGATCCCTCAATAATATACTTGGAGGCATGACTTTTGTCATATTAGCTAGGCTAACTGGATCTCAGAGCGTAGGCGATCAAGAAGGCAAGGTGTCGATTGCTGAAGATGGATCTATCGAGAAACTCAGATTGCTGAATGATGATGTCGCTGACGATCATGCAGTCCACAATGACTCGCCGTCCAAATGATTTTTGTTAGTTTTGTTGACCTTTCTACCTTTGTACTATTTACTGCGAATAATGAAATGTCTATGTCGCACATTGGAAAAACGTATTATCAATAGGTAGCTTGTGTTTTGAGAATTTGAGTTGCCTTTTGGAATTCTCTTGCCAATGGGATGTGTATTAAGGGGGGGGGGGGGGGTGAGTGTTGTTGTTTGAAACTTTGAATGGGGAGTTGGGGACGAATAGTAATGCCTACGTTATAGTAGTGCCTATGTTCCTTTTCCTCTTGCATTATGTCAATATGAAACAGAGATCCTTGTCAATCTGTACTCGTTACATTTGTTTGTCTTGTGTTCGAGTCTAAACGTGTTCGGATTTAAGAGGCCTAAGCGCTAGGTATAATTTTGACAGTAAAAATGGCAGCCACCAATAGTTGAAACGTCACATATACTGCCTTTTTGCCACTTTAATTGGCGAACACTCGAACTATCAAATCTAAGTTCGAGCAGAACATTTTGAGTCGATCTTTGAGCCTTTCACACACAGCTCTAGTGGGACAAGGGTGGGTTGGCTTCAGAACGGGGGGAAGAGAATTCCTTACCAGCACTTACCAAGGGCTATGTTCAACACTGACCATAATTACAGGTTTCCTTCGATTCAGCTTTCATGTACCAAAGAGCCGCATAAGCAGGCCAATTTTTCTACTCCGAAACCAGAACAGATGAGAACAACTATAGATCCAAAGATACAACAATCAAATTTAACATTCTGGCATGCGGAACAAAAAACATTTCACTTTGTGCACCGACTTTGTGAAACAAAAAATATAGGAAATGTTCCAATTGATCATGCCAGAGATCTTGCTACTACAAATAGTGTGCGAGTGACAATTGCAGAGTTGCCCTTTCTACAAATCTGGAGTTTAAATATGTTGGTACAAAAACATGTCTAGTCTCTGTATGACTTTTTGCAACACGAAGTATTCGTGATGCTACTTGCTATCTACAATTCTAACAGAGATATACATACAGTTTGCACAATTCATGTGATCGAGATGTACATATGTAGATAGAAAATTTTAAGTTGCTGAAGTCCTCATCTATGCTCATGGAGGGATACAAAGCAGTGAGGCACCATGTTTCATGTGCCAAACTGAGGATGAGGTTAGGCGTACGAATGGATTAGAACACTACATTTAAAATCCACTGGACTGGCAGGTTAGGAAAAAATGTCTTCATCACAAGTAATAATCATAATAGCAGAACATATCTGTTATACCTATAACGAACCAAACATTGCATCCCTCCAGAATGTCGAAACCAGGTAATTTGATGCAGCCCTTTTCGGGCAACTATGAGAAGCTCAATACCCAGGGTACCAAAACATACCTTTGATGCCCTCGGGATCAGGTTGGAAACCTAAATTCTCGTAGAACTCCACAACTGCAATCACAAACCACAAATGAGCTCAATGTCTGAAGAAGCTTACAGAGATCATTGCTTCTGAAATATATTAATTAGTAAATTGGAAATCAAGCCAAGAAGAAACAGCTGTTAGGTTTTCCAGTAAAATCTGTAAAGAAAGATAAACAGTTTAAGATACGATGTACCTTTACTATCAGCAAATAAAGCTATGTTCCCTATGTCTTTCTGCAGAAGAGCGGTTATAAGTTTCTCAATTAGGGCTTTTCCAAGTCCTTGACCCTAGGAAAACAGCATTATTAGCTTTCATGACTCAATCACATAAATAAACAGATTCAGAAGCTTAAAAAGGAACAGCCAGCATATCAAACAAATTCCTGAATGCACTTTACCTCACTACTCACCTACCGATTGCTATGCTTCATCCCCGTCCTCACAATTTTATGATTTTTTTAATAATATATTGTATTATTCATTTTCAATAAATGAACGTAACGAGTTCAATATATTTGAGTAAACGGTACACCTCCACCCCCCCCCCCACCCCCCGTCCCCTTTAGTAGATTCTATTATTCATCTTTTACACAATTTACTCATCGTATTTCAGTTGAGAAATTTCACTTAATATTTTGGATTATTCATTTTCTTCATTAACGAAGAAGATTCCATATGGTAGAGTTTTCACGCAAAACATTTACAGTATCTTGGAAAATTATTATAGCTATAACAACTTAACCTAAGATTATGTAGGAAGAGATTAATTCAAGAGCTGTCATTGAGCGTGGAGAGCAAAAGTAGTACTGCTAAAGCTCATAATGCACAACTATACAATATATTACCTGATAGGAAGGATCAACAACAACATCCCATATTGTGGCATTAAATGCATGATCCGATGTGGCACGAGCCATCCCTACCAGCTTCTTTTGGTTATTCACCTCTGAAATACATAGTTTGAAGGAAATGAGAAGCTCAGTCACAAACAGATAAGAAACATGGAATTTGGGAATTTTGGAAAATTCAGAAATATAATATGGACTCGCCCAGTAGCTTTATGATCTCAATACCTTCACTGGATGATGTTTTTACCGAATGCAGAGTCACTACCATGTAGCTATTTTTTAGTGCTGCAGCTAGCTTCGACAGTGGTCTTCGTGGCCAGCCTACCTGTCCATGAATCAGACAGAAACACTTCAAGTTGTTGCTAACATTTTCATCAAGACCAAGGTTATATGGCATTAGAATCAACTACATTGTTCTTTCAATGATCTTTAACAGGTATATTTATGTCCTAAATTAACCTTATGCTAGAAAACTATAACAAGTCTACACAGCCTACGGGATCATACTTTCAGCAAGGGATATAATTTTAAGAAAGGAACGCCAACCAAATAAGATCACCTTATCACACAACTCTTGGAGATCATAGACATCAACATTTCCACCAGAAGAAAAAATAATCTGCTCAATTATTCCTTCTGGTAGGGTTCTTTCCACAAGAACAAATTCGGCAGGTAATAATTCTTCATCATCCACCAATGTCGACGGCGGTTCTATAACTTGGGCAGTATTGTTCTTCAAAAACCTGACAAACTGAAATTTTATACAGAGTAGTCACAAAAAACATATCACCTAAGTCTGTGCACTAAAGTAATATATTCAATCATCTCAAGGTTAGAGTTCGGGTCATCATGGGTATATGTGGTAAGAGGCTTCACCTCGACCGACAGGTCAGGGATACGAGTCATCATGTGGACAATTAGCGAACCACTATTGATCCTTACTTTGAAAAAGAGAAAGAAAAAAGTAATCTAAATATTGATCGAAGCTAGATAACGCATGCACCAATGAATTGAAGTTAACTGGAGTACAAGCAACCAAAGAACACCAATGCAATTCACGATATAAGCACTTGATCTTCCAAAATTGTCTACCCTTGCAAATGTGGCTTCTATCGCGCTTAATATCTTTTATTGAGCCAATCTTTTCTCATACGTACTCTAATTTGGAGAGAAAGGAAAGGAGAGTGCGGGAAGAGAGATATTTTTATCGTGATATTCTTATATTCACAGGCTCTTTTAGCAGAGCATTTACAAGTTAGTCGCCTATCCATGGAAGCGCCAAGTTTAAGAGTTTGCAAGCACCTAAAAGCTCAACAAATACCCCTATGGCAGCACAACTTGCTTGAAATATGAGAAGTCCATGAACATGAAAAACAAGATCCACGACAAGAAAAAAGTACATTTTCCACGAACACTCTCAATTTAACATGAACACATATATAATTACCCAGATCTGATGGACTCCCAAAAGTTAGCCTTTATTTGTGAAACCTTAAGTCTCCTGTTATCTGCGATGATAATAGATAGTTTCCATAAGCGATATATATTTATCTGACAAACAACATTGTCCATCTTTGTAACGGTAAATAAACCACACATCATCCACATTAGCCATAACTTTTCTTTAACAAGTAAAATTGACAAAAAATTATTCAACTGCCTCCAGCTTCCTCTAACATTAACCATATAGAACCTTACCAGTTATCGTTTTCTAAACTATAATTCATTTCATCAAGCTCGGTACATTTCTAAAAAACTATCATGTTTTGGCGGGAATCAAAAGTTTAAAAAAAAAATACTAATCAAATAACCAGTTATCCTTTAAGCACCACGCTTCAGGATATCCTTAACCTCTTAGTCTAAGAACCATGAGGTTTGAATAACAAAATAAAATTTACGAACTCCTACCTAAATTAATCTGATTTTAAATACTGCTAAATCCTAAAATCTACACTATAACGGGCAGAGGCATCGGTTTTTATTAGGATGTCTTCTCAAGACTTGGACCACGACCTCCAATTTTGGAGGTTGGTCGATAACCACTAAACCAAGGCCACGGGTTCAATTTGTTTTATCAATGATCAAAACTAACAAATTTTATAACCTTAATTAGCACATAAAACTCTAATTCAAAAAAAGTTATAAACTAGGTTGTAACTATTATACTTGGATATCTAGCAGTGTAATTTCGAAAAATATTTGGGTTTAAAATGTAAATAGTCCACAAAAGAAGTTCAAAATCAAACAACCTTTCAGCATAAAATAACTACAAGCTAATTGTATGCTGTTCAAAACCTCGAAGTTAGTTGAATTAACTATTAATTCAAGAGATTTTTTACTTTTTTTTATAGGATATCACAGTATCGGGAGGGGAAGTCTACACTACAACGAGGGCAGTGGCATCACTCCACGGGTTTAATTAAAGAAATAGTTGAAGTCATTAAAGTAAGTCATATATGACTGATTGGAGACGTCGTATTCATTTAAACGAGCCACTTACCGGGAAAAATGGCACGTGGACGAGGAGAATGAGGAAATTGGAAGGAGTAGAAAAGTGGGTACCTGAAATGGTATTGAATTTGGTAAGTAATTATTGGAATATAGTTAAAAAATTGAGTGAATAATATGAATATGATACTCACGTTGATGATGAAGATGGAGATAGGGTGTTGCAAGCGTGCATCATTTTTCTTCTTTCTTTCTGCTTATCCTATGGCCAGCTTCGTGGACAAGGCTTTCCCAAACACACCAATTGTTGTTTGGCTAATTTTGAATTTTGCCCTGAGTTGCTACTTCCACACCCATAGGGGAACCCCAATACTCCGGAATAGTGTTTTTGAGGAGTTAAATGACTATTTTACCCCTGAACAAAATTTTATGAAATACTACGTTCTCCACTTCAAATATGGGGCCAACATAATCATTTCACTCCTTAAAAATCATTATTTGGGTAGTGTGTTGATATCTAGACTATATATAATGTAGGAAGTATTATATTGTTTGGTGAAGGCTAGGAGATCATTTAGGCTATCCATGTGACATCATATGTGTTTGTCACTTGTCTAAGATAAACAATTCAAAATAACTACCCTCTTTAATTGATGCTATCTATTTGTAATTTCTCATTAGTTGCTAATGTGTTTTACTTTAATAAATAAGTTTAAATATTATTTAATGATATTATATTTAGACAAATATAATTACACTATATCCATTATATAAAAATTTGTGAAACAATATCTGAATAAAATTGCACAGGTTAGACTGTGCAAAGATTACTAGTGTGTATAATAGATGAGCCCACATAGACATAGTTGGTCCATTTCAAAATGGCTTATTTTCACTTTGTCCCCTCAACATAGACATGAGGTTAATTTTTAATTTATAGGTTTAAATATTTTTCAAAAGTGCCCCCAAAATCGAATACTGCCTCAATCCCTTAATGTTAGAACAATTTTCCTTCCTTTTTTAGAAATCTCTAAATGAAGTCTCATTTGTGAAACAACGCATTAGAGGAAAAATTTGGGATGTGAGTGAGATTTAAATTTTTAATTTGTGAAAAAGTAAATGGTCCTAATATCAAGGGATGGAGGGAGTATATAGGATATCCCGAGTTTGCCCCTTTTTTTAAAACAAAATTTCATCAATATTTGGCAATTTAGGGGGAATAATGAAAAAGAATGAAATATAAGGGGCAAATTGAGGCTTTGGACAGTTGTAGGGGCAATTTAAAACTTTGGTGATAGTTGAGGGAACAAAGTGAAAATAAACCTTTCAAAATAAGAGACTTTTTAAAAAAGTTATTATCCAACTTTGATCACAAATTACTTGTCATTCAAAAAATACAAAAATTAAGTTTCTAAAATATTTTCATGACACTAATTTTTTGTTTTTTTCTAAAGTGTATATACAACATAATTGATGACTATAATTATTTTTAGAAAAGCGTGAAGCCTATTGTTTTAGAGGGAGTAGTGTTTTTTCTATTGAAATTACAACTGCATCCCTAATACATGCCACACCTGATCTTTTATACACACCCAACATAACCAAATAGTAGTTTTCTTCGATTCTTATGTAGGGTCAAACTGATTTTACTTGTGTCAGTTGTGTAGTTCCTGTCTCATGTTGTTTTTATTATTGTTACATTGCTTCCAAGGCATAGCTCAACTGGTAAAAACAAGAATGAAAAGTGTCAAGTAGTCTCGTTTCTTCATGCAATCTAGGTTCGATTTCCACTGGGTTGCATTCTTGGGAGTATTCGTCAAGTTTGTCCGAAATACCAATTCCTTTTTTACAGTATTCTAGTGAAACATAAATACCTTGGCAAAGTTTTAATTGTAATATGGATTATTATCAGGGTTAATGGCAGAGATCATCACTTAACTTTGCCTCATGTCACCAGTTGATTACCTACTTTTCAAAGTGTCCTAGTCGATCACCTACTTTTGAAACCTATACCTAGTTGGTTTTTCGTTCCATGTTTCGTCTAGTCACCACTTGGTCAATGCACATGCCTTACATGTGCCATTTATAAAGGGTAATTTATTCATTTCAATATTTAATTTAGGTAAAAGAGAAAATCAAAAAATCAAAAATTAAATACTAGAGAGGTGGTGATTCCTTCCTTATTTGTTGTCTAAATATAGTTGTGCTCCTTCCCCAATTCCCCCTAAATTCCTTCTAAACAAACTACAAACTGACATTAAAACTTCCACTTCAGTATTTTGAGCTTTTATAATTTGAAAAAAAAACCTCAAGAAAAATGGCTTCCTTTAAAAAAAAAAAGGGGAGTACCCTTTAATTTTATTAATACGAATACATTACAACCATGACACATCAATACAAATCGTAAACTCGTAAATTCAAGGAAAGAGGCGACTAGCATCAAACTAGTGAGAGAAACCATCTCTCTAACCAATTTTCTTGCTAGCAAAAGGGCTCGAACCCGAGACCTCCGCTTTGAAGGTTGCAGAAGAGGTGGCATGACTGAAGGAAGAACTCGCCGGGTTGAGGACTTAACAAGCTGCCCTTATAAAAAATGCGGTTGAGGAGGCTGTTAACTCTAATGACATGACATTTGAGATAGGGGTAGACGTGGCAAATCATCTGACCATGTTTGTCAAAGCTTATGTTGCAGATCTTCCCCAACTCTCTGAAAAGCTCGAAGAGTTTAAGTCTTGCCTCGATCCAGCCTGGTTTAACGCTGCCCAATATCGTAAAAACAACCCAACCAACACTTAACCTTACCCAACATTTTGATTATCTGAACAATTTTATTTTCCCTGTTGTCCTATTTAACGATTTCATTTTATAAATTGTTTCGATTTCCGATATTTTTATATTTTGTCATTATCATGCTCGTCTTGCGGATGCCCTATCTTGCCCCCTTGCGAGAACATAACTTATCATAATAAGTTTGTTGTTGCAATGAAGCTTCCGCTGTGTATGTCTGCTGTCTGTAGTGTGCGATGTTCACTTGATTCTATTTTGGGACTTTTCCTGACGTCTCAACAAGTGTGTCTATTTCATTTATGATGTCCAAGAAGGATATTTAGGTATGCGCTTTCTTTGCATGCTGAATGCGAAGAGTGTGCTCATGACCTTGACCTCTTGCTAAAGTATGTTAGGCTCTAAGAATTAGCTTTCTTTGCATATTGGATGCGAAGAGTGTGCTCACGAACCTGACTTCTTGTTGAAGTCTTTTAGGCTCTAGGAATGATGCTTACGTTCTCTGTCTACTTCGTTCAATCTAATCTCTTAGGTCCTGGATAGTTTCGTCTCGACGAGAGGGTGGATCAACCTGATTCCTTGGGGGACGTCCTTGAGGGTTTCGCTTGGATACACCAGCTTTACTGTTGTTAGCGTTTCTTGGAGCCCTTATCCTAAAAGTGTGGTTGGAGTTCGACCACAAACACTCTAACGATCAAGTCAGTGCAGAGTATTTGAAAGTGTAAGTTTGTGGGTAAAATACGTATTACCTTGATTAGAAAATCCCTCTGGTATTTATAAGAAGACTCTTCCGTGATTTTAGTACCTTAGAAAGACAATTATTTTGTTAGGGGTGAGGCTGACTGGGCCCTGTGAGATGTGGGCCTAGACTCGTAAATAGGGTCTACATGTAGGTGGACCCCACCTGTGAGGGTTACATAAAGTGGTCTACATCATGTTCTTTTCTATTTGTCTTTCTAACTATTTACACATAGATTAAGTAAAATAAAAAGTAGTAAAAAAGGTGAAAGCACATTGAAAATGTAAAATGACAATCAACTGAAACTACATAATTGGTTGGTTGATAAATTCATAAGAAAAAATAAAAATAAAAGTAAATTGAAAATGTAAATTTGCAATTAATTATGCTAGAAAGACAAGTATTGACCAAAACAAAAAATTAAGGGTGGAAAGACAAATAAAAAAAGAATGGAACGAGTATAACTTATCTTGATTTTTTAATGTTTATATAGTTTCTTAAATATTTCTATAATATTTTCGAAACGTTTCTTAATTTTATAATTTCGAAACTATGTTCGAAAATGAAATTTTGAACCATGGCTGTATGGAGGCACAATCATGATCATGAACTTTATGCGGAAGGTCATACTACATGTAAGTTTGAGGAAGACGAGTAAGAGTTAACATCAAATCTTGCTAAATCTTTCATGGCACCTAATGACATTGTAAGGACATTGAAAAGGGTGTCTAAAGGCAATTCTAGTATTATTAAGCATGTTAACAACGTGTGACAAAAATTGAGGGCAGAGGAGATGGAAGGGTGAAAGCCTATACAATAATTTGAAAAATTGCTTACTGAAAATGGTTACTTTCAGTTTGTTCGGAAAGTAGAAGGCTCAAGTATACTCAGTGATATTTTTATTGTGCATCCAGAATCCTACAAGATGTTGGATGCATGGCCGTATGAAATTTTACTAGATTGTACATATAAAATGAATCGTTATGAATTGCCTCTTGTAGAAGTGGTAGGATTCTCACCAACATGGCTAACTTTTACAATTGCTCATTGCTTTATTAGTGCTGAGATGGAGGAGACTTTTGTTTGGGCTCTACAATATTTGAAGGTCATTTTTGGTCGTTCTCGTCGCCATTGTAATTGATTGTGAATTAGGACTTATAAATGCAATTGAACTGGTATTTCCTCATATGTTGTGTAGAAGAAACATTAAAATGACTATCAAGTCGAAAGCGTTAAATTTTCCGGAGGCCCTAAATCATTTGCTAGAAATTTTAGTAATTTTTGCATTCATTGCAATATTATTGTATAAATAATTGACATTCGCCTAAACCGAGCTATATAGGCATCTCATAAAGTCATTTTGGAAACCATGATAAAAAGAAAAAAAACAAATCTAAAAATCTTAGAGAAAACAAAAATAAAAAAACAAAACAAAATTCAATATACAAAATGGTCGTTTTTTGTTACTCAATGCATGATTGATTATGATTTATTCATTCCCACAGCAAAGTCGTTTTTTCACTTTCTATGTTTTAACATTCAACCAATCCACTTTGATTTTTTCGAATTCCTCATTTGATCGATGTTCAATCGTTCAAAAATACATATGAAATTTAGCCAATATATGTTTTAGCAATTGAAGAATATAGATTATTAAAATTCAGCTCAGATCCTATCATAGGTTCGTACAATAATCCTTCGATTTTATTCCTTCAAAAATTTCGATGTATATGCTTGAGAAAAAAAATATTATTGGTTAATAAATTCGTTATTACATAAACATTTCATTGATGTTATTATGATTATTTTGTTTATCATGTGATTATTTTGTCTCTAATAAATAATCCCTATGATATTATTGATATATAGGGTCATTGATTGGTACCTTGAGCTGCATTTTGACGTACAGATTTTTGTGTTTACGATAAAATACGCAGATGGGACATTGTTTATGCAAGGTATGTATTTTCAATCGTCAAATTAACCAACCTTGTAGCGTTAATTGACCTACATAACTCTTTTTAAATCATGTCGTCCAAATATTGTAATCCATAAAAATATATTTGGTTCAAAATTTAAGGAGTCGATCATCAAAATTACGATCTCTGTGGGATGGAATGAGTAGAAAGGTACAATGATTTTGGATGGTCGACTTTTTAATTTTTGAACGCAAATAATCATGCAAGGACATTCTATGGAAAGGTAGAGTTGTATTTGTTCATTGTTTTAGTTTCTCTTTTAGTGATTGAATATCTCTTATTTTCTTGATTTTGGATGTAAAATATTAGCCAAAAGTTGATGACGACGAAGATGATGAACTTCAAGTTGAACTTGCTGGTGGAAATGTGCACCTTATTACTTCCACGGATGTTTGGGATGAGAAACTCTCAGAAGCAAAGAGGGACAAGAAAATAGTATGTCTTCGAAATTATTGCGAGTTTGACATATTCAGAAATTTGATATAAAATAAGTGAATTAGATGCACGGATAATTCGTGCAGTTTGGCAAAAGTCGGGACTTAGTTTCTTGAGTTTGTACTGCTGGTATGTTAATTGTCATAGTTTCAAACATATTGCGCAAATGGTCCTTTTCGCTCATTAGCGGTTGTATGAAATAAACCCGGGGACTACCAGTGCACCAATGCAATCTTTAGGGACAGTTTGCATAATTAGTTTGTAGTATCATTGCAACTAGAAAGACATTTGACAGACTTTTACAAGTCTTGAAGTTGCTAAACGAGGTTGTCTCTTTGCAGGTGATTGCGAATTTCACGGCCACATGGTGTGGTCCATGTAGGGTGATTGCACCATTCTACCGTGAACTATCCGAGAAACATCCATCCTTAATGTTCTTAGCAATTGATGTCGACGAACTAACTGTAAGAATAAATTAACCGCCACATTCAGAGTTTGAGCCCTTAATTAGAATGTCTTGCTATGAAAACCAGTTGTCTGAGATTATTGATTGAAGCAAGATTTTCTGCAGTAATGTTCATTTTCGTCGTTTTGGTCAGGATTTTAGTTCGTCGTGGGATATAAAGGCAACGCCAACGTTCTTCTTTTTTAGAAGTGGATGCCAAATTGACAAGCTGGTTGGGGCTGACAAGGAAGAATTGCTGAAGAAGATAAGACATATAGCCGGTTAAGAAGGCGCCATCTCAAGCGTAACTACTGTAGTGCTTCTCGTTCTCAGTAGCCGGTTAGGAAGCGCCATCTCAGGCGTAACTATTACAGTGCTTCTCAGCTGAGTCTTAAGAGGGAACCATTGCTTTTAAATGCAATTGCACATTGTTCTTGCACAAAAGGTATAAGCTGGTTTGTGCAAATGGGGAGGGTGCATTTCATTTTGTGTACTACTGAGTGTAATTAAAGTAGGTTGTTCTTAATCAGGTGTAAAGATAGACATATCTTTTTTGTAAATTAGCGATGAGGTGAGTTTCGAACCCATGATCTTCTGGTCATTAGCAAGAGCCTTTTCATATAGTATCGATCCAATTTTTTGTCCTCTGTTTATATGTTCATTTATACGTTCTACTATAAGTCATATACACATTTCAAGAGGATATATTTTGTTGCTACTAACAAATAAAACTTTAATACCCTTTATCAATAGGTGTCTTGTAACACCGTCTAAATGATGTAGTGCATCAGGGTACCAATATTTTGTGACAAAACTTAGTTCAGTTATTTTCACAAGTACCCACCTAACACATATATTGCACTAATTTCATGTTTCATTAGACTTCAGGTCTAAATTTCTCAATTGAATAGTGAGTTTAATATTACCTCAATATAACTTAACCGTCTCATATTTTCTTAGACTTCATGTCTAAATTTCCCACCTTAAACAATGAGTTTAGTTTACTCTTGATTGCGTCTTTTATCTTTTGGCCACTCATAAATATATATCTATTCACTTAAAGACTTAAGATCCTCATATTGCTTGCATCATATAGAAATTGTCATTTGTATGCAATATTATTTCTTGTCGACAATCTCGTTTTCCTTTCTCGTTCCACCATGTTCAAGATAATTGATATCTCATTATATTCATGAATATTAGCATGTAAATGTCTTCCAGACATTTGTAATATCTTTAACTTATTCATGAGATATATTAGTCATTTACCTCTTCGGAAGGTGTTCATTTTCTAGATCATCATCAAATATTTATTATTTTAGATTTCAGATGGTGATGAAACTATTTGATATATAATGGTTCTTCAGAAACTTTCACTCTAACTTGAGCTTTACAATTGATATACAATTTCATTATTATTTTGAAGTCAGAAATTTGTTTGGTAGTGAACTTTTGGTTCATATTTTTCCTTTGAACTTCTCATTCATATTTACTCATTTTGAGGATCATATAATATAAGGATATTTCAGTATAATTTTCCAGTTGTATATTCTCTCCCCTCAATATTGAAAACATTGATACATTACAACGGAAAACTACTATTTTCGTGTATATAGATGTATATACCTTATAGGATGATAAAAATTCGAATCACTCATCCATCGTGCATATTGTTGAAATTATACGATGCACGGTCTAATTTCAAGGGTATTACATTTGGTTTCTGACCAAACCAACTATATAAGGGGAGTTATTGTATGATAACTTTTTGGCTTCATGCGAAACATGTATGACTGTACGTAGTATAAGTGATCCATAAGATTTCATATATCTTGTTCTCAATATAATAAGGACTAGTATTCTTTACTAGTAATCACAAATTTTTCTTCGTATTTCGATACATAGCCAAGTCATCTAGACTGATTGCGAGTGTAAACACTCGTAAATAAATATTTTCACAAGTCTCTTGGACTAATTGTGAATATCAAATAATCTAGAGATATTTTCATCACTCTAGGGATGAAATATTTATATTTTTGAACGATTATCTTCTAGAATATTCTTTTGTGCCTTGATCTAAAAATCAAGTTCATTTAATGATAAATCTCCGAGATTTAAGTATTCGATAACCGTCTTTTGGACCGATTAATTTCAATATTATGTATAATGCATCATAGATAACAACATAAATAATATGCATAAAGATTATATATAATAAATCAAAGTGATATTTAAATTATACATAATATGAAATGAGATACCGTATGATAATTAATATGAGAATTATATGTACGACAACATATAAACCTTCAAGATTTAGGTCTTTGATAATCGTCTTCTGGACGGTGATATAATTATTACATTAATTTACCGATAAATCTTCGAGATTTAGGTATTTGATAATCGTCTTCTGGACCGATTAATTTTATAACAATTTTGACATTGTTATAGAACATATAAATGTAATATGTGAAATATACAAAACATATAAGTACAATAAAATTAATCGGCACACCAACATATAAAATTAAATAATAATAAAAGTGTGATCGATATTATTATGAAATGTATAAGTATATGTCATTACGACATATAAATTGTCTTCTGAACAAATATAAGTTGTCTTCTTGACAAATATAAGTTGTCTTCTTGACAAATCAAAATAAATTGTCTTCTAGACAAATGAAAATAAATTGTCTTATGGACAAAGAAAAATATATTGTCTTCTGAATAAGTATAAATAGTCAGCAGGACAAACTTCAGGATAAATTAAATTAAATTATCTTATGAACAAATATAAATTGTCTTCAAAACAAATAAATATAATTATCTTCTGAACAAATATAAACTATGGTTGATAAAACATATCACATTAGTTTACCATTTGATCAAACTGTGATTTGTCGATCATAACTAATATGTGAACTAAATATAAAGAAAAATTACGGCACTCATATATGGAGTTGTGTATAAATAAATCAAACTACACGGTTTAAAAGAAAGATTGAAACCAAGTATTATTACTGCATAATTTGGTTAGAGGATGTGATGCTTTAAAATGGTAATGTAAGTTGGAGTACTGATAATATAAATCGCACTTAACAAAACCTCGATTCTAACCTTTAAAAACGTCCTAGAAGACTATTGCAAAGATTCGGGATAAATAATTAACTTTAACAAATCACAAATCACTTTTAGCCCTAAGACAACCGAAACAAAAATAACGAAAATTCTTCAAACCCTACCATTCATGCAAAACACCACCTTTGGTAAATATCTAGGAATATCCCTAGATATCTCTACCAACAAACACCAAATCTTTCAAGAAACCATAGACCACATACAACGAAAAATTCAATTTTGGGACTCCAAATTACTTAACCAAGCTGGTCGATTAACGTTAATTAAATCGGCCCTCATAAGCAAACTAGTCTATCCAATGTCAGTATATAAATTCCCCCAAACTTACATCCACAAAATCGAACAGATTCTATCCAACTTTCTATGGAACAATCACAATCAACCTAGAATACATTGGATAAACTGGCAATTTTTACAGCTTCCTACTAACCAAGGTGGACTAGGAATTAAAATTTGCATTCCTTTAACCTCTCTTTATTAGCCAAAACTGGCTGGTCTCTATTAACACAAACAAACAATCCCACGACAATAGCTCTACAATCAAAATACTATCCTAACTCTACTTTCTTACATACAAAATCAGACAGTAACATGTCCTATACATGGAAAAGCCTTCATCTTGGGCTTAAACAATTAACAACCTCTTGTATACTAATCCCACACAATGGACAGACAATAAGGATATGGCAAGATAGATGGCTACAACCATTTACAAACACACTCCAAAAACACTATAACCCAATCATAAAACAACAATACCTAGCATAATTTATCCTCCCCAATAATATATGGAACATTACTCTTTTAAAAAAATCACTCCCCTTTGACCTAGTAAATAAAATTCTTCAAATCCGACTAGATTCAAGCCCTGATGCTATACAATGGCATCCAAATAACAAAAAACAAACACCAACTACTAAAAACATTTACAACTATTTAACTTCTAAAGCAATTAATAAACTACACCCCCCTAGAAATCATCACTTACTACCTAAGCGGCTTTGGAAACATCTCTGGAAACTCCGACTCCCGCAAAAAATAAAGTTATTCATTTGGAAGCTACTCTACGACAGACTACCTACAGTAAATAATATACAAAAAAAAACAAACATACCCATTATCACAAAATGTATCTTTTGTGGACATGACCAAGAAGTGGTTGACCACCTTTTTTCGTTCCTGCCCAAAAATAGCCTTCATATGGCAAAACTACGAAGAATATAATTTCCACTCAAAAAGAACAAGTATCATCCAAATCATAGCACAAAGCTTACTGCATCACCCAACATATTACCACAAAAAACATATAAATAACAATTTATTATACAATACAATATGAAGTATTTGGATTATTCGAAACCAAATCATATACCAAAACTCCACATTTGCCCCACATCAATTTACAACATTACGCAATACAACCCTCACAACTTGGAACAAAGCAATGAAACTAAAACAATATAATAACTCTTCCCCAAATAAAATGGCAAACATTACATCTACTAAATCCATTATACTTGCCGATACAAAAAGTTTTCCAAAACATATCCAGCCACTCACTTACTATGTACAAGCCGATTACATAACAAATCCCCGACTTAATATTAAATGTTACACTTCACAAAAATCTATTCTAAAGCAATTCTCGATCTTCTCTTCCCAAGACCACACTACCATGGCAGCGTCTATAGTTCTCCAAACATTATTAATGGAAGCATTGCTCACCATTATAATTATTGCCCACAATAATAACCCTTACTCTACTTATATTGTGCTTGATTTTCTTTCATCACAGGTGCTGCATAAATGCATGTTGAAGATCCGCAACAATACGATGTAATACCCAACCCAGAGTGGGCGATGTGATATGTTTGATATGATTTGATTGGTACTACTCATATCATCAAGATGCATCTTCTTTTCGGTAGCCCAACTCAGAAGAACTCCAAAGTTAAGCGTGCTTGACCTGGGGTAATTCTAGGATGGGTGACCCACTGGGAAGTGTCCCGGTGAGCACGTGAGTGAGGACAAAACGTGCTGGAGAGACCCGTGGTGGTTTGTGAGGCCAGTTCATCAAATCAAATAACGTTTCGACCCGGCTTCGGGGGGCGGGGCGTTACAAATGGTATCAGAGCAGGGCCGTCCGAAATGTGAGATTTAAGTGTTATACGGCGCAAAGTGCTACGTCGAGGACGGGAGTGACCTCTTGAGGCCGTAGGAGCCACCTCCAGAGTCTCACACGGATGGTACGGTCCTGGATGTGGATGTGGAGTGGATGTGGCTCAACGAGGACGTTGAGTGTTTAAGTGGGGGAGATTGTAATACCCAACCCAGAGTGGGCGATGTGATATGTTTGATATGATTTGATTGGTACTACTCATATCATCAAGATGCATCTTCTTTTCGGTAGCCCAACTCAGAAGAACTCCAAAGTTAAGCGTGCTTGACCTGGGGTAATTCTAGGATGGGTGACCCACTGGGAAGTGTCCCGGTGAGCAGAGTGAGGACAAAACGTGCTGGAGAGACCCGTGGTGGTTTGTGAGGCCAGTTCATCAAATCAAATAACGTTTCGACCCGGCTTCGGGGGGCGGGGCGTTACATACGACATGGCAAAAGTTTTCCCAGCAGTTCATAGATGGAAGTAATATATTAGTACTCATGCCAACGGATATTAAGACTTTTAATCTACTTTTTAGTAAATTACCCCCATTTAAATCTCATTTTGTCAACGCTAAGAGATCTTTTGTTAGCAATGGGGATGCCTTTTGTATAGATAACACGACGTCTTGGCAAAGTTAATATAAGCCAAGACACTACAAACATTATATATCTGCTAGTTAAATGCAATATATTTTAACTTAAAAAAAAAAGATAATATAAATCGCATAAAGTATGTCTATAAGTAAATTGCACTGTCACTAGTTTTATTGTGTAAAATTTCTATCAATATCGATAATAAAACTAAATAGGTTGAAGGTTGAGTATTACCTCAATTGGTTAGAAACTCGTGTTGATAACGTGTTATAAATAAAGTCGAGTAAATAGCTCTATGAACGAATGGATCGGATCGCGCGACAACGTGCTTGGTCCCACTTATGGGATCAAATCAATACGTTCTAAGATTACAATACAAAGAATGAAACAAGATAGAGAGAGATAATATATTTTATTGCTTGCTTGTGAGTATCATACAACATTAGTATACATATATTCAAGGGCGGACCCAAGGGGGGGGGGGGTGGAGTGGGCACGGCCCCCCCTAGATTTTTCGATATCGTTATATCTAGGGCTGTAAACGGACCGAACTATGCCAAACCTTGATACGTGCGAAGTTCGGTCCGCACCAGCGTCGCACGTATGTGCGATCCGGTCCGCACCATGCGGACGAAAATATTTATAGTTTGAGTTCGCAGGTTTTTTTTTAGAATATAGTTCGACTTGATTTGCATAAATAGTGCGCACCGTGCGCAAACCTTCGGTCCGCATCGTTTTTTTAACCTTTCTAAAAAAAAAAAAATTTATTTAGGAGTTTTATTAGAAATAAAAGATATAACCTTTTTTTTAACTTCCTAATTTATAATATATATATATAAATATTACTATATTTTATCAGATTTTATAGTGACCGATCGAACCGCACTATTTCGCACCGTGCGGTTCAATCGGTCGAACCCTCAATTTCGACGTTTGGGTTTGAGTTCGCACATGCGCACCGAGCAGCGAAACGAACATTTTCGAGTCGAATAATGCGAACCAAGTCGAACTTTTTACGTTCGCTCACAGTCCTAGTTATATCTATATATATGATTTTTTTGAAGTTTTGTGATATATACACTTAGAAGTGTTAAGAAACTAAGTAGAAGTGTAGCTTAGTTGGTTAGAATCTTCATTCAATTGGTAGAGGTCATGGGTTCAAGCCATCCAAGGTTCATTTTTAACATCTTTTTTGATACTTTAACTATTTTTATTTGTTTTGGCCCCCCTATTTTGTTTTTTTCGAAGTTGACCCCCTTTATTTTTATCCTGGTTTCGCCCGTGCATATACTGTATATATAGACCTATGTTAGTACTCCAAAAATTGTAAAACATTTAATGAGCCATTAAAGAAAGTGACGAATAGACATCCATAACATACATACTCATAACACAGGACTAATAGTTGTATGCAATGATTTTTTATTAGATAAAATGGAAGGTCGGTTATAAGATCGTCGGCATCTTGCAAGAGGATGGCTAGATCCTACTCATTCAAAAATTCATATTTACCGAATAATGCGAAGCCGTACTTGAACCAAGCCGCAACCCAACCAATAATATTGATCGGACTCGATATAACTCCAAAAGTATTTTAATAAATATTCATTGATCACTAACGTTTGTTAAAAAATCTCAGTCGATTATTCTAGTATGACTTGTATACTCGATCACGAGAAATTTAGCAAACTACCATGGTCAACGCATGGTATTTGCGTTTTTGACCAAATGTAAATTAAATTGGAGTTTAGCACATTTGATGTGTGAACGGACTATTTTGCCCTTAATGAAAATTGAAGCTATTATAATCCATTATAATCTATTATATTACGTTGTAATCACTTTAAATTCACAAATAACCTAACTTTGTCATGATTTATCTTTGCGATTTATTTTGCATCAAATTGATGTTACAAAGTTCAACCCAACAACCATTAATTTGATATATTACAAAAAAATCGGACATAAATTGGATACAACCATAAAAATTGAATTAATATATTAAAATTAGTACAAACCACAAAGAAATGTTGATTTCATTAGGGTATGGAACAGATAAATGTTACTAATACATTTGAAGACTAAAAAGAACCATAGAAAAGAAAAAAGAAATAAAAAGAATCAAATTTATATTCTTCAACATGAATCTTTTCTCCAACGGTCATTTGTGCTACTTTCGAACTTGAACTCACTAATTCTTCAACCTGAAATAATTAAACCAAATTACATACATGTAACACACATAAAATTATACAGTGTTATACTTATAAAAAACTCAACTATATCAATGTTATTCAGTATTAAACAACTTATATGAATTGTACTTACGCATAAAATGTATACTGGATTATACTTCATTATAATTTATTATACTTTATTATACGACATTATAATCGATTATACAAAACAACATAATAATTTATTATACTTTATTATACTGGATTATACTTCATTATACAGTGTTATACCTATAAGAAACGAGACTATATCAACATAATACCCCCAAGATTCGAACTTTTATTACAAAACAACATCAAATACACATAACACATATAAAACATAAATTCATAGTTTAAACATTTAAACTCAAAATCTTGTGTTCAACTTAAAAAGATTCAATTTTTGTTCAAAAAACAACATTAAAGTACCAAAAGAACAAACTTTACACATATATCTATAATTTTTAGTGCAAATTTAGCCACATATCCATAAAAATCTTAGTAAAGATTCAAACTTTTTTGAAAAGATTCAATCTTTTTAGAAAAGATTCAAACTTTTTAGAAAAGATCCAAACTTTTGTTCAAAAACCTTCAAATAATAAAAACACAATACATATAAAGTATATAACTAATTAAAAAACGTGATTTTAAATCAACTATATTGAAAAACGGGATTTTGAGTCAACTAAATTGAAAAAGATTTAAACTTTTCTAAGAAAAACAAGTTTAAAGGACCAAAGCATTTATAAAGGAAGTGAAGATGACGATTCCGGTGAAGAGGGTGGGCGGCGGAATGAGCGGTGGAGGAACAAAGCTAGAGAGAATTTGAGGTGAGAGAAGAAGAGAGAGAGTGAGTTGAAGAAAGTGAATGAAATGAAGAGAGAATAAAGTATATATATTAGATTTTTTAAGGGCAAAATAGTCAGTTCACGTGTCAAATGTGCTAAACTCCAATTTAATTTACATCTGGTCAATTTTGCAAATACCATGCGTTGACCATGGTATTTTGCTAAATTTCTCACTCGATCACTAATGTTGGATGTTATATATACTTTTGGTCACTCATGCTCTTTTGGTACAACTAGCGATTTTTCGAGATTTTTAACATTTTTGATAGGGGTATCTTAGTCATTCTCCCAGAATTCTATTACAATTCGTGATTTTTCGACATTTTCGATGAATATTAGTTGATCTTAGTGACAAATTATAGAAGAATGACTAAAATACCCCTACAAGATGTTAAAATATCAATAAATCGCGAGTTGAACAAAAAAACGCATGGATAATCCAAAGTGTACATAATACCCATGAATAGTGATTGAAAATATATAAAGTCACAGTAGGATAATCGATTGGAGTTTTTAACAAACGTGTTTGTGGACAAACTCATTGAACAGATCGGTCCTAAACTTCCCTCAGATTCCATATCCTTATAGGAGTAAGTTCTTAGGACACAGTTAATCAAGAATCTACTATAAAACATCCTTAAACATCAGCATAAACAAAATCTCCAAAACTCAAAACAATTATTAATCAATCAACAAAAAAGTGATGGGTTCCAATGAAGAAGTCCCAGAGGGCACAGTTCAGAACATTCTTGAACAAGATTCTTTGAAGTGGGTATTTGTAGGAGGCAAAGGGGGTGTTGGGAAGACCACTTGTAGCTCAATATTATCAATTCTTTTAGCAAAAGTCAGATCTTCAGTTCTCATAATCTCCACTGATCCAGCTCACAATCTCAGTGATGCTTTCCAGCAGAAATTCACAAAGGCACCTACCCTTGTTAATGGCTTCTCCAATTTGTACGCCATGGTAATAAAATAGTCCCTTTTATTCAATTTATTATGAAGAATTGGTTTTATGTCTTTGAATTTGTTAACCCGTGGCCTTGGCCTAGTGGCTATCGACCTAGCCTCCACAATTGGAGGTGCTGGGTTCGAGTCCCCCGTTAGTGTAGATTTCCAAGATTGACTTTCAGTATGATATCGTTTGACAAAAAAGAAAGTCTTTGAATTTGTTAGTAATGTGTGTTATATGAGTCTTTTTAGTAAAAAGATTGAGTTTTTATTGATGGGTATGTGATAATTGTCAGTAATTCACCAAGACACCTACCATTGTCAATTGCTTCTCCAATTAAACCTAATTGTTAGTTTTACGTTTTCGTTTTCTCGTATGTTATGATTAAAATTACAGGAAAATAGCATTATCGAAATTGTTTTAGAGATAAATCCTGTGATTTTATGTTTATGTATAGTAGAATAATGAGTAAAAAGTAATAGGTAGTTAAAGATTGACGGCGTGAACAAAATCTTTAGCTAAAAATAATTGGACGGAGTATGTGATATTTGTTGTCCTTTTTAGTTAAGGATTAGATTTCTATTGATGGTTTTTGGATTGATAATGTATTGAGTAAAGAACACATTATGTGGTAATTAGCTAAAATTCACTAAGACGCCTACTTTATTAATCGCTACTAATTACTAAGGTTTGTATGCCATGGTAAGATAGAATGTGTTAATCCCACTTGTTGAGTTACGAGAAAATTTGACGTTGCTTTATTCTTGGAACTATTTCTAACATATGATATATGTGTCTTTTTGGTCAAGATTGTATTTTTATCGATGGCGTTACGAATTCAATAAAAAATTTATAACTTTATTAAGAAAAGATTGAATTGTTGTATTTCACGGGTATCAGTTTAGCTGAGTTTGGGGAGCAATCCAATGTCCTGAGGCTTAGAAAATTTAGCAGAAATTAATTTGGATGTTTTGTTTTCTATGGATTTCAGTGTGTGATCAATCATAGGTTTGATAAGATATTCTAATGGAAGGTTGGTTAACTCGTAATGGGCGTTAGTATCTAAACTAGATGAACAAAATTGAACAGGGATGAGCTTCAGATCAGCATCTCATTTTGTTTAGTGACCAACCTTGATATTTTGATGGACAAAAATTATGTAATTAATGCCTTCCAAAAATACCCTCATCTATATTGAACCTGTGCTGTGATTTTACGGTGCAACAGTCCAAGGGTTTTGTGATAGTTGATGGTAGACATAGTACATTTTTGAAAGTATTTCCACGATAAGAGTAATATGGGTCTGTTTAATTGGATATAGTACTAGTATTTCCTCAGTGTTGCTTGGATGTATCTCAACCTGTTCATGTTGTATAGGAAGTTGATCCCACAGTAGAGAACGAGGATTCGATGGCAGATGGCATGGACGGTTTCTTGTCTGATTTAGCAAATGCCATTCCAGGAATTGATGAGGCGATGAGTTTTGCAGAGATGTTGAAGTAAGTGCACTAATGCTTCAGAACCCGATTCACTAGATTGTAAGAATGTGTTGTAGCCCATTAGTAAAATAAGATTACAAATGAGAATGAAACTGTTCTCTAATTTGAATTGTTTGATGTCTATAGTATTTCTTATGAGGGACCAAGAGTGAAAAACTAAGTTTTGTGAAGTACTTGCTCGTCATAACTATTATACCATAATGACACATGGGCCCGTTTTTTACCGAGAGAAACTAATTCACATCCACTTTTCCACTCGGTCGAGGTTCTTTAACTAGGACTCCGATAAATAATTTATGTAAATACGGAGCCTTATTCATTCTTCGGCATTTGATTTGTCCACTCAGTCAAAGGTCCTCTAACTAGGACCCCGATAAATATAAGGCCTTATTCATTCTTCGGCATTTGATTTGATTCGTTTTTTCAAAAGTGACCTAGAACTTGGAGCCACATAATACTCTTCAGAGGTTGAAGTTCAATGTAGTTGTGGAAGTTTTGGGAGTTTCGGGACAAACTAAATGTAATAAATACCGCTTGGGGAGGCTGGAGGCTCTTATTAAAATATATTGTTACCTCAAATTATTTGCAGTTTCGCTACTTTGTATTCAGAATAGTTTTTTGGTTTATATTTATTCAGGCTAGTGCAAACAATGGACTATTCAGTCATAGTCTTTGATACAGCTCCAACTGGCCATACACTGCGGCTGTTACAGTTCCCTTCAACATTAGAGAAGGGACTTGACAAAATGATGAGTTTGAAGAACAAGTTTGGTGGAATTATTAGTCAGGTGTTGAATCCTATTTCGATTTTTCTTTTTACCCTTTATGTTTTAATTAAAGAAAGACTAACTTTAGTTTCTACTGTCTTCATAGGATTTCAATGATTATGAATTTAGTTTTCACTTGCCAACGCAGTGGTTGATGGTTTTCCCTAAAATATTTTTTTGGAATGTTACTGATCTTTTAACATCTCGTCATCAACATTAACATGCCCCAGGGCCTCGAATGAGGTTCCCGCCTAAGCGTGGTAAGAGCGGTCGAATAGTATGCAGCCTTACTTGTGATAACAGGGAGGCTCATTTTGAATTGACCCACGAGTGAGTGCCAATAACTTTCTACTACTTCACAAAAGATAAGAAGCGTAGGTAATGTCATTAGTCATTTTGATTTATTCCATTATATTCAAAGCCGGATTATATAAAATCTTTTACTCATACTCTCATAGGATATGGCAACAGCCTACGCACTCCTCGTTTATCTATTGCCTCCCTTGCAACTTGTGGTGACATCAATCGGCATGGTAATCATTAATCTTAACATGCATTTGTTTGATACGGTGACAGATGTCGCGTCTCTTTGGCCTTGGTGATGAATTTGCAGAGGATGCAATTCTTGGGAGGCTTGAAGGCATGAAAGATGTTATTGAACAAGTAAACAAGCAATTTAAGGACCCGGTAAGATCTTAAACCTAGATTTCATTAGTTTTACAGAAGGCAGCATGCATTACCTTTTTCCTTAGATCCAACTCAATTTAATTGTCGTTTTTTTTTTCACGTGTCAAACTTTGATCATCAATTACTTTTAGGTTATAGTATAAAAAATTTCAAAAACAAATCTAATAATATCCAAATTCTATTTGTTAGAATAATGAATAAATGTAATTGATGGTCAAATGTTGGCACGAAAAAGTGAGAAAGTATGATTACAATGAACTGGACGAAGTAGGTTTTATGAATATTTGACATACCACTTGGAGAATCCAAGGGTGGAATGCAAATTGTGCATTACTAGGTATTCATATAATCTAAAAATCAATAAACATAGTAAGAATTGCAATCAAGCTCACATATATGACAGTGAGAAGTCTAAACCTACAATCAGCTTCCCACGTTAGATGTCCAACAAATCTGCTAGTTAGGAACTAAGGAGAAGAGCACCACCAGAGGCCGGTTTTCTAGTCCAAAAAAGAGAATCTCAAAAGTTCTCAAATATATATATAACCAAGACAGTGGATCTAGTTCAGGAGCTCGGCGATTTTCTCTACAAGTTCACTGAATCGAACTATTGTAATCAGAATCTGTCTCTTTTAACAAAGTTTGCAAATTCTATCATCTTCTCTTTAACGGTCGAGGTAGATGATAGATATCTGCAGCAATAGACAACTGATTAGTGCGAAGGCAACAGCCACTTGAGGAAAGTCAACCACGGTCCAAACATAATTACCTCGCATTTTAAAGAAAATGGAAAACACTTCTTACATCAAAATAATTTAGGATTCTGATACAATAAATCATAAGGGTTAGCTCAGTGACCATGGGTATGCAACGAGGAACGGGTTGAGTCCTTGCACGGTCATATGTTATTATAATAAAAGATAGCCGCACCCATCTTAGTAGTATAGGACTTGGTTTTGTTTGGTTTTATCATATTGGTCTTAATGAAAGGTATTGTCAGCGTTGTAGAAACTGAATCATGATCAGTTGAGCGTACACTGGACTCTTTCAGACACAGGCTATGTGCTAAGGGTTGACTAGTCGGTAGTTATATTACTTCGTTAGTTAGTTAGTTATATTTCTCTGTTAATCGTATAAACAGATTCTCAAGTGTTTGCTATACAAATTCACTTACTAGCTACTGGAAAACGTAAAGCCAACCCACCCTCTATAAAATTACTGACTGGTTAGTAGCTCCAAATTAGGTGGCCTACTGATGACTTCAGAGACACGTCTATAATTAGATAGGTCCGAAAAAAAAAACTTCGAAGACGGGAATTTATATGGTGAATTTCTACAAAATTATCTGGCTGTTGAGAATGTCTTTTATTTTCTGATACTTCATTTCTTTATAGATACTCACAATAGCAGAACCAAAAATTTCATATAGATTAGCGATGGAACTATTATTAGACAAACGGAGAAAAACATACAAATTTCTAGTGGACGAACAACTTAATTTTTGAATAAATGAATGGTAAAAATTTATATTGTAATTATAGAAATTTATAATTCCAATTTGAAGGGTTGTTTCTTTATTGTTTATCTAGTATAATGGTTGCTTTGGGGAAAAGGTAAGATGAAGGTGATTACATTTCTTCATTGGAGATTCCGTCAAATTATGAATTAAACCATACAAGTTTTCAGGAATCGCTAATTCATTGATTATTTGTTTTGTGGACAGGACATGACCACCTTTGTTTGTGTTTGCATTCCGGAGTTCCTTTCTTTGTACGAGACTGAAAGACTTGTTCAGGAACTTACCAAATTTGAGATAGACACACACAACATCATTATTAACCAAGTTCTGTTTGATGAAGAAGGTATCAATGCTACATACTATTTTCCACCTTACAATAATACCATTAACGAAGCTCGAGTATTGATTTTCTGGGTGTTGTTTTAGGTGTTGAATCCAAGTTGCTTAAGGCTAGAATGAGAATGCAACAAAAATACTTGGATCAATTTTACATGTTGTATGACGACTTCAACATCACGAAACTGCCATTACTCCCTGCAGAGGTCAGGATCCGCTAACTTGAACTTTCAAGTGATCAGTTATTCATCTATAGTTTATTTATCGTCCTACTACAACAAATTTTTTGTAGGTTACTGGAATTGAGGCCCTGAAATCTTTTTCTCATAACTTCCTAACGCCATACAAGCCTCCGCTTATTAAAGGCTCACTAGAAGAATTGGAATCAAGGGTGTCGATACTGAAGGATCAATTGAACAACGCGGAATCAGAACTAGAAAAGGCCAGAAAAGGAAAACAAAAAGCTTGATCTTAGAAGCCTGATGAAAAATTGTATACCGAGGAGTTTAGTGGCTATAATCTTGTGAAATGTTATAGATACTCGACTCAAATTAGGCTCTGTTAAATTGTTAGCAGAATCTTTAACTTGTGTTTTTACTGTTTTACATTGGATCACACTCAATTTATTTTTACGTGTAATTTTTCTCATTGGCTTTTATAAGCAAATAAAATATTATATTTAATATATATTTTGTTGGTTTATGACCCATTTAATTGATGAGTTGTCAGTTGATCTGGGTAACTATTTTATTTTAATATAGGAAATCACTTCCCACTATAATTCTATCTCATTACGATTGTCCCCAATGAAGTAGTATTTTGATTTTTTTTCTACTCAATTCTCTCTTTTATATTTCCTCATTTTTCTTTTGTGCACAATATAAACTTTCTCTTGATAAATTCTTGCAGTCAGATAATGCCAAATCAAACTCTGAGTTCTTGCATGCAAACATTTTGCAATGGACCAAAATTTTCATGTCTTTTGTCTAGGGAAACAAAAAAAGAAAATGAAGATGAAGAAACGAGTATTGTTTTCGATGCATCTATCTTTCAGCATCAATCTAGCATACCCTCTCAGTTTTATATGGCCTGAAAATGAAAAGCCTAGCAATGAACCACCACCCACCCTCTCGGTCCCTCCTATCGATTTGAAGGCCTTCCTCTCTGGAGATCCTCTGGCGGTCTCCAGAGATACAAGTCTTGTTGATCGAGCTTGTAGGATGCACGGTTTCTTCCTCATCGTGAATCATGGTATCGATTCAGTACTCATCGGTGAAGCTAATATGAGAATGAACTCGTTTTTTGAAAAATCACTTGCAGAGAAACAAAGGGCTCAGAGAAAGCCAGGTGATCATTGTGGCTATGCTAGTAGCTTTACTAATCGATTCTCGTCTAAACTTCCATGGAAGGAAACACTTTCTGTTAGGTATTGTGCTGATCATGAGCAACCACGCATTGTCGAAGATTATATCATAAATATGATGGGAGAAGAATTCGGAAAATTCGGGTATGGCATATAACATATTGTTCATGGTTTTTCAAACATATATACTCCTTTTGAAGTCAATTTACATGTAACCTAATCCTCAAATCTTGTGCTATATTTTTTTCAGGAATGTCTATCAAATGTATTGCGACGCAATGAGTAATCTTTCGATTAACATAATGGAGCTTCTAGGGGCAAGCCTCGGGTTAGAGCGAGGGTACTTGAGAGAATTCTACCAGGGACAAGATTGAATCATGAGATTGAATTACTACCCTCTTTGTAAGAAACCTGATCAAACTTTTGGGACAGGGCCTCACTGTGATCCTGTATCCTTAACCATTCTTTATCAGGCAGATGTTAGCGGCCTTGAGGTGTCTGTTGATGGTAAATGGTACTCCATTCCCCCCAAATCAGAATCTTTTGTGGTTAACATTGGTGATACATTCATGGTACGAAATATCCGAAAAGTTTATATTGTTAACAAAATTTCGAGTTTTCATAACATTCCATTTTCTTTCGCAGGCTCTATCGAATGGGATATACAAGAGCTGCTTGCACAGGGCGATTGTGAATAGTAAAATGCCAAGAAAAAGTATAGCATTTTTTGTGTGTCCGTCGATGGAAAAGATTGTGAGACCTCCTCAAGAATTGACATAAGCAAGTTTGAAAAATAAGCCTCATGAAGGATTGAATGTAGTAATATAAGCAAGTTTCCTATCATTGCATTCAATTACTTTTGTTTCACGTTAGTGTACTTTTTATGGATTACAATAGCCTCGGAAAAAAATTTAAAAAACCCTTCAATGATGCTCAATGAAGCGCCATTTAAGATCATCACAAAACAAATATAAAAATAACTACAAAAAGAAAAACTAGATATTAGACGGCGCTCAATGAAGAGGTGTCTAGGAGTGTCTTAGACAACGCTTCATTGAGCGCCATTTGAGACTTAGACTATTCACTTAAATGGCAGTTTTCATAATGGCATTTTTTGTGCTATTTAAAGCTTTTTTTGAGCGCTGTCTAAGTCATTTTTAGTGTTACCTATTTATAGAGGAAAGGAGGGAAGAGATTAAGTACCCTTTCATTGTAGGATATTGACACTTGTCTCATGGTGGTGAAGAGACGAGACCTAATGCTTTTAGCTCTTTTCCTTCTAGGGCTATCTGAACCGCATATATAGTAATGACTTCATATCATAGTAGGTGAAAATTTCTATAGTAATGTCATTATATGATTTTAGTATGACATTACTACATAAAATATTGACGACTTAATACAATATCAGTGAGAAATTGGGTTAAATAGCACCCATGAAAGAAGAAAACTAACTTGGAGCACCTTTTTACCGATCTTAGCAAAATGGACAAAAGGGAGGCGAAATGACTAATATACCCTTAGATATTTTGATACATATTTTAACCTAACCATTGTATTATCTATCCCACTCTCTCTCATGTTACTCTCTCTCCTCTCCTCTCATCCCTCTCTCTCTTAGATAGATAGTCTTCAACACCACCAGGAGGCAATCGGAGGCGATTTTTTCCGGCGAGCAAGTGGGTCTTCAAATCAACTCAGCTCAGCTTCCTCCTCTCTCTCTCTCTCTCTCTCTCTCTCTCTCTCTCCGACCCAGTCAAGGTGGGCAAAATCATTACATCCGGCAGAGTACACCTTCTCCCTCCATCCTCCTTGAGTCCGACCTCCAAAAGTTCTGAAATTTTTGCATGTGCTCAAATATAGCTTCTTCCTTGAAATAAAGCAAGTTTTGCTATGGAATCCATTAAAGGTACTTTTTGTTTGTTAATTAAAACATTTTCAGCCATTTGTGGGTTGCTTAAAGAGTTGTATGGTGTAGATCGGTGTTCTTGGTTGCTTATACGAGTTGTTATGGTCGATTATATTATTTTACCCTTCTTTTGTTCTTAGATCTATCATGCATGGTGTTTGATTATAAAGTATGTTAGTTTATTTGGTTCCAACACGTACATAAGCTGCATTATACACCTTTATACGCATATTTACGTGCATATACATGCATATACATGCATTGTCTTTCATATACATGCATATGCCTGCTACTTATACACTCATATTTGTTGGTTTTCCTCGTATTTAACTATAAAGGGCAGTGGGTGAAAGATGATGACCAGTGTTGGACGTATGATGGATTGTTTAGTAGGTTTGTTAGACTTAAACCCACGACTACCTACAACGAACTTGCCAATATGATATGTGATTAAACGCGCATTGATCGAAATTGTAATGCAATTGAAGTTCGTTGTTGGACTAGTTATCCAAGCAAAGAAATGTCGCCCCCCTTCATAATGTTCATGGACGGAGATATTTCAACATACATTGATATAAACGCCAATCGGAAGCTCGGAGTTCCTTTATGTATTACTGCCACGGAGAAAGGAAAGGAAGTCGTTCGGTCGGTTGAACCAATCTTGCATGATGATGGTAAGAAAGAATTAACCAAAAGCAAAAGTGTTAACAAGCCCTTAGAAACTACCCCTTGTCGTGAAGACATTGGTTTGGATGACATTAAATTGAGTAATCCGGTGGATTTAAGTGTAGGTGTTGGTGACACATATGTATCACACGAAGGATCAATGAGTGAAAATTGGTGCAGCAATGATGAATTTGATTACTCCGACCCGTTTAATTACGAGAAGGGCTATGATGTTTCCGACTGTGGTGATCCATTCGATACGTCAGTTGATGATTCATTTTTTAGAAAGTTTGTGGGTAAGTTTGGTACCGAAAACAATGTAGAAGCACCTCCTGCCCCGATTCTTGTTCTCCCTGTTCATACAAATGCTGCCCAGAGCTCTATAGCAGAGAGTAGACCTCGTGTTGCTCCCAAAGCACGTCCTCCAAGAGTTGAGAAAGGTAGTACGTGTGCATTTGTATGCTTGCATATACATGTTTAAACAACTGTATAAGTCGGCTTAGTCATGCATACTCATGTATTGACATGTTTTAATGTAACTGTTCTGTTTGACGTTTCATGAAGTAAGAGTGAAGCTTCAGGACCCTCTGATACGCAGTCAACCAACGTGCATTTACTTAAGGATTTCAATGTTGGTGATAGAGTAAAGACGAAAGGGGAGTTGTTGATTCGTCTTCGTGTTGCTAGTATGAAGGCAAATCGCGAGATTAAGGTAACACACTCTAATCGGCAAAGAGTGTTACTTCGTGTTCAATTGACGCACGGTGTAAGCGTGTTCGAGGAACCGTAACGTGTGCAGCTACTATATATAGATTAATGTAGTTATACATCTTCTATTTTTAATAATATCTAACATTAAACAATTTTATAAGATTATTAAAAACTAATTTGTCATACTATTAAATAATATGTAATGTAACACTAAACCACATTTATTATTTAAAGAATAACATATTGATTCATCTTATGATATTTTTTAGATACTAAATAATATTATTAATTATAACATAAAACATAACAAGTAATCAAGTTGGTAGACTCTTAGTACATACACATTCATGTTGTCAATCAAGGTTCAAATCCGGTAGTATCACATTATTTTTAATAAAATACATAAGGCTCAAGAGGGCCGGACCCATATTCGACCTCTTAATTAGTGGGCCGGGCCGGGACATGGCTAGAGCCGGGCCAGGGTAACTGGCCAAGCCCGATGCAGCCAATCAAGCCCGGGCCATTTGACACTTCTACATATACTACCTCCCCTCCCCTTCCGAACCTCCTGCGTCAAGTAACATACTTTCTTTATCAAGTAAGAGTTTATCCGAATTACAATAACAACTTGATGCACTATTACAAAAGGTGGAGAACTGAAATCTATTTGAAGGAAAAACTATAAAAATTATTTTTCAATGAAGTGTAATATTCAATATCCGCTTATGAGCCCAATTTTTTTTCCGTATTTTCATTTATGAAAGACAAATCGATGGCTATTTCTCAAATTCTTCCAACGTACATGGCATTGTGAAAGTCAAAATCAAAACAGCCTGTTCACAGTTCATACCTTAGAAATCTAATTGTAAGTAAACAAAGTGCTTTTTAGTTTTTACCATGAATATTACTTGTTGACTTGGATCTAGAAACTTTGGTAGGCAATAAACATTTTGGAATTAAGACAATGAAACTCAATTTTAATAATTAGAATAGTCTTTACACGTCATTGACAATTATAATAAACTAAAATGCCTCTAAATGTTTATCCATAGTCTTGTCTATGCAAATTTTTTTACATTAATATATGATAGTAATATTATTTGTGAATTTTAAAAATACATGTACAAGGTAAAGATCATTGAACAAATATACAATTATAGATAATTAAGCTTGAATAATTTAATGTATAAAATATTAAAAGACCTTTGCAATTTAAAAAACAATAAAATTAAATGGAAGTTATTATAGATAAATGGAACTTATTATTCAATTTAAACATGTGTCACATGCTTGTTGGTTAGAAAATAATATCCGACTTCATCATGGGGCTTTAAATGAAATTGTCTCATTCCCATATTAAATATAGTGTAGATTAAAGATAATCGAAGTGATAATAACACTGGCGGAGCTATATAGGTTCCGCCCTCTTTAGTCGAACAATCATTTTTTCGAAAAAATTTAAAAAATATATAGGTATAGGAAAAATTAATATAGAAATTAATATTTGAATTTATAATTCAATACATTTATGTATTTTGAACAATCACTCATTTTTTTATATCAATTTCGAACACCCAATTCAAAATACCTAGATCCGCCAGTGAGAACGTGGACACAGTTTTGCATACACGTTAAACAGTGTTGCATAAGACGTCCAACCTACAAATTTTGGTTTACGTTCACCTACCCCTGCATGAGTATCACATGTGCATATAGCTTGTTATTACACCACTAAATTGTACATGTGATATAGACACATATTCATGTTGTTAGGTATCACAATCGTGGTCGTTGGAATAACATTTTTGAAGATTTTATGAACTAATAATAATTAAAGTAAAATATTTAGTTCCTCCAAAGACTCGCCAATAAATTAAAATATTTAGTTCCTCATTGATTCCAATATATTAAATTAATTTGACTTCTAAAATTGGGTTTTATTTTCCAATATTTAGAATTTTGACTATAAGTGTCAGCATTTAGTATGTATTTAACATTATGAAATATTTTAATTAAAAGATTAGAAACTTAGGGTATTTTGAATCAATCAAATTTGAGACCATGACCAACATGTCTAGCTAGTGATGCTAATGAACAGGATAATTTGGAATTCGCTTGTCACCCTATCCTAATAAAATAGTGGCTCGATGACATGCTCGTATCCTTGAATGAGCTATACTCGACTAAATTTTTTTACTTGATAGATTATCATGTAAATCCGAGATCGCTCGACATATTACTCGATAAAAAATTATCATATATTTTAGAGTTTAACCATAACTAGTTTACTAAGAATAAATACATACTCAATAAAACATAATCCATATCCAACAATTCAATCAATTATTTAACTTAAAATCCTAATCAACTATCATTGCTATCAACCTAATCTAATGTTGCTAATGGAGTGCGTCACAGGGCACCTATTCGTTAACCGACTCAAAAAACTCGATAAACTTACCCATTATCCTTATCTAGCGATACTTAGGTAACATGTTTGCAGCGTGGCTCGATAATACCGGGTTATTACTTGGCTCAATAAAGCTAAAACTCGAACAAATAACCCGGCACTCACTCTTACTTACCCACATCGGTTGGAGCACTACACATGTCATTATACACGTATTGATGTGGGGAATTTTCCCGATGTCCCCAGATTGACCCGAAACAGATTTTACGGTTGGATCCGACCCGTGGTGTGATGGTATTTAGAATCCGAGTCCGACTGTGCTAGTGGTTTAACAAGTTCCTTCTACTTCTTACCGGCTCTCAAGGGCCGAGCTGAGGGAGTTTGGTTAACATGTTTCTTTAATCCTAAAGGTGCTTGGTAACTGTTGGCCCGAGTTGTAATTTCTAGACTTCGTGCATCTCCTTACTCAATATCCAGAGCTAGCTTTACCACGACTGAAGCCGATTATAGCCACTCCGATGGTCAAATTCGTATGGATCCGAGGAGAGTATAAAGCAATAAGTATTAGTTGAGTAAATCATACATCTACTATTGAACATTGTGCAATATCACCTTATAGGATGGGGACACGTGTAAGGCCAGGATGGTCGTCCTCATACTTTCATTGACATAGAGCTTGATAGATCCTTGAGCAATAGTGGGATATGAGGCCTCTTTCTTACAATAGGAGGCTTTGGTCTTTAATAAATGCCCCCCCCCCCCCGTCATTGTCCCTTTTGTAATACCCGGCCCAAAGTGGGCAATGTGATAGGTTTGATATGATTTGATTGGTACTACTCATACCATCAAGATGCATCTTCTTTTTGGTAGCCCAACTCATAAAATCCAAAGTTAAGCGTGCTTGATCTGGGATAATTCTGGGATGGGTGGCCCACTGGGAAGTGTCCCGGTGAGCACGTGAGTGAGGACAAAATTTGTTGGAACGACCCGTGGTGGTTTGTGAGGCCAGTCCATCAAATCAAATAATGTTCCGACCCGGTGTTCCGGGGAGAGGCGTTACAAATGGTATCAGAGCCGAGCCGTCCGGAATTGTGAGAACTAAGTGTTATTCGGCGCAAAGTGCTACGTCGAGGACGGGCGACACCTCTTGAGGCCGTAGGAGCCACCTCTAGAGTCTCACACGGATGGTACGGTCTTAGATGTGGATGTGATGTCGCTCAACGAGGACGTTGAGTGTTTAAGTGGGGGAGATTGTATACCCGGCCCAAAGTGGGCGATGTGATAGGTTTGATATGATTTGATTGGTGCTACTCATACCATCAAGATGCATCTTCTTTTCGGTAGCCCAACTCATAAGAACTCCAAACTTAAGCGTGCTTGACCTGGGGTAATTCTGGGATGGGTGACCCATTTGGAAGTGTCCCGATGAGCACATGAGTGAGGACAAAACGTGTTGGAAAGACCCTTGTTGGAAAGACCCGTGGTGGTTTGTGAGACCCGTGGTGGCCCAAAGTGGGCGATGTGATAGGTTTCATTAATTTTTAATTTAAAAAATATAATATTGATCTCAATAAATTTATCTTTAGAAATATTTTTACAAAATATGTTGTTAAAATATTATTAATTACTTATTGTTAATTAAAGTTAAAGAGAAAAAATGAAAAAGCCTTATATTAAAGAGTAGAGAGATACTAACATTGGAAGAATGAATGGCCCATCCTATTTTTTTTGAAATTCGAATTATCATTTTAATTGAAAAATATATTCCTAACCTTTTTCTTATTATTTCATATCATACTTTATTTGTTATTTATTAAAAATATATTGAACCCAACGATTTGATATTATGAGAATAGAAATCTACTATCATAAAAAAGAAATTTAATGGGCCTAATATGGAATGGACCACTTTTTTGAAATCATAAGAACTTCACTGCTAGATGCTTTTGACGTGCTTCTACATAATCAGGGGTGACCTCTTGTGTTGTTCAGGTCCGTTCAGTCGAACAGGTATTTTTTTGTAAAAAATAAAATTATATATATTTAAAGAAAAAATTAATGTAAAAATTAGCATTTAAATTTTATTTGACTATATTTAAGTATTTTGAACAAATACTTTAAAAATTATGTCAATTTTAAACCGTCACTTTGAAACGTTTAAATCCGTCATTGTACATAATCAACCTGATGTTAGATCAAAATTTCAAACTTAGTCAAAATCTAACAGTTATATGGTATGAATATTTTGTACTCCCTCCGTCCCTAAAAGATTATCATATTTTAACTTTTGTTAGTCAAACATTACAAAATTTGATCAAGAATTCCTATTAACGATAAAAAATAATATAGTCTTGTGGGACTTTGTTAGATTCGTCTTAATATATATTTTTGAAATATTAACTTTTTATAATTTTTTCGCATGTAGAATAATAGATATTTATGTTTTAAATCGTATTCTGTTGACCACCAAAAGTCAAAATGTGACAATCTTTTAGGGACGGAGGGAGTATTTCTTAACCACTCTCCTATCAATATAATATGGTGTAAATTGTCAAAAGAAAAAAATTGTCGGCCCCCATATATTTGACAGCTCGGAAATACTCCCTCCGTCCCTTAAAGATTGTCACATTTTGACTTTTGTTAGACAAACATTATAAAATTTGATCATGAATTCCCATTAAACGATAAGAAATAATATAGTCTTGTGGGACCTTGTTAGATTCGTCTCAATATATATTTTTGAAATATTAACTTTTTATAATTTTTTCGCATGTAAAATAATAGATATTTATGTTTTAAATCGTGTTTTGTTGACCACCAAAAGTCAAAATGTGACAATCTTTTAGGAACGGAGGGAGTACTAATTTTGCAATTGAAATGTGGTCATCATTGTAAAATCAGTTTTGTATCATAAAAAAGCAATGAATAATTAGGTATAATATATAAATAACAACAATACATGCATCTACTTGGTGGAAATGTTGACTGGCAGGTGGACACCTAAATAAGCAGACTCTTCTATGTTTTCACCAAACTTCACCAACACATATACTACTCATTAGCAGCCGCGCATATGCTCTAACAATATACTACTCCACATAATATATCATTTGCTATAATTTATTCATAATAATACCTATTTTTATACTTCCTCCATCTCTTAATTTTATTAAAAACTATTTTCCTAAATAAGAATGTCTTTTAAATTTATATTATCGAATTTGATAAGAAAAGGTATAATAAAAATTATGTATGCGGATTCAAATTTTACTTAAATTTTGTGTGAAAGTAAATGATCATTGAAAAAGGGACGAAATAAATATATTTACGTTATCATATATATACGGTATTATGTTTTACATTATTATCAGAATTGTAAGATAATATATATATATATATATATATATATTTATAAATCCTACAATCACTCTAGTTAATAATTATTCTTGTTAGTATGTATTTGTGTTGATTTGACATACTACAACTTATATTAAAAATGTGATAATTAATGTACAACATTCATATTATAAATTAAAATTTAGAAGTTACAAAAGGCACATGTTCTTTGGTTACTATGACAAAAAAAACTTCTACTTTAGAAAGGAACTGAAAAAGATCAATCATTTAGAAGTTATAAAAGGCACATGTTCTAGGTATGATATGATGTCAGAGTTATTTATGGGAAGTGTCTTATCGGATCATGAATTAGAGTTTGTATATTAACCATTTCGAAATACAAGATTTATTCTTAATAGAATGATAATTGAACCGGATTGCATAAAGAGGCGAGGTTACATTGCTAACACTTTGCACTCTAATTTTTTATCATTTAAGTTATGTTCGGGACAAATTCAATCATTTAAATATATATAAGCATGAAATATACCACACGCATTTTTCGTAGAAAATTCCTACACTTCACACAAATTGAAATTGAAATGTCAAATGTATGTGTCACATTTGTGTTAAGAAGGTTAATAGAAACATCACATTTTGAGCAACATGGCTCCAAATGTTACCTTATAAATAATAACCCTTTCCAACATATAAGGGGGAGAAATAATACAACTTCAATCTCTCTCTCTCTCTCTCTCTCTCTCTCTCTCTCTCTCTCTCTCCCCTAATAATCAAGAAAATGCCTACCCAAAACAACCAAGAAGAGAGAGAACTCCCCCAAATCCTAATCTTGAGGACAACTTTTGTATTCCAACTATATGAAAAAGAGTTCCACAAGAAATTCAAAGTGCTCAAGGCATGGGAATCATCATTACCTATACAGAGTTTCATAGAAAGTGAAGCTCAAAATGTTGAGGCTATATTTTGCTCTGGTTTAACACCTATTACAAAGGATATTATATCTCAACTTCCATTGTTGAAGATAGTTGTTACAGAAAGTACAGGTTTGGAACATATAGACATGGGTGTCTGCAAGAAAAAGGGGATTGCAGTAACATATGCTGGCTCTGTTTATGCAGAGGATGTTGCTGATATGTCTATTGGTTTGCTTATTGATGTTTTGAGGAAGATTTCCATGGCTGATAGGTTTATCAGGAATGGACTTTGGCCTACTGGTGTGCAGTTTCCTCTTGGTTCCAAGGTTGGTTTTATGTTTTTTTATTATTCCGAGAACATCGAATGATCTAGCGGTTAGGAGGTCTTGTGACGAGTCTAGCTCTTTGTCCATGTGATGAACATCTTTTGCATTAGTTCATACTTCATACTATTGTGTGTGGAAGTGGTTAAACGGCATCCTTAAGTCCATTAACAATCTGACGCATATTTCATAATATACATCTCGTAATTTTCCGGGACGACGAGATCGTTAAAATTATAAGTCAACACTTTTTTTTAGTCATGGGGGTTTGGTGAGTTTATGCATATATTGTAGGATTTATATAGAGAAAAGTCCGTGTCCTTTTCAACAATCAACAACTTATATTATGTAGAAGCATTAAATAATATCCCATAGGCCATGGTGGGTTTTCAATTATTTTTAATATCTTTTTGAGGTCTACATGGTTAAGATCTGTCACATGCTACACATAGTTACAAACGAATCCAGTTGTTCTAGATTAATTAAATTAGGTGTTCAAATTATACCATTATCAACCAATTAAGTAGGTGAAAATTGTTTTAATTAGTGATTGTACATGGTTCATGTTCGTTTACAGGATCGAACGTATAATATTATTTTACATTAAGAACACCGAACGCACTAAACTTGAGGTGGTGTCACGAAATATAATTTTTTGTTAATTTTAAAACAATGTTTCTCTTGGTTGACTAAATTCTTTGATTTCACTTAACATTATTGTATACATTGTTTGAAATTTAGGTGGGAGGAAAAAGAGTTGGAATTGTGGGACTAGGCAACATAGGTTCAATGATAGCAAGAAGGCTGGAAGGTTTCGGATGCACAATATCATACACTTCAAGGAAGAGGAAAGCCTCATTTCCTTACAAATACTACTCAGACGTCGTGGAATTGGCGTCGGACAACGACGTTTTAATCGTCTCCTGCGCGTTAACAGAGCAAACGCGCCACATGATCAACGACGAAGTCTTGATGGCACTAGGAAAAGATGGTGTGTTGATAAATGTGGGAAGAGGGGCTATAATCGACGAGGATGCTTTGGTTGAGTGTTTGGTAGGAGGTGAAATTGGTGGAGTTGGGCTTGATGTCTTTGAGCATGAGCCAAATGTCCCAAAACAATTGTCCACTATGGAGAATGTTGTGATGACTCCCCACAGAGCAGCTTTCACAAAGGAGGGATTCTTTGATGTGTTTCAGTTAGTTATGGGGAATTTGGAAGCCTTTTTCTCTAATAAGCCATTGTTGACACCAGTACCAGAATAATGTTATTTTTTGTTTCGAGATTTGGGGATCCGAAGCGGTTACTCGTCGAGTGTACACTGAGAATCTCGGGCTCAAGATTTGTTTTCTTGTTCTTACTACATAGGACAATTAAAGCAAAGTAATTAGATGTTGGGATGGTTTAATTCTTTTTCCTTTTTCCTTTAAAGTCAAGGTTATAAGTTGATGCTTTGTAATATGAATTTTTTTCTTACATTATTCTTATTATTTTCGAACAGAGTTCTTGTGCGATGAACTTTACTCACAATGCACTTCTATTAGTAAAACTTTCTTAACATAATTAGGGTTGTAATGTGATACTCCCTCCGTTCTCTGTTATTTATTTTTATAGTCATTTGCACATGTATTAAAAAAAATAAAAAGTAGTCAAAAAGTATATTAAAAATATTAACTTCATAATAAAAATTAATGAAAAAGTACATTAACAAAGTAAATTTGTAATTAATTATGCTAGAATTATTTAAAAATACAAAATTAAATTAAGGCTAGAAAAATGAAACAAGTTAAATATAACGGATTAAGCACATGCCAGGGAAGATGAGCATAATAGGAAAATTGCCCCACGACATAGCTTAAATACTTAGAATTTTCCTTCACGCGATGTAAGTTTGATTCGCATAAAGAGTGAATCATGTGTTAAAATGATTAAAATAAAAAATCTAAGGGGTGCTTGAGAATCTTGACTGTGACGATTTCACACATTTGATATATTATAGAAAACTTACATAACTTTACTCTAGTTAGGACTCCAGAAATATTTATTCCTCAATAAGGAGCACCACATTTTTAATTTATCAAACATACCTTGAACGTACTGAATTCAATACTCACCTCATGTAAATTACAAAAAGAAAAAGCAAAAAATATTAACCGTTGTAATAAACTATTTTTATGTTACATCACACTAGCTGTTTGTACACAGTCCGGCCTATACGAATTTGTTTATTATATTTATAATATTTGTTTTTTTAATTAATTTTTACATAAATATATTATGATAAACATCATTTGTGAATTTCAAAAACATGTGCATGGTAAAATCACTGAATAAATTTGCAATTTTATGTAAGTATTTAACTCCTAGTAACTAAGCTTAAATAATTTATTGAATAAATATTAAAAGATTTTTTGCAAGTCATTTTTAGAAAAATGAAAAATAAATTTATTTGATAATATTGATGGGTAGTTATGTACAAAATATTCATAAATTTAAATAATATAATTATATTCATGTATATTTCCTACAAATATATTGAGATGTTTCATTCCTACAAATATGGAGATCATGGGGTTTTATTTGTAATAACTAATTCACCCCTCGGTGGATTATATATAGGATATATTTTATGTTTTCACCGGTAAGATTTAGTCCGTTGGGATGGATTTGTTTTACCGATCATGACTTGCTTGAATCTTTGAATTACTGTTTGACTATTTTTAATTAAAAAGAATGAAAAATTAATGAGCTAGATTCATGGTCCAAACCTCAATGATAGAACTGGTAGTCCTAAATTTATTGCATGTAGACATGCACACATGGGCAGACCTATTTATAGTATTCACATGACTATGTTATATAAAAATTAATCATTCGAATGATTAAGTCTAATGATATGTTTAATAAATTTAAAATAATTGAAATTTTAACAATTTAAAGAAAAAGACTGAATATGAGTTATATTGACAACGTATCCAACCTTAAAAATTAATAATTTAGTCACACATTTAACTTTTACCTTTCAAAAATATATAAAAATATTATTATTAACTTATAAATAATTTCAAAATGGTAAATATGATTAAATATATATTTCAAATTTAACAAAAATATAAATACTAAACTAAATTACTCAAAGTCGATGAAACATTACTTTTTCTTAAATTACTTCAAAACTAAAATATTTTGTAATTCCTTACACATAAACAAGTATATCATAACTTCGAAAAATTGAATCAAACGTTTTTTATTAAAAATCTCAAGAGGATAACGAAAGATAATTGGGACTATATTGAAAATTCAAAGTTACATATAAAATACAACAGGAATATTTAATGAAAAATCCAATAGTTTATGTTGTAATTAATTTGAAAGTCCAAACTGACCAACAATTTGCTCACGTAAATTAACTATATATGTTTGATTAGCGCATCTTGTAGTATATTATTGGTGTTGGCTAGAAGACTCTCTATCGTCACCTCCTTGCAAAGTATCATCTGTTGTGTTGTCATAAACAAATTGTTCAAAGAAATAGTCTGCATTGTCTATAGAATAAATTATTTAATTTAAGTATGTTCATCAATTACCAATATATTTTACAAACTATCAAGAAATTCTTGTTGAAAAATAAAAGAGATTACATATATGAAAAATATTATATTCTTACACTATCAATTTTGTATAGAACAAATAAAAAGGTATACAATTTTAATCTAACACCCGACATGTGTTACATCAGTTATCTCTACTTCTCTCCTATATTTGTACTCCCTCCGTCCCTAAATGATTGGTATATTTTGATTTTACATCGTCAAACTTTAAAAACTTTGATCAATAATTGTCGTTACCCAATAAGAAATACTATAATCATGTGATATCTTGTTAGATTCGTCTCAATATATATTTTTGAACTATGAACTTTTATAATTTTTTCATATGTAGAGTATGAGATATTTATGTTTGAAATTGTGTTTTGTTGACCTAAAAAATCAAAATGAACCAATCATTTAGGGACGGAGGGAGTACTATATATCCTAAGTGTTAATTCTGTTAGCCATTTTCGTTTTAGTTATGTGTAATACTCTTCAATTGTAATGTATTCAATAGCTAGTTGTTATTTTTATCCCTAATTTACAAACACAGAATGTCTATATTTATTTTTTGTATCATAAATGATAAAATGAATACCTTAAATTAAAATTACGGGTCCAACCTGGAGGCAGTACTATTGTGGATGGATTTTGGCTCCCCATAATGTAGATACAACTACTCTTATGCCGGTGGTAGGTGAAAGAATGAAGTCTCTCTGGGTATGGGGTAGGTGGATACAAAAAAATGTGTATAATGTAGGCAAGTTGGCAACAACTACTTTTTATATGCTTCATATTCTTATTTAATAATAATATGATTAATATGTATGCATATCACATCACCACATAGTATGATAGTAACCCCCCAGATTAAGACACTCTGTCTTACTCAAGATCTTGCAAGGTTGTGCTATCAATTTGTTTTATACTGTTAAGATTGCTCCAAATGAGCCCAAAATGTCACATGTGAAAGTCCCACATTGGAAATAAAGGAGAGAAATCATCACTTAATAAACTAGGGAGCAACTCCACTTATCACCAATTGGTTTTAGGATGGTGCCTTCTTGGGTTATGAAGTGTGATCTCTCTCCTCATATGGGTGTGGCCCAGGCCCGATTAATGAAATTCTTACATGGTATCAGAGCCCATGGTTAAAGTGATCTGGGTACTCGAAGAAAAAAATGCCCAATGGGCTTATTAAAAAAAAAAAAATATACTGGGCCTTATATGCCGGGAAGAAAAATACCCCGTGCTTTGAAATATGCCGGGGAAGGAAAATACCTCCGTGCTTTGAAAAAAAAAAAGGGACTTTACATGTGAGGGGGGAGTGTTAAGATTGCTCCAAATGAGCCCAAAATGTCACATGTGAAAGTCCCACATTGGAAATAAAGGAGAGAAATCATCACTTAATAAACTAGGGAGCAACTCCACTTATCACCAATTGGTTTTAGGATGGTGCCTTCTTGGGTTATGAAGTGTGATCTCTCTCCTCATATGGGTGTGGCCCAGGCCCGATTAATGAAATTCTTACATATACTCCCAATTTGGTAGTAATCATATTTCAAATCTCAAAATATATAATTTAAAAGGGGTTTGCGAGTTTGTGGGATAACCCGTTTGCTTAAACATAACTTATTTTTATAGTTTCAAATGGGTTTGCGGGTTAAGCCGTTTTCTTAAACATGACTTCAAAATTTATAACAAACAGGTCGTTAAGTTATTATTCGTCTCTATTTATTTAATTGACGTTTTCATTTTTTTCATGTTCAACTTCGATAGAGTAATTTCGTAATGTTGAGTTCTATGTAGTTAGTGTGTTGACTTAGTTGGCTTAAATATTTGAAGCGGTAACTTATAGTGCATGGCCTTTGTAATTTTATTTTTCGATAGAGAAATCACTAATCAGTGGCGCATAGGGAAAAGATACTAATTGTTACATTTAATAATTAAAAAAATAATGAAGATCAGTTGAAAATCAAAATAAATTTGGACACATATCAATTCTTCCAGTAGTATAAATCTTTGTCTTTCTCTGATAATATATACTCCTTATAAATTTGTAGGCCAAAAGTGAGTAATTAAAATATTTTACTAATATTCGCATAATTTTGGGTTATCTAAATTACTAAAACATCTGCCCGAAATTCGTCCGACATTGGACGGATCAGGCGAATTTTTTAAATTATACTGAGACACAAACCCTTTATTTTTATAAATTAGCGATGAGGTGAGTTTCGAACCCAGAACCTTCTGTTTACTAGCAAAAACTTTTTTGAACCCACTTTCCACAACAGAGATTTATTCAAAATTTTAAATTATGCTCAGACACAAACCTTTAAACACAAATTTGGTAAAATGATACAAAGTCAATCAATTTTTAAATTTTTTAATACCGGCTATAAAAAGATGTCTTAAATTATATGAGAAAAGACTATCTACGCTTTTGTATGTTTGTATTAGACATAAGACCATCTACAACAAGGTATCAATTGTTTGGGTTTCATTCGGTGTCACATCAGCTTAACACACACTTACACCTCTATTTAAACCCGGCCACTTTCCACAGCATGATTTTATTCAGGGTTTTATTCACTTTTGCTCCATTTCACATCACTTCATAGGTGTAAAAAGCTCGCTTTTTATGTTCAAATGAAACAAATCTAAGCTCTATTTATTATAGATCCCAAAAATAAAAAATAATAATATTTTATATTTTTATTTTTATTAATCATTGGTCAAATACTACATTTAATATGTGAGAAAAAAAAGGTCAAAGCAGTGGGCCGTGTGGCAGCGCCCTATTGGCTCATTTCACTTGTGGGGCCTTTTGCACCCCATTTCTCCAGAGATCCACTTACGTGATAACACCATATAGTTATCTCCATCCTAACACTAGGTAATATAGTTATTTTACATATCATTATACAATAAACAATTCCATTCCCCACTCTCCAAACGCGCGTGTGAGACTGACTCTCCCATGATTTCCTCAATCAGTTTTTTCCCACAATTATAGCAAGAGATTGATACAATTATGTTTTCTTTTAGCATTTATTATCTTTTTTTCTCTTTTAGCATCTCTTATCATAGTTTTTCCCGTTTTTGTCTCTTGTATTTTTTTAAAAAATTCAGAAAATTCCAAGATCCCATCCTGATATGTTTTGAAGGCATGTACAGTGGATACAATAATGCCACACAAAAGAAGAACAATGGCATGCTACCAGTGTTTACGTTTTTTCATCCTTTTTTGCATTACTGCATACAGTAATGCCACACGAAAGAAGAACAATGGCATGCTACCAGTGTTTACGTTTTTTCATCCTTTTTTACCATATTTTTTTTCAAATTGCATAGTTTATATGCGTATAATGGATAAGGAGATTAATCTTAATTGACAAAATCATCTACAACAAATTTGAATTAATATTACTATCTTATGCACAAACAGTTAAAAATACAATCGAGCACATTATAATGAAATTTTATTGAGTTGATTCATTATCCTTATAGAATAACTTTTTGTATAATGAATTTGATATGGTTTAAACCATGAAACATATATACGAGAGAATATGAAAAATGATCTTATTAAATAAAAAATTGATTTGGGAGAAACATGAGCACGTTATTTGAATATATTAACATGTTTAATTGTATACAAATGAGAGGACTGTTCATGGTAATGACATTTTTTCGAAGTGATAAAACTCTATTTTCCATCATTTCATTATCATGCCATGACTGTTCATAGTCATGACATTCTTTCCTAGTAATAAAATATCATTTGCTATTATTTCATGGTCATGCCATTACTGTTCATGATCATAGCATTTCTGCGTAGTAATAAAATATCATTTGCCATCATTTCATTGGCATGTCATGCCCGTTCATGGTCATGACATTTTTGCGTAGTAATAAAATACCATTTGTCATTATTTCTCGGTCATGCCATGAATGTTCATGGTCATGGCATTTTTTTTCTAGTAATAAAGTATCATTTGTCATTATTTCATCATAAAATAATATCTCAACTTATTATTAAAAGACTATTTACTAGTAACTATTTTGACATAAAAGTATGTGAACACGTGTACAACAATTCTATAAATGGTGAAAAATAAAAAAACATACACAATAGAAAAGTTGAAATATTAAAGGGGCAAAACAAGACTGAACTCCAAAATAAGTTTTATATTGCAGAGAGTATTGTTGCATTAGTGGTGGAAAATAACAATATTGAGCAAATCATGGTTTATGTAACGCCCCGCCCAGGAACACCGGCTCGAAACGTTATTTGATTTAATGGACTGGTCTCACAAACCACCACGGGTCTTTCCACCACGTTTTGTCCTCACTCACGTGCTCATCGGGACACTTCCTAGTGGGTCACCCATCCCAGAATTACCCCAGGTTAAGCACGCTTAACTTTGGAGTTCTTATGAGTTGGGCTTCCGAAAAAAAGATGAATCTTGATGGTATGAGTATACGTAGTACCAATCAAATCATATCAAACATATCACATCACCCACTTTGGCCCAGGTATTATAGTTTAGCTCAGTTAAAATCCCACAAAAGAGGGAATAATGTGTAAAAATTGAAAAAAATCGGTATATTCATATATGGAATAATTGATAAAAAGTCGAGAAGGAATTTAGTTAACAATCGAAAGTTAATTGCAAGGGAGAACAAATATGAGAAAAAATGCATGAAAGGAAGAACAAATGTGCTCATAGGTTTAAAATGTTCAATATTGTATAAAAATGAACATACTATTAGAATTATCATCGTTCTTCATCGTTATAACCACGAATTTGCAGGATCAAAATGTGTTTAACTCTTTGGCAGATAACTTTTGCATATACTAGGGAGTAGTTAAAATTGAAAGGAAGACCAAATGAAAAAATTAAGGAAAAACTCAAAAAATGTTATACTCTTGTACATGAAATCCCATTTTAAATGTTGTGATAACTAATAATTGGCAGCATTAATTGGGTGAGTGTGATAGGTAAGACGCGTGAACAAGAATTTCAGCTTCATAAATATTAAATTTCATTACTAATATTGCCCCTAATTAATCTCAACCACAAGATCTAAATTAAATGAAAATTCTATAATCTAATTCACTAATTAAGTTATCACTATTGGAGCAAAATGTGATCACGCTCACATTAAGCGCCCCCTCACGCCGAACCCACAGCTTGAAAGGGAGTAAATCACGGTATGATCCCCAGGACCAGAGTGTATGGAGGCCTGTCTACGCTGCGCACTTAGCCTAGGATAAAACTCCCAAACTGCCGCTGGCGAGGTTCGAACCCATGCCAATTGGAGCAATCTGCATACACCCTAACCACTGGGGCAACCCGTGAGGTTAATTAAGTTATCACTATGATAACACCAAATGAGTTATCATGTAAGAAATATCTCTATATCCCTTGGCTCCTTATTCATAATGCATTTTCTTCATAAAACATTTGATTTATTTAGATTTAAAGGTATAATGTATCAATTTATGTTCGAAATATAAATTATATATGTACATAAAACTATCGATTTTTACTAAAATACAATCATATTTATTCAAGGTTGATGTATACCTTATTTCAAAAGTGTAGCGGATGCTAGCGTTTGAAGTCTAACGCCTTCAAGATGAAATCTACACTAATGATTGTGCTCGGAATCCCCGGTGGTTATACTAAAACTTTGATGTGTATGCTTGAAAATTGAGAAAGAAAATGATGCTTGCTTCCTCCATGTTTCTTACAATTTTCAAGGGGTGGAGGAGAGGTTTTTTCTCTTCTTTTCTAACTTCCAAAAGTTGGAAAATATGAATGGAATCGAATTTCATCATTATGATGGTACTAATTATCATTATTTTTGAATACCTACTATTGTGTAGAATTTTATTATTATTATTATTATTATTATTATTATTATTATTATATATTTGGTTTGTTGTTTGTGTGCAACCTCTTGAGCTTAATTATTAACTAGTAATCTTTGCACAGTTCAACCTGTACAATTTCGTTCAGATAGTATTTCATAAATTTTTGTAACTATATTCGCCTAAATATGACATCATAAAATAATAAAAATTAAATTGTATATCTAAACATATTAATTAGAAAAAAATACTCTTCATTGTTAACTATTTGACATTAAAATATATGAACATTGCTTGAGTTACAAACGTATAATAATCAACTGATGAATACAACATTAATTCTATAAATGGTGAAAAAATCAAAATATATACAACTAAGTTAAAATCAACTGATGAATACAAGATTAATTCTATAAATGGTGAAAAAATCAAAATATATACAACTAAGTTAAAATACTCAAGCAAAACATATTCGCAACTACTAAGAAGTTAACAATAAAATGGATCAATAATAAAGGTAGTTATTTTTTAAATGTTTATCTTAGATAGGTGGCAAACATGTATGATTCCACATGGATAGTCTAGAAGATCTCCTAGACTTCACCAAATAAAGACTTCCCACATTATAGTATAGATATTAATGTACTACACTATTTAATCGAATATTATTTAGCACGCTCCTAGTAAACCACCATAATTTTTAATATTAATCTAGTGATCCTTTTAATATACTAAATATCAACTAATTGAATATACTATTACTTTGAACTTAATATCTTAACTGTATTAATCGATTGTACAATCTAACTGTTCAACGAGCATATTTATGAGGTTACTATTAGCCCATAATCCAAGCACTCTCAGTTGCCCTTGGATGATTAGCTATAGAACGATCCTTTCGCAATGCGATTTCTAACAGTCAAACTATGATAAGATTTGTTTAATCAAACTCTTGCAACTGCACTTGTCTTGATTGAATGAGTTGATGTGATTTCTAGTCTACTACTGGAGGTGGCCACCTTAATAACCATCATGACTAAGAGCCCAGAAATCTACCTTTATATTTGGTCGGAAGAATTCCTCACAACGTATAAGTCTTTCCACCACTACATTCATGCTATACTCAACACTTGTCATTATAATCCCCGTGTTACCGGAGACGCCTGACAAGGTTAAAGCATATTACTCCCGTGAGATGAAATACTACCTTGTAGGTCTAAGAATCGTCATGTAACATAAGTTACATGAGAGACACTTTGTACACAAATATACTATCTTATCATGATTGTCAAATCCTGTATAATGGTTGAAAACTCTTTCTCATTAGCATATTTACTCCCTTTTGATCCAAGAAATTTGATCAACATAATCGTTCACATATTAATCAATAATGGTGCTTGATTTCAATCATTACATCACCTCCCCTGCTATCTATTTTGGGCAAAAGACATGGATCATCATCTATACTTTATATTGGACCCATGCGCTCACTCTTGTTTTAAATGTCCCAATTCGATCACGCATGAGCAAAATAGTCAATCTTTCAGTATAATAGTATATTTCATCATTACCTTAGTCATATGTTAATCACATGATTCTTGTAAGGTAACTGTTAAATTTCTTAATCAATAGAAACTAAAACATAATACAAAAAGTAGCCCCATGACAAACTGGGTGCATTTCATATGACCCAATTAACGAATGAACATGCTACAAAGTGAGTGAATGAGGATCTTTAAAACATAGGTGACCAAATGAGCACATTTAAAACATTAGTGAGCGAAATGGGTCAGGACAAAACATAAGTGATGATGCTTGAGTGTTGCCTTGTTCAGTTTATACACACACCAAAACAATGTAATTACGATTTCCCCCTGTTTGGAAGGTGATGATTCTTGGGTGTTGCCCTGATCTATAATACACACAACAAATAGTAGAGTTTTAGTATGTAATTACAATTTTGCCTCTTATTTGGAAGTATACTGAAAGAAAAAAATCATTTTGGATGTAAAATCGTAATTTCATATACAAAAAACCACTTGGTGTGTATAGTGTTGGCCTATGTGCTCTCTATACTCATTTTAGTTTCAACTTGCGCGTATACATACACACACACACAATAGAATAGTGTTTTTTTTGGATGTGAAATGACTATTTTGTCCCTAACTTAAGTATTAACCTCTTCCTTAGTACACTTGCAGATATAGGCAAAGTAGTCATTTCACACCAAAATGGTACTATTCTGGTGTGTGTATAACAGATCAGGTGTGGGTTAAGACAAAGGATAGGTGATGATGGTGGGTGTTGCCTTGATCTGTTATGCACAAACCAAAACAATAAAGTTTTGGTGTGTAATTACGATGTTGTCCACCTATTTAAAAGTGTAGTGAAAGGAAAAAATCAGTAGGGGTCAAAGTCGTAATTTCACCATAAAACAACTATTTTGGTGTTGCCCTTGTATTTTTATTTGCTCTCTATTAGGGGTGTGGAGTAAAATCGGAACCGGGCCGAACCGAAATAGAACCGAAAAAGTGGAACCGATCAGAACCGAACCGAAATCGGTTCAAAAAACAAAAAACCGATCTTGAATCAGTTCGATTCTACAGGGAAAACCGATCGGTTCAGAACCGAACCGCACCGACCGATGATTCATATTTAAAAAAATATATATATACTATATAGGATTGACTTTTCGTAAGCGTTTGGCAATTAACAGTGATTACATCAATTATGGGCTTTGGCCTATGTATAAATATAGTAACATACCATATAATAATACTAATTGAGTTTTTTTTTTATAGTTATATTAAATTAACACTAATATAACACTAGATGTTTCGAGATATCTAAGGCTTTATATTGTTCACCCTCGAGATATCATATAAGTATACATTACTATTTCCTAAATTAGATCTTTCAAAAGCTTCCGAGGGGAGTAGGAAATGAGATCTAAATGGGGAAATACATGTCAAAGAGACTTCAAAGTAATAGTATCCGTAGGTAGGAGAACCAGTATATTATTCTCCGATAGATGTTGCTGCCAAAATTGTTGCCATGCCTCCTTTCTTAGGATCCAATGCATGCAATTAGAGAGAACCTGTAACGTAGAAAGATCAAAGATAACATAAATTGAGTAAGGTGAAATGGGTTCCATTAATAATAATATTGATAATAAGGCCTGTATCACTAGCGATGGAGTTGGTGATTGAGTGTTGGATATGTGTGGGAAAGTGTAATGGTGAGTTTTGGTTATGTGATTATTATATCCTGTAACAGTGAGATTTGAGTTATTGAGATAACCAATATATATATATAGAAAGTGTAAATTATAGTATCTATAGGTATGTTTGATGTATAGTTTATAATAAGTTTAGTTTGCGTGGTTATGGTGGGCCGTTTTTGAACTGGTAAGATGGAGTTGTGATAGTGTAATGAAGATTGCCACGATTTAAGGAAAGAATTTCGTTGTTGTATGATATGTGAAGTACTGAATGAGGAATTTTGATAAATGGTTTTGTTACGAGTTAACCATATTGTCCAGATTGTACAATATAGAAAGAGTTGTTTATTAAGCATAGAAGAATGGTGTGTAGAGGTTTTTTGGAGGCTAAGGCATAAGATATTATAAAGGTTATTGTATGGAGAATGGAAGTCATAAGTTCTATAATTGTACCATATAGGGGAGAGTTTAGGACATGAACGGAAGAGGTGGTCAACCATCTCTTGGTCATGTCCACAAAAGACACAATTTGTAGGGAAAGATTGTTTAGTTTTTGTTTGAAGATTAGGGAGAGTTGGAAGTCTGTTATAAACGAGTTTTCAAAGGAAGAGTTTGATTTTTTGTGGTATTCGGAGTTTCCAAAGATGTTTCCAGATATGCTTTGGGAGTAGATAGTAGGTGGGTGGTGGTTTAGTAGTAATAGTTTCATGAAATAGATAAGTATAGATATTTTTTGTAGTCATTTCCTTTATTTTGTTATGAGGTTTCCAGAGGAGGATGTCATTTTTTGAGTCTGGGTGGATAGTTACAATACTATGTATTATGTCTTGTGGAATGTAGTTTGAAGTAGGGTATATTTCATTGATTTATATGTGGAAGAAGTAAATCTTTTAAAAGTGTATGGTGTGTATTTTGTACTTGATAAGTAGTGAGATTGTTATTTGTAGAAGTAGGTAACCAATTATCCTTCCATATGTTGATATTATGTGTAATAAAAAAGGTAGTGTGTTTAATACTAGTTATTCCTCGCTGAAGGCTTTTCCAGTGTAGGTTATGTTATTTTTGGTGGAAGTGTGTAAAAATGAAATAGATGGATAATATTTTGATTTAACGGCTGTGGTTGTAGGATTTTGGTGATTATTTAGTCAATGCCATGCTGTTTTGGCTAAGAATGATAAGTTAAAAAGATGTAGGTTTTTAATACCTAGACTTCCTAGATGTGTGGGTGTTTGAAGGAATGTCAAATTTATCCAGTGAATATGATTGTTACTATTGTAATTCCATAAAAAATTAGAAAGGAGTTGATTTAATTTGTGAAGGAAAGATTGGGAAAATGGTATATTGACATTGGGTAAACTAGTGTACTGATAAGTACTGATTAGATGAGAATAAGTCGGCCAGCTTGATTTAAAAATTTAACGCTCCAAGAATTAATTTTTTTGTTAAGTTTATCCAAAAGACCTTGGAAAATTTGAAATTTATTTGTTTCTATGTCTAGGGAGATTCCTAAGTATTTTCCAAATGTAGGAGACTGTGAGAATGGTAAAAATTCTAAAGTTTTACTAATTTGGGTTGTGAGGTATGTGGGCTGAAAGTGATTTGTGATTTAGAGAAATTAATTTTTTAGCCAGATTCTTGACAGTAAGACTCGAGAATGCTTTTGAAGGTTTGTATTGACTTACGATTTAGTTTAAGAAAAAATAACTGTCGTCCGCAAAAAGGAGGTGGGTGAATTTTAGTCCATTTCTAAAAATATTGAGACCGTTAAGTGTATTAGTATTTAGTCTAAGAAAAAAAATAATTGATGCCGTAAAAAACTAAACTAACAATACAATATATATACTAATTATACTATTAGTTAGTAAATAATTTAAAAAGAATTACCACTGAAAATATACTAAGTATCCACGTTATCTTCTTGGACATGAATCAATTGACAACTCTATAAAAAACAATAACAAATTTAAATTAGAAAACATTTATAAAGAAAGTATTGCAAAAACTATAAGTTAATAAACAATGGGTTATATTCGGACTGTTCAGTTCGTGTTTTATTTTCGAACTATTTGAACTCGTTTCTTTTTTTGTATTCGAACGATAACCACGAATTGCTTTGCATTGGACTATTTTATATTTGGCCTATTGAACGTGTTTATATTTTTAAAGTTTTTTTGAACAATTTATTATTGAATATCTTAATTTCCAAAATTTCATGCCAAAAATTGAGCTCAATTTTAGGCCCAAAATAGGCGTCCCAGAACCGGAATCGAACCGGAACTGATCGGAACCAAACCGAGTGAAACCTAACCTAAATCGGTTCTACTGTCCAAGGAACCGCGAAAATTGGTTCGATTCTCTTTTTTTGGCTAAAACAGAACGGAATCGAACCGTGCACACCCTACTCTCTATACTCGTTTTAGTATCAACTTGCATTCCAATTTCTCGAAAGGTCTTCCCGTTCAAAACCCTCGTAATTTCTGCACACTTTCATTACAAATGGTACATTTTATATCCTAATTCTCCGTTTCTCGAACATTTTGTAATTTATTAAAGTTGATATATTCGTTATTGTGTATACTGTGCAGTCGGTAACTCTGCATACCAATTTTTCTTTTATACTATTGTTTTTCATTTTTTCCTTTTTGCATTTATTTATGAAGTTGATGCTACTGTTCACAAATAAATTTGGTAACTAAATAAATAGTTAAGTGGATGATTGGTTATTGGTAGTAGTAGTGTAGGGTTGAAGACGACTAGGTAAGCAATTGCCTGTGGCGGACCCTTACTGCCCACTATGAGATTGGGCAACTAATGTGTCCACTTATTGATCGGGGCTCGTTGAATACTAAAGGCGTCCTTGGGGTGGTTTGGGGCGGGGTGGGGGTGAAATTATGAAGTAGAGTAGGATTGTTTCCAATTAAGAGAATTAATGGTTAATGAGTTGGTTTTGTGGAGACTGTTTAGGGCATTAGCAGTTGGGACATTTCGAATAAATGTAGGGTATGAGAATAAATGTAGGGTATGAGAATAAATGTAGGGTCGCTCTCGTACCTCATAGAATTATGTCTAGCACATCTTTGTACCTTGTAGGAAGCCACTATTTGGTGAATATTGGTATGCAGATTGGCGTGACTAACTTTGTAATAGCAAAGAGCTAGTTATGGTAGGTGTCATGACATAATAGTTTATAACAATGGAGGCCTTTAAGTGTTTGGACTGTGGTATAAATCCGTAGAATTGATAAAGTAGAGTAGGATCGTTTCCATTTAAGAGAATTAATGGTTAATGGGTTGGTTTTGTGGAGACCGTTCAGGGCATTAGCAATTGGGACATTTCGAATAAATGTAGGGTCGCTCTCGTATCGCATAGAATTATATCTAGCACATTTTGTACCTTGTAGGAAGTCACAATGGTGAATATTGGTATGCAGATTGGCGTGACTTAACTTTGTAATAGCAAAGAGCTAGTTATGGTAGGTGTCGTGACATAATAGTTTATAACAATGGAGGCCTTTCAGTGTTTTGCCTGTGGTAAAAATACATAGAATTGTATTTGTTTCCATATGATGAAAGATGTTGAAGTATAACTAAAGACGATAACCAGAGAGGAATGTGGCGAGCAATCTAATTGTCTAACTTGGACTTTGAAAAGCACAATTAATATATCATATGAAGAGGAGGTGTATGGTAGTAGTGTATTAACATTGTTTAGTTTGTTTAGATGCAAAAGCGAAATAATACATCAAAGACTAGTGGTGAACCCTGTCGTGCAGAACATGATGTATATATACATGTGATGTCCTCACCGACGTGTGTGTGTACGTGTTGCATCCGTAACAAGATCACCCCAATATGTATTTTAAATGTGATATTGTAATGATTTCTTGTTATATTCTGTGAGGTGATTTCTAATATTTTGAATATCAATTTTCAACACTTATATGACTTCATTTCGCAGAATTTTCTGGCATTGTGTGCAAGTGGTTATTATGATGGAACCATATTTCACAGAAATATTAAGGGTTTTATGATCCAAGGAGGTAAACCTATAGTTCAATGATGAGATAAGAGAGTCTCTCAAGGTACTCTTCTAATTTGTGCTTCTTAATCTATAGTTCGTATAAAGTGCTCTAAAAAGAGATGTTTAGTTTTGCAAATTTTGATTGCTTAGATATCGCTCTCTTTTGTCAGCATAATGCAAGAGGGATGTTGTCAATGGCCAACAGCGGAGCTAATACAAATGGAAGCCAGTTTTTCTTAACTTATGGGAAACAGCCACATCTAAACGGGTTGTACACTATCTTTGGAAAAGTTATTCATGGGTTTGAAGTTCTTGATATCATGGAAAAGGTGAAGCTGAACACCAGTTCAATACAAAATACACTTCTTTAGAATCTTCAATGTTGTTATCCATGAAAAGCTGATTGAAAACTTTGGTATTTAGCTACATCTTAAGGACATGAGATAGATTAGATTCGGTGATTACATGATTTTCATTACTATTGCAGAAATATGACCAGAGTTCATATCTTATGGCTGACTCCAACAGGACCAGGAGATCGTCCACTTGCTGAGATCAGGCTTAATCGTGTGACCATTCATGCTAATCCTCTAGCTGGATGAGTGATTAAAGGTTGTCCCTGTATTAAAGTATAGCATCATATGCATGCAGCTTGTTTATGTTGCGACTTGGATGAAACTTGAAGAGATCTTTAAGGTTCAGAAGTTACTTGTGAAAGTTACGGTACTGAGAGAAGACTAATTTTGCAAGGTACAAAGGAAATTGCTCAGTGATTTTTTGAGTAAATAGAACTCATCTGTTATATGCACACCTAAATAGTGATGTTTGGGTGTCAAATTACAATTATGCCCTCCTCTATTTGCAAATGTAGCAATTGAGGGATTTCACATAGGGGGAAAATAATAAATTCGACCCTAAAAAAATACTGTTTTGGTGTGTGCATATTGTTGCCCTTACGTACGTTTGAGTATTTAATACTCTATTTATTTTTATTTAATTGACATTATCATCATGACGTTCATTTGAGTATTTAATATTGTATTCATTTCTATTTAATTGACATTTTCGTTTTTGTTTGTCCAACTTTGACTAACGAAAAAGTTTTGTAAGTCTTTGGGCTTAGAAGAAATTGTTATATCAATCGATAAAATAAACTCGCATCATTATAGGGTACTTTTGATTCTAATATAATCACAGGTATAACGGTATAAGCTTTGCAAATTTTGGTAGCTAAATATGAATGGATGACTAATTAATGAATACTTTCTCCGTTTTTTTATACTTATCATTATAGCAAAAAAAAATTGTTTTTATTTACTTGTCGTTTTACATTTCCAAGACACTTTTTGATTTATTTTTCCTATTTTGACCTTGTCATTAAATGAACATGTATTATATTTTTGTCTTCGAACTTGAGATGTTATTGTTTATTCCTAAATAAAGGTATACAAGTAAATAATATGAAATCCTTAATTGTTGTGCCAAAACGGAGGGAATATTCATTGCTAATGTTACAACGATGGAATAATTTTCCACATTAGTTTTCATACTTTAAAAGAGCGTGCATTAAAAGATATTATGCTCTAAATAATAATCTTGAGTTTCTAAAGTGTAAATGAAGTGTGTTAGACCACCCACAGCTAGGTTTTATTGAGGAGTGTAAGTGAGGTTTATTTAGGGTGCAACTATTTAGGGTGCAACAAACACAGTAGGATTGCATGAATTAGGGTTCAAATATGGACATCAATATTTCATCCCAGGTGCAAGTCTGAAAAGTAGGCCATAGTGGGGCCCACAAGCCAAAAAAGGGGCCATTCCTGCGCTCCCACACAGCGCGGGAGCAGCTGCTTTTTCTCTTTTTTTTTTGTTTCCCCCACTTAATAAATTCTTTAGGGCAAATGACCAGGATGATCACTTATGTTTGGGTAGGGGTCCCGGTTGATCACCTATGTTTCAAATGGTCCTGGTTGATCACTTATGTTTCTAAATCGAGTCTCAGTTGGTATTTTAGACCTAAAATCTGTTAATTATCACCTAATTACCTCACGTGACCGGCACATGTCATTTTTCAGGGGTAATTTAGTCATTTCAAGTCTTTTTCCCAATTTTTTTTTTTGCAAAAAAAAAATCGAAAAACAAGTGAGGTTGATTTAGAAATATAAGTGATCAACAAGGACCCTTTGAAACATAAGTGATCAACCGAGACCCCAACCCAAACGTAAGTTCCCTTATAATGTAAAAATCACAACAAATTAAGTAAAGAATAAAATGTACATTGATTGTTAGAGATAATACCCCTCCATCCTTATTTTACAATAATTATTTTATACATTTTATTTTTAAGTTCAACTTAATGATACATATTTATTCTTTACTTAATCTGTTGTGACTTTTACATTATAAGGGAACTTACGTTTGGGTTGGGGTCTCGGTTGATCACTTATGTTTCAAAGGGTCCTTGTTGATCACTTATATTTCTAAATCAACCTCACTTGTTTTTTGATTTTTTTTTTGAAAAAAAAAAATTGAAAAAAGAACTTGAAATGACTAAATTACCCCTGAAAAATGACATGTGCCTGTCACGTGAGGTAATTAGGTGGTAATTTACAGAGTTTAGGTCTAAAATACCAACTGAGACTCGATTTAAAAACATAAGTGATCAACCAGAACCATTTGAAACATAGGTGATCAACCGGGACCCCTACCCAAACATAAGTGATCATCCTGGTCATTTGCCCAATTCTTTATTTACATGATAATTAATCCAAATAAAAATATAAAAAATATATCATTATTTTTTATTTTTCGAGTTCTATAAATTGAGCATAGGTTTGTGTCATTTGGACAAGAAAAAAACAAGTTTTTTACACTCTTTCTTCATTCCTTCTTTGCAATATTCTCCTCTTCAATCTTCAACTCTCTTCACGGATCATTCACAATATTCGAATTTCTTCCCAAACTACAACTTCACTAACCAAGCTCAAAATCCAAATATGTTTGGAATAACCCCTTGAGAAAATTATTTTTCAAGTTTGTCAATATTTAGTGTGTGTTTTTTTATTGTTTGTTTTCAAGTTTTCAATAATCTATGTATGTTTTTTATTTACCAAGTGATTAATAATATTGTGTGTTGTTTTAATCAAATGGTACTTTTTATTGTAATTTAATTATTAATTTTTTATTATAATTAATTAATAATTACAAATAAATTAAATTTTATTTATTGTATTATAAAAATAAATTATTATAAAGATTATATTTTAATAATAACATATGTAAAATAATAAAGATAAGTAAAAAATATGGTGGGGTATAGAATAAAGTGATGTGGAAGGGAGAGAAAGTGAATAAAACTCTAAAAAATCTCCTGCTGTGGAAACTGGGTGTAAATTGAAATTGGGGTGTAAGTGGGTCTTAAGCTGACATGGCACTAAATAAACTCCTAATTGTTGCACCCTGTTGTGGATGGTCTTAAAGTTGGTTCTATGAGTCAAGGGGTTATTTATAGTAAGGAAACTAAGGTATCTCTACCCTGTTTTACACTAGTTGTATTTGGTCCGGTTGCCTTTGAACTCAATTAAATGGATTGCTCATTAGTTTATTGTACACTTAGTCTCCTTTGATATTGGGGCTATATAATATAGGTTCAAATGAGCCAAGTTGTAATTGATTTGAACTCCTTTTTTATTAATACATCGCTTATTATCAAAAAACAAAATATAGAGGAACAAATGTGATTTTTTAAAACATCCCACTTATCTTGATAAGAGACCTGCCAGGAACCCATCAGATTTCGGGGATTTATGGGGATGCATTTGAAAAAGCGTAATGCGTACTTCTTCCAAAGTGTAGGGAAAAGCGAGAGTAGTAGCTTGCGAAGGATCGAGCTTACTGGTGATTGACTGGAAACATCCTATAAACATGGGTGATGGTTAGGGCCATTTGCCAAAATAAATAGGGCTTTGATTTTACACTCCAACCCTTGATTACTATACTCCGTTTTTTCAATTGTATTACTCTATGAAAATCTATAAGAAGTGATAAAGTGGAGTGTGGTTATAATATTTAGAATGTAAAAAGTAAAGTCAAGAAATATAATGAAACAATAGTACAATAGATATGTATATAATATAAAATATTGTACAACAAATGTTTATCTTAATTCATAAATGCTAATTTACATTTAATAAAATAATATATCTAAATATAGTAGTAAAATAATGATTATGACAATGAGGACATTAAAAATGGGTCATCATAAAATGAAGGCTTAATTTCATCTGGGCACCTGAATTATTAACAAAATCCCAAATAGGCATCTGATGACATTTTTATATCGAATTGGCACATAAGGCATAAAATTGACATTTGAACTTTCATTTTTCACATAAAATTTTTAGAACTAAAATTTGTTGATGAAGGGCAAAATAGTCAAACAACAATTAAATTTAACTCAACATAACTATATACTAACCCAACCTCACCATTTAACCCAACTCATTTGAAATCTATTCAAAAATCAAATTTTAATCCAATATTTCAGTTTATTGCCAAATTGTAAGTGTTCCTTATTTAATCGCTGATAGAATACTATTTTATCAGTAACAACTACATAAAATCCTAACTAACATATAAATAAATTCAATCAATTACTAGGTAATTATTGTAATGTGATAATACATGCTACAAATTGTAATAGAACTCAGCAAAGACTAAAATTTGAGAATAGCACACGAACAGAAATTACATTGACTCCCTCAGCCTCTTGTTCATTGGCAAGGTCACGCAAGAACCAAACAGCGCTCCCTTCATCAGCCACATCTGCTTTCAAATCTAATGACTCAACTATCAAGCTTTCATCTCGAGCGGGTCCACGTACGAGAAAATTGGAAGATTACCCCCCTCCCCTACTTTTTTTTAACTTTTGCCCTCACTAATTTTTTTGCTTGAATACCCCCACCCTTCAATATTCCTAATTTACCCTTAATAAAAATACGGAGTATTTGCTATAAGTATTTCCCTCCTTAATTTTTTTCCTTCTTCTTCATCTTCTTCCCAACACTACCACCATCACCAACATCCTTTTACTTCTTCTTCCCAACACCACCACCATCACCAACATTACCACCAACACCACCACCAATTAACACCCAACTTTTTCTTCTTCTTTCTTGCATCTACCCAATCATCTTCATCTGCTTCTTCTTCTTCTTCACCTTTCTTCTTCTCCACCATACTACCACCACCATCAACACCTATCTCTACCACCAAACACCACCATAAAGAAAAAACTCTACTAACAACATCACAACCACCACCAATATTACAAACACATCAACCACTACCAACAACATCACAACCACCACCAATCTCTAAAAAACCTAAATCACAACCTCATCCCCTCAAATACCCCTAAATCGAGACCCTCCCCCCCCAAAACCCCAAATCGCAATCCTTCTTCCTATAATAAATGAAAATTGCGACCCCCTCTCTTATATTCACGTCATCGTGCCCTCCATCGTGGGATAGGGCACGACTAAAACAATCACTGGAGAGCATCGTGCCCTCCATCGTGGGCTAGGGCACTATTAAAACAATCACTGGAGAGCATCATGCCCTAGCGCACGATGGAGGGCACGATGACGTGAATATATGTGCCTTTGGTTATGTGTTTGTAATATTGGTGGTTGTGATTGATGGGTATGTGGTGGGAAATAAATAGTAGGTTTTTTTTGTGGTTTTGATTTATGGTAGGGATATTGTTGATGTGGTGGTGGTTGTAGTGGTAGGATGGTGGTGGTGGTGGTAGTGGTAGCGATAAGTTTATGATGGTGGAGAAGAAAAAAAAAAAGAAGAAATTGGGGTGTTGATTGGTTAAGGTGGTGGTGTTGATGGTTGTTAGTGGTGGTGGTGGTGGTGGAGGAGGAGAAGAAGAAGAAAAAGAAGAAGAAGAAGAAATTATGATGGGGGTATTGTTAGCAAATATTTCATTAAAGCAAATTAGTCCATTTATACGGGAGGGGGGGGGGGGGGGTACTCCTAGCAAAAAAGTAAGGAGGGGGTAGAAGTTAAAAAATACTGGGGGAAGGGGGTATTCTTCCAATTTTCTCGTCCAAGAACATCTCGAGCCTTGGGTGAACCTAAGAAGGCAGGTTCTTTTGGTCATATCAAGACATTGAGAACAAGCCTTGACGATGGTGATGATGAAGGAGGTCGGGGGGGGGGGGGTGTAGATAAAGAATAAACGCTTTGGAGCCTGAACTTTTTCCTAGTTCTTTTGTTTAAAAAATCAAATATCGATATGATTAACTTACCCTTGGGTTAAGTATTTTTAAAATGTCAAATATTTGAAAATTTTAAAAAAGTGTAAAAGTGAAAGTTCAGGTGCCCTTTTTATATCTTAGATACCTATTTATTATAAAAAGGTCATCAAGTATCTATTTAGAACTTTGTTAATAGTTCAAATGCCGAAATAAAATTAAACCTAAAATGAATATAAAAGCAAGATCATATGAATAATAGGAGTAATAGTTATACGGAAAACATGTAATTGCGTGCGAATCTTCATGAAATCTCGTACTAAATTATAATGAATACATGAAGCTAAACATAATATGAGTATTGTAATATATCGTTGACCTTGTTATTGTTATATTGTACATGAATACTTTTCAGGAAATCTCATTCAAAATCATGCACGACCCTCACAGTTTTGGAAAAATGATGAAGTGACGAAAGTAACAATAAATATAAAACATATCTTCCTTTTTTTACATTTTATTGACCACTAATGTTATTTTTTTTATATATAATTTTCAAAATTTTAAATTACATGATTATCACATATATGTAAAATAAAATATAATTGACACACATTTAGCCATTAATACGTAATTGATATGAGTTGGTTTGGACAATGTTTTGTTGATCCCGAGAACTTGCCTCAAGGTATGAAGATAATTTTCTTTCTTTTGACGTATAAACTTCCTTATGTGTTATAATTTGAATTGTTTGATGATCTTTTTGATGAATAAATGAGTCTATTTATAGGTAAAGAAAAGACCTTCATCATCTCAAAAATAATTTTAATATTAGCCTTCCATTAATGAATTATTGTATAGCGGTTGTAACGTTCGTAACAAATTTGCAATATATATAAATATCAAAGTAAACTTACTACTAATGACCATTTTAATGGGAAGTAAATTCAAATAATTATAAATTTATATTATTTTATAATTGTATTATTATATTAGTTGTCAAATAATATATTCTTACATGGGAAACATGGCTCCAAATTTTACCTTATAAATAATAGCCATTCAACATCCAACGGGGAGAAATAATACAACTTCAAGTTTATATACTCTCTCTCTCTCTCTCTCTCCCCTTTAGCATCAATTTTTTTCCCTTAAATTATTAAGAAAATGCCTACACAAAACAACCAACAAGAGAAAGAACTCCCCCAGGTCCTAATCTTGAGGACAACTTTTGAATTTGAACTACATGTAAAAGAGTTCCACAAGAAATTCAAGTTGCTCAAGGCATGGGAATCTCCATTATCTATACAGAGTTTCATAAAAAGTGAAGCTCAAAATGTTGAGGCAATATTTTGCTTTGGTTTAACAACTCTTACAAAAGATATTATTTCTCAACTTCCATTGTTGAAGATCGTTGTCACAGAAAGTACAGGTTTCGAACATATCGACACGAAGGAGTGCAAGAGGAAGGGGATTGCAGTAACATATGCTGGGTCCGTTTATGCAGAGGATGTTGCTGATATGGCTATTGGTCTGGTTATTGATGTTTTGAGGAAGATTTCCATGGCTAATAGGTTTATTAGGAACGGACTTTGGCCTACTGGTGTGCAGTTTCCTCTTGGTTCCAAGGTTGGTTTAATGTTCGATTTCTTCTACTTACACTTGCGTGATCGTATCTTTGTCTGTATACGAGGATTAATTATTTAGTATAGTTTGTAGACTGTTAGATCAGCAGATCAGCTATTGCACTCTCTAGGGCTACACTACATCGTACATCCAAACAGTGTTACTTTTCACTGTGAAATAACCATTTTACCCCTCTGTCAAGTTTCTCAATCACTACTTTTGCAAATTCACTCCCGACAAGCACTATTTAGGTGTGCATATAACAGATCAACACTCTTTACAAATAACGATTGGGGGACATTTTTAAAAACTAACTATTACAACTGATACTCCCTCCGTTTCTTTTTATTTGATTGTTTGATGAAAAAGTACTTTATTAAGAGATTGTGAAAAATTACATTGGGATTGTAAAAAAGTGTATTGGAATTGTAAAAAGGTGCATTGGAATTGTAAAAAGTTGTATTGGAATTGTAAACAATCAAATAAAAAGAAACATGGAGAAAATGCTCAAACAATCAAATAAAAAGAAACGGAGGGAGTAATATATAACACTATAATAGTAAATTTGTCTTCCATAAAAATTGTCTACTCTTACATTTTTTTTTTCATTTTTATTGTAATATATCTAGAAGATTTTTAGAAATATTATCGTTATTAGTCATTATTATTTCCATATCAGTTATAATAATAACTTGTTTATCAAGTTTCAGGCAGAGTGAGCGAGTTCGAACCTTTTCCAGCACATTTTACTTTGAATTTGCTTATCAAGTTATTCTTATTACCATATTCAACTCATATATTGAAAGCAAGACAATATAATAATATTTATATTATTATGTTATAAGTAAGACAATATTATCATAGTCAATTGGTTTTAGAGTGGAAGCTCATAGATTCTGAGCATGGTATCATGAGATAATTACGAGTTAATAAGGCACGTGTAACCTTGTCGATGTTGTTCCGGAAAACATTACTGACGAGGAAAAATTCCGCTGACAATTGGGTTGCACGTGAGGGGAAGTATTAAAATGCACATCCTACATCGAAAATCGGTATTCTTTCGGGTTAATATATAAAATCTTGGACTTCTCCCTTTATTATCAATTGATTTTAGAGTGAAACCTGATAAACTCTTAATAGTTTTACATGAATTATCATATTTGGTCAATGCTTATACTTGTTTTAAGAAACAAGTGGACTTCAACGAAATACTATTTAAAAGAATTATTAAGTAAAAAATAGATCATTTTTATGAGAAAAAGAGTGCATGTTATAGTAAAAAAATATCATTTCATCGGTAGCATTAAATTGATTTGGTGGTTATTAAAATATTTCATAATTTTATAAAATTAATTAAGAGCATCTATGTTCAAGTAATAATGTAGAAGCATCATAGGCCATGGTGGGTTTAACGACTTATTTTTAGGGGTACGATCGGACCGGTTTTACCGGTTTTTTCCGAAAATAAAAAACCGATCCGACATATCGGTTTTTTCAAAAAACAAATCCGAAACCGGTCCGCAAACCGAGAAAACCGATTTCGGTTAAAACCGGCAGTTTTCGGACCGGTTCGGTTTACCGACCGGTTTAACAAAACTAAAATTGAAAAAACTCAGAGTTGAACAAATTACAGTAAATCCTCAGATTCTCGATCTTAATTGACATCAAAATTAAAACTCATAGGAGAATTAGGGTAGAAGAATTGAACAACTAACAAACAAAGAATTGAATAAATAACAAACAAATGTAATCCTCATATTGTTGAATCTTCAGTTGTGCAATCAAACATCAATCAAGCAATTAATCCTCGTTGGGATCAATTTATAAGAAGAATTGAACAAAATATCAAACAAAAGATTTGTGACAATTAGAAACTGGACAATGGAATTGAAGAAAAAAAAATTAAATCAGATTGGAGTTGAGGATGGGATGAGGCGCGAGGGTGGTGTGTATAGAAATAATGAAATGAGATTTTAGTTGGAAAGTTATGAGGGAATAATGGGGTGAGATTAGAGTTGAAAGGGAGGTGAAGAGATTGGAGTTGGAAGGGAGGTGAAGAGGTGTGCGGCTGCTCATTCTTTATTTTAGGTTAGAAATGAGATTTAGGGTTATATACATTATAAATATATATACAAATTAAATTAAATATTGTCGGATCGGATCGGTTTTTTAACCGGCGGTTTTTTGTCAAAAAACTGAACCGATCCGATCCGATCGGTTTTTTCAAAAATAAAAACCATAACCGAACCGATCGGTTAAAAAACCGAACCAAAACCGCCGGTTTTGACTCGGTTCGGTTTTTCGGTTAAAAAAACCGTATCCATTCGTACCCCTACTTATTTTCAATATCTTTTTGGGGTCTACATGGTTAAGATCTGTCAGACTGTCACATGCCATACATGGTAAAAAACAAATCCAGGTGTTCTTGATTATTTTAAAATGTTCTTTTTAATGTGTATATTTTAAAAAGTGATATATATATATATATATTATGCCACTTCATCAATTATTCTGCTAATTCATACATTAACGGCTAATGACTCATTGGGTCATACCATTCACATTTGATCATACATATTTCAGAATAACTCATTTGATCATATATATTTAAAAAATTGACTCATTTGATCATACATGTTTCAAAAAATAACAATATCAAAACAATTTATGTTTATTACAAAAATTGAATCTTGGTGTGATTTAAACCAATTAAGTAAAAAACTGTTTTCACCGGTGATTTATCAGTGATTGTACATTTGTTCATGTTCGTTTACGAGATCGAACGTTTAATATTAGTTTACTCTAAAAACACCAAACGCACTAAACGGGTGGTGGTACCACGAAAATAAGTTTTCCCATTTAAGTACAACATCCTCTTATTTATTTTAAACACCTGTTGTCTATTTCATAGTCAATTAAACAATACAGGCGTAATCATTTTTCAATAATGTATTGAATCTTACTATCTTTTCTCAAAAATTCAACTCACCAAATATAATTTTTTCTTTTAATTTTTAAAACAAAATTGCTCTTGATTGACTAAATTCTTTGATTTCACTTAACATTATTGTATACATGGTTTGAAATTCAGGTGGGAGGAAAAAGAGTTGGAATTGTTGGACTAGGCAACATAGGCTTAATGATAGCAAAAAGGTTGCAAGGTTTCGGATGCACAATATCATACACTTCAAGGAAGAGGAAACCCTCATTTCCTTACAAATTCTACTCACACGTCGTGGAATTGGCGTTGGACAACGACGTTTTAATCGTCTCCTGCCCGTTAACAGAGCAAACACGCCACATGATCAACGACGAAGTCCTGAGAGCACTAGGAAAAGATGGTGTGTTGATAAATGTTGGAAGAGGGGCTATAATCGACGAGGATGCTTTGGTTGAGTGTTTGGTAGGAGGTGAAATTGGTGGAGTTGGGCTTGATGTCTTTGAGCATGAGCCAAATGTCCCAAAACAATTGTCCACTATGGAGAATGTTGTGATGACTCCCCACAGAGCAGCTTTCACAAAGGAGGGATTCTTTGATGTGTTTCAGTTAGTTATGGGGAATTTGGAAGCCTTTTTCTCTAATAAGCCATTGTTGACACCAGTACCAGAATAATGTTATTTTTTGTTTCGAGATTTGGTTAAGTTTAAGGGCATATTTGATAAATCTGCAAAACTGAAATCTTAAGTCGTATGAAGAATGATTATAAGTGACTGAATCTTGAACTGGTGAAACTGAAGTGTAACTAAATCTGAATACTGAATATGTTTAGCGGTTTGATAACAATTCAAAGAAAAAGATCGAATATGAAACATTATTTTTTCTTAAATTGTTTCAAAACTAAAATATGTTAATTCTTCAAACATAAACAATTGTATCGCAACTTCAAAAAACTGAATCAAACATTTTTTATTTAGAATCTCAGAAAGATAAGGAAAGATAACTAGGACAATATTCAAAGTTAAAAAATTACATATAAAATAGATCAAGAATATCTAATGAAAGATTCAATAATTTTTTTATAATTAACTTGAAGGTCCAACTTGATCTGCAATTTGCTCCAGTAAATTAGCAATATTTGATCAGCGTGTCTTGTAGTATATTGTTAGTATTTGCTAGAAGACTCTCCTGCATCACCTCCTTGCAAGTATCATCTATAAATTGTTCAAGAAATTCTTGCTGAAAAAATACAAGAAATTGCAATTAGCAATATAGTTTATAAACTACTAATGAATTCTTGTTGAAAAATACAAGAAATTGCAAATATAAAATGTAACGAGTCTATGGGGTTATCTTATATATTGACTCGGGAGGACATCGATATCCGATGTGGGTGTGCACCTTAACATAAAAATATTATATTTTTACACTATTAATTTTATATAGAATAAATAAAAAGGTACTATAAGATTTTTATCTTATTTTGGTGACTTGCTTCAGTTGTTTGCTCTGTGTTAATGAAAATTTAATATTGTTCTTTTTTGGGAAGGAATATGGTTTATATAGAAATAATTGAGAGAGGTGAGAATGAGAAAGAGAAAGAGGTGTGAACGAAAGGAAAAAAAGAGGCAAGAGGTAGATCATATAAATGGAAAATTAATATTTATGTCTTCTAAATTGACTAAAACAATAAAATTAAATTAAGATTTTTAACTTAAAAATCTATTAATAATATTAATCAGATCTTATTTGATTCAGTCCTTAAAAAAATAGTTAATAAACAAACTTAATAAAATTGTCTAAATTGATTACATGTTTAAGTTCTTAATATTTTGTCAAACACCCATTATGCATTACTTCAGTTATCTCTATTTCTCTTCTATATTTGTACTATATATATATATTCTAAATTTTACTCTAGTTAGCCATTTTCGTATTAATTATCAATAATACTTTTCAATTGCCATATATTCAGTGATTAATTGTAATTCTCGTCATTAATTTATAAAAAAAAACCTCTATTTATTTTTTATGATACAAATAATAAAAATAAATACCCTAAATTGAAATTATTAATCCATCTTAAAAGCAGTATCATATGTACTCCCTCCATCCCAAATTGATGGTCTTATTTTGACTTACACGGTCTCCTAGACACAAGTTAAAACGTAAATATCTATAATTTTACAAGCGAAAAAATTATAAAAAAATAATAGTTCAAAAGTATACATTGAGACGAATCTAACAATATCCAATATGACTATTTTATCTCTTAGCTATTAGTGAGAATTAATGGTCAAAATTGTCATAATTTGACTCCCAAAATAGAAATGACCCAAACAATTTGGGATGGAGGGAGTAGTACTCTTTCAATCGTCATACAAATAAAGTCTCTCTGGGTATGGGATATGACAACTCCACTTCAATTGTCAGCAAAAAATATGTATAATGTATTTATGGCAAGTTGGCAACAACTACATGTGATATGCCTTGATTTAATAATATGCATGCATATCACATTTACCATATAATATGCCCCAGATTAAGACACTATGTCTGACTCAAGGTCTTGCAAGGTTGTACTATCAATTTGGTTTACATTCAAAATTATTAGTGTAATCATATTTGCAATCTAAAAATATATGAAGTATGGTAGGTAAGATTTGTTGATTTAGAATTACAATAATTTATGAAGATATATTCACGTTTACAAACTAAACTATGTAAACAAAGTCATAATAACCTTAATCCGTAAGCTCCCCCTACACTACTTACAAGCAGTTTCCTCCAGATTTCTTGTCAAACAAAATTGACTTCATGAGAAAGAGCTCTTTATGTGGTCTCACGCGACTCAGTACATGGATGTCACGAGTCTATTGGGGTTCAAGTTTTGATCGATATTTGCGGAGTTGATTATCTCTCTCGGAAACACAGATTTAAAGTCTCCCGCCAGCAGTCGTCTCTTCCTATCACGTCACTTCGTTCGAGAAAGCCTTGTTTTTCAATGCCAGTGATCATCAAGCTACTTCAAGAACAAGGCCTTTGCCTACAAATACTCGACCATTTCCACTTGAGAAAGGGTTGGTTGATGAGAACTTTTATTCACAAAAGGTTGAAGCTCTTATCAACCAAAGAGTAAATTTCTTATACTTTATACACTCTAAACACCCCATCGAGGTACTCTTTTTCATACTTCAATCTCCTTTAGTCACTCCTTCGAACTCATACTAACTTGATCGTCGGAGTGGCCGCGGCCTAGCCAGTCGTGGCCTTAGGTACCCGGAGCTGGAGCATTCAGGAGGAAGTTCACCTCACAAGCAAACACCACCCGAAGCTATGGATCACAGGAGCACCTCCCAAGAGAAGTCCAGGAGAACTTCAATCTTTGTGGAGGTCCCTAGGAGGCCTAGGACGGGGTCCCAGCTCTATCCAGGACATCCAGGAGCGCTTCCAACTCCTGGAGTGGCCCTGGGGCATGAGGGAGAACGTCCCAGATCTTCTATACCATCCCAAGTGGAAAAGAGACAGGAGTTCCCCATTGTACACAGACCAGGCAAGGAGCCTATGGTGGACTCCTTTGAAGTGGAGAGCATTCCCAGGAAAAAGCTACCACATCAATTGGCGCCGTCTGAATGGATCGAACCCGGCCAGGGCAGACGGTCACACTCCAGGGCTGGGGGCAATCACCCCCACCATCGTAGGAGACACTGTCATCGTTCCCGGACTCCCGTCACACGGCGGAGAAAGGAGCTGACACCCTCCGATGAGTCCTACTCTCAAAATTCACACCCCTCCAGGCGGATGGGCAAATACTCCCGATCACCCAGGAGGGAAGACCGGAGTCCTGTCAAGAGGAGATGGAGTACCAACTCCAGGTCACCCATTAAGGAGACCCGGAGATCCGGCAAGATGCATCACTACTTGGACTCCTCTGACGATAAGAGTCGGAGCCCTGCACCAAAAAAGAAGACGCACCGGGGGCACAAGAAGCCACACCATAAACGGAAGCATGCCAAAGTCCCGGGGATGACAAGGACCTTCCTCGGGGGCAGGACCATGTCGAGGGCAAAGAGGATGAGGCCACCCTTAGAGACTTGATCAGGGAGGCCATGAAGGACATGGTCCTGACCCGAGGTCCGGAAAAACATAGCTCGCTGCAACCCTATTCAAAAAGACTAAGAGAGGCAGAGATGCCAAGAGGGTTTAGAATACCCAAGTTCGATACTTTTGATGGGGTCGGAGATTCGACAAACCATCTTAAGGCTTTCGACTCCCAGCTATCCTTCTGGGCGAGGCAGGATGAAATATATGCTAGGGCATTCCCCAACAGTCTGACGAGTCCGGCTTTGAAGTTGTTCCATAATCTACCACAGGACTCCGTGGACTGTTGGCAGGACATAGCGAACAAGTTCCTAGAGAAGTTTGGAGCGTCCATAGTGGCTGACGAGGACGAGACCCTTATGCAAGTCCAACAGAGGCCAGGTGAGACATTTAGGAGCTATGCCGGGAGATTTGAGAAGGTAGCCACGAACTTGTCGGCTACGGATGAGAAAACTTTTGAGAAAGTTGCTTTGATAGCATTCTTCCATGGACTGAGACATGGACCTTTGAAAGACAAGTTGGTGTTGGAACCGGTTACGACTAGATATCAACTTGCCAAGTTGGTTATCCAGTACATAAAGCTGGAGGAAGTAAAACTACTGGATGAGGAGATCAAAGGTTACAATCGGACTCCCAGAAGGGAACTAGCTATGGGATAGACTACAGAAGCCGAAGGATACGCTTAGTCTGAAGGACTCGAAACCCCGGTCACCACGAAGGGACAAAGGACGGGTCAAGGACACCCGGGATTACAAGCCGGAGTCCTATACCCCTTTGAAGACAACAGTTGGAGAATCTACGCCCAAATCGGACGCAAACAGATGTTGCCCCAACCCCAGAAGATCAAACTCCCTCTTCAAAAGAGGGATATGAAGAAATATTGCGAGTACCACCGGGACCACCGACACGATACCGATGAGTGTCGGATACTGAAAGGGGAGATCGGGAATTTAATCAAGAGGGGGCAGCTGAAGGAGTTCGTCAAGGGAGGTAGACCCAATAGCCCAGACGTGGGGACATCCGGCACCAAAGAAATTGATCTATGTCAAGGGGACATCCGGGAGAACCCTACCGCCCGATCACTGGAATGATAGAAACTATATCCAGAGGACTGGCGGGGGAGGAGATTCCTCGAATGCCCGAAAGATGTACTCCCAGAGGCTGGTATTCCAGCTGCGGAGTCCCATAAGCACAATCAACCAAGAGACCATCGGGTTCTCGGATGAGGACCTACAAGGAATTGAGGCCACTATGTGGTGTCCCAGATGTTGGTGGACACCGGTAGCTCATCGGACATCCTGTATCTGAAGGCTTAAGATCAACCGGGGCTCCATGGAATCTATTGAGGCCACTCAACACTCCTCTAACAGGGTTCACAGGGCAATCGGTTTATCCGGTGGGTATAGCCTCCCTGGATGTTACGTTAGGAGAGGCCCCCCGGATGATAACCACGAAAGTGACCTTCACCGTGGTGGACATCCAAGACGCAGCGTATAACGGATTCATTGGACGACCCTTCCTGAATGCCATACGAGCCATAATCTCACCTATTTTGGATAATCTCGTAGCCGAAGCCCAAGAAAACTCAAGTCCATCTCAACATGTCCTTAGGGAACATTGAATAATGGTATTGTTTCTTTAAGCGCTTTTTTTAATGTTAATTTCTTTGATGTATGTGATTATATATTTTTGCAAGTTTTTAAGTATACTGTTTCCCATAAAATAGGTTCTCCAAGACTTAATCATTATTCTTTGTTGCTCGATGGTTAAAGAGAACATATGAGACAACGTCGAGAGTATTTGAACAATAGGTGTTTGAAGCTGAGGCCTGAGAGCTCGACGTCAAGATGATGACGAATGTATAAGGGAAGAACACCAACAAATGCAAATGCAAGGTCTGAATAGAAAAGCAATGTATTTCAAAATAGAGTCAAGAAAAGGTACTAAATTTTGTATGATAATATAATATTTAGCATATCCTTTACTATCTGTTAAATTTAAATGAATTAGAACACACTTACCTTATTTTATAATTGCATATTTCAACTTAGCAGTCGAGGTTGGAAATATTGGCTTTTTCATTGAGATATATTTTTGTTAAATTTGATTATGTTTATGTTTTCTTCTTCCATTTGTTTTTATTACACATTCTTTACTTGTATTTGTATTATAATATTAACCAAGTTATTATTTCTTTTCGTTAAGACTTTTCATTTTCCTTTATCAAATATTTGATAACATGTTTATAAAATTAAGGTAGACCTTGATGACTACTTGTACTCTCTTTTTTATTAACATGTAACCTGGTCTCTATTCATGCGGTGGCAGTCGAAGGTTAACCTAATAATACAAAAGGCACCGAGTAAGGCCTTGATGACTACTTATCATAAAAGATCTTATTAATTGTTTTAACTATTTTGTTTAACAAGTATATTATTTTTGAAGCCTTAGCTTTCAGTATTCACACGGTGAATCAATGATAACTTTGAAGGAATATTATTGCCGCTCTTCGTTGGAATCAACGGCCATATTATTCGTAATCGTAGCTCGTAGCTACATCAGAAGCACATGGATCGTACTCCTCCTTTTAGTCTCAGCTTCGTTCGTGGGACAATCTAAACGGATGAGACCTACGCCATATTTTATAAGAAGGTTTTCTTTCTTGGAATTTTCCTATAGAGTCTTCGTAACACCTTATCAATATAAGTATTTTGACTCATAGCAATGAGTCTTCGTAACGCTCCTCTCCTGCACTTTATTTCATGAATGGGCAATCCGTGAGGCCTGCCATTTTACCAGAACAAAGATTCCTAGTTTCTAAGGTGCTACGCTTTCTTTTATGTGGTAGCAAGATTCATTTTTTATGAATCCAAAAAGTTTAATTGATTCGTCAAAATGAAGGTTAGCTTTTGGATGCTTGCTTCGGTCCATAAATGGATCTTTAAAGCTTGCATACATTTCTAGAGTCATCTAGACATGTAAACTGATGAATACATTTTTGTAATTAGTTTAAAAGAGTTTTTGAGCATAAATTTAATACTCCCTACTTTTCTAAAAAATTGTCATATTTTGACTTTTGTTAGTCAAACATTATAAAATTTAATTTCCATTAAACGATAAGAAATAATATAGTCTTGTGGGACCTTGTTAGATTCGTCTCAATATATATTTTTGAAATATTAACTTTTTATAATCTTTTCACATGTAGAATAATAGATATTTATGTTTTAAATTGTGTTTTGTTGACCATCAAAAGTTAAAATGTGACAATCTTTACGGACGGAGGGAGTATATTTTATTGAGTTTTAATATGAATGTAACTAAAATGCATCATTTTCCCTAATTGTTATATTCTAATGGTAAAATTGGAATTAATTGGATTTAATTGCTAAATTGGGTATTTTTATGTGAAATAGTTGATTTGTTCAGAAATTAGTTACAAGTTTAAGCCAAGTCAACTCGAGATCCAAGATTTAATCCAATATGCGGTCCAGCCGTTCCGTTAATAAAGATAAAAAAGAAGAGAAAAGACTCAAATAAGCGAAGAAGAAGTGGAACCGTCAATTTTCATGGATTGAGCTTTTTGGAACCCTAGATATGCAGTTATAAATAGAAGAAGAAAAACACGGCTGCAACACACTTTTACACTTTATCGTTTTTAGATCGTTTCAGTTTTTCATTTTGTTTTTCTTCTGCTCATGTTTAATTCAAGAACAATCATGTCTTCTAATTTTATTATTATGAGCTAGTTTCTTTATTACTAGGGATGAGATGAATCCGTACAATTGAATTATTTACCCGTTATTTGGGAATTGCTACGCACTACTTTTATTCATTGTTCTTAATTTATAATTTATTACTTGGAATTTGATCAGTTCTTAGTATTTAAATTATATGAGATTATGATTGACTACCGCCCACGTAACACTATCATAATCAGCTCTTTTGAATAATTGATTAGGGAATTGACGTAGTACCCCATGCGCTTTGAATTATTTGGTTCGCAGCTAGATAATCGATTAGCCCACACATCATGGAATTGAGAGTTTAGTATACTCTATTAGTTTAAGTATTAATTTTTTTGAATTAATTGAGGTAGAGCCTTAGCGTGAGCAATCCTGCGTAATTGGTAGATATGGAGATTGTACGGCAAAATCGACGTTCCTAGTAATCGTTTATTATTGATAAAAAGTTCTAATTTTTATTGTTTTATTTATTTTGCATTTACATCGGTAGATTACAATAATTGAATTAGATAGCATTTCCCTATGGTTCAACCCTTACTCTTTGCACACTATACTCAATTACGACTCGTGCACTTGCGAGGTTTACAAATATCAAATTTATTCATCATAAACCCTGAAGGTCATGTCATGTACAAGTCTTCCTCCAACCTTTTGTTCAGGAAATCCATTTGTTAGGTCATTTTTACGAAATCTTATAATCAAATGAAAACACAAATTACGTAACTGACTCAGTATCACAGTGAGTGATCTGAGGCTCTCTCAACTAATATACTCTAAAACACTATAAAAGACACGATAGTTTTTATACATGTTCAACCTAAGGTTACGTCCGGTCGTGGAGTGACACATTCCGTGACTCCTTCGTGTTCCACTATATAATAGTCCTTCCACGAGTATGAGTACAACAAAGCATTTGTTTTCACCTAAAAATTCTTAGGAAGACAACCTATCACTAATGATATTAATGCTTACATGTACTCTTTCGTTTAGCTCTCTTTCTTTTCTCTATATAATGAGCATTACAAATGATGAATCCTTATACTTACTACTTCTTATATATAGTGAAATCACCAACGACTAGTTGGTCTTCCAGATCTCCTTTAGATTCCTTGCATTTGATGGTGATTCCAACGGCTAGTTGAGTCATCTATAGCTGCCTTGAAAAATTTCCTTCTCGCAGCTTCAATCAACGACTATTAATTGTCCTTGATTTCAAGCAATCCTTTGATTTCCTCCAACGGTAAGTTGGGCCTTGATGCAATTTGCAGCATCTCCAATCAACCAACTTGATTAATTCTTCAATCCTCCTTAATTGACATCCATCTGTGTGATAATTAATGAGGCAATCCTCATTATTACTTTCTTTTCTTGGATAGCTCATGTCTTCTCTTGAGCTTGATCCGCGTCTTTATCCAATTACGTTGGTTGATCACACCGCCAATCTTAAGCAAGTTTGTACTTGCAAAACATGCTTGTATAAAAAAGCGGCAATGGCTAGAATGATTTTAATGAATTTGAACTTGAAAATTGGTGAAAAGGCTTCATTACAAGCAATTCCTTGAATCTGTTTGAAACCCTTAGTTATTAAGCTAGCTTTATAAATATGGGCGTTTTGTTCTTCCATATAATTAATTACTGATCTAGTTTAGTATTCGTTAGTTTAAAAATAACCCACACATGAACTTCTTGTTTTGCATGTTAAGGAAGGGCCCGGCCCAGAACGAAGCCCTTGTAGGCCCATCCATCCTTACAAGGCCGGGCCCTTATGGATTTCCATGCCCCTATCCGGTCCCGGCCCCTTAAGAAAGCGGGCCTGACGGGCCCAAACGGTAATAGTCCAACTATTTTTTCGTTTGAATTTGTGCCCAAAAAAATTAATAATTCCTTGTGGGATTTGAACCATAGACCTCTTACAAAGATAAGGAACAACTTAACCATTGAGCCATGACTTCATTTGTGTTGTTTGTATATTGGTATTAATAAAATTATTATATTATTCAATATCTATCACTATAGTACAACTTGAATTAAAATTAATGACGTTTTAGTATTAATAAAGAACTATATTAACAAATGTATTTTTTTAATTATATTATAAAAGTTGTTTAATGTTAAAAAAAATTACAAGATATTGTTTAATGTTAATTATATTACAAAATACAATAAATATTCGTTAATATACATAGTTTATTTGATTATGTGTTCATAAAGTAATACATAGTGTAATTCGATTTAAATCACAAGTATTGTATAGTATTATTTAAGTGTATATGAAATGCATTAGTATATAGTAATACGTCTTGTATTTTTAATAATATCTAACATTAAATAATATTTATAAGCATATTAAGAAATAATGTGTTATACTATTAAATAATATGTAATGTAACACTAATCTACGTTTATTATTTTAAATATTAATATATTGATGCATCTTATGATTTTATTTAGATAGTAAATAATATTAATAATTATAACATAAAATATAACAAGTAATCAGTTAGCACAATGGTGTGTACATATATGTTCTCCTTGGCAACCAAGGTTCAATTCCCTCTAGCATATAATGTAAATCGGGCCGGGCCCGATTCATTTTGACATGTCTACCTGTTAAGATGATTGAAGGTTCCAAAAAGTATTTTTTAAAAGTTCACGCTTTAGTGCCTATTTAAACTATTTAAAATATTCAACAGTTCAACTTTGAAATGATTATTGAAATTGAGGTGTTTAGCTGAAGAAAGCCGAACATTCTATTTCGGGTAAAATACATGGATAATCATCTATGTTTTATCTTGGAGTAATCCGCTCAGTGATGTTTCAAATGTCCCCATCATCTCACCCGTGAACAAAAAAGTGATTTTTTCAGTACAATAATATATTTCATCGTTAATATCGTCGTTACCTTAGTCATGTGTTAATCACATGATTCTTGCAGAGTAACTATAAAAATTCTTCATTAATGAAAACACATGATTTTTGGAGAGTAAATATAAAATTTCTTAATTAATGAAAACTAAAAAAAAGAATACAAAAATTGACTTCATGACAAAACTAGGTGCATTTCATATGACGTAATTAGCGGAGGAACATACTACAAAGTGAGTTAATGAGAATTTTTAAAACATGGGTGAGCAAATGAGCACATTTAAAACATTAATGAGCTAAGGGCAACACGATGCACACATACACACACTAGAATAGTGTTTTTGTTTGATGTGAAATAACTATTTTGACCCCAGCTTAACTATCAACCTCTCCTTTTTTCACACTAGAATGCTACTATTATGGTGTGTGTATAAGATATTTCAGGACAAAAGATAGGTGATGATGCTGGGTGTGCCCTGATATGTTATGCACAAACCAAAAGAAAAGCGTTTTGGTGTGTAATCACAATTTTGCTCACATATTTGGAAGTGTAAATTAATTTGTCAACACAACATAACTTGAGTAATTTTCAGTGAACTGTTATCAAACGCTTAAAATTTTCATTATTTAGATTCAGTTTTCATTCAGATTCAGACATTCAGTATTCAATCATTCAGATTCAGACTTCAGACGTCAGATTTCAGACATTCAGATTTAATAAACAAGCTCTAATGTAATAAATTGGAAAAATCAGTTTGGGGCAAAGTCGTAATTTCACCATGAAAAAAACACTGTTTTGGTGTTGCCCTTGTATTTTTATTTGCTCTCTATACTCATTTTAGTTTCAACTTGCGTTCCAATTTCTCGAAAGGTCTTCTCCGTTCAAAACCCTTGTAATTTCTGCACACTTTCATCACAAATGGTATATTTTATATCCTAATTTTCGGTTTCTTGAACATTTTTTAATTTATTAAAGTTGATATATTCATTATTTTGTATATTGTGCAGTCGGTAACTCTGCATACCAATTTAGGTGATATAAAATGCGAGATTTTCTGTGACGAGGTGCCTAAAGCAGCTGAGGTTATTATTTATTTCTATATATCTTTTATTTTATACTATTATTTTTCATTTTTCGTTTTTGCATTTATCTATAAAGTTGATGCTACTGTTCACAAATAAATTTGGTAACTAATTAAATATTGAAGTGGAAGATTGGTTATTGGTAGTAGTGTAGGGTTGAAGAAGACTAGGTAAGTAATTTGGGCGAAGCCCTTTTCCGCGCTGGTTTTAAGAACGAGCAATTGCCTGTGGCGGACCCTTACTGGGCTATAAAATTGGGCAACTAATGTGTTCCACTTATTGAACGGGGCTCTTTGAATACTAAAGGCGTCCTTGGGGTGGTTTGGGGGAGGGGGGGGGGGTGAAATGATGAAGTAGAGTAGGATCGTTTCCAATTAAGAGAATTAATGGTTAACGGGTTGGTTTTGTGGAGACCGTTTAGGGCATTAGCAGTTGGGACATTTCGAATAAATGTAGGGTCGTTCTTGTACCTCATAGAATTATATCTAGCACATCTTTGTACCTTGTAGGAAGCCACTATTTGGTGAATATTGCTATGCAGATTGGCGTGACTAACTTTGTAATAGCAAAGAGCTAGTTATGGTAGGTGTCATGACATAATAGTTTATAACAATAGAGGCCTTTCAGTGTTTTGCCTGTGGTAAAAATCCGTAGAATTGTAACTAAAGACGATAACCAGAGAGGAATGTGGCGAGCAATCTAATTGTCTAACTTGGACTTTGAAAAGCACAATTAATATATCATATGAAGGGGAAGGTGTATGGTAGTAGTGTATTAACATTGATTGGTTTTTTTAGATGCAAAAGCGAAATAATACATCAAAGACTAGTGGTGAACCCTCTCGTGCAGAACATGATGTATATATACATGTGATGTCCTCACCGACGTGTGTGTGTACGTGTTGCCTGCGTGTTAGATAGAGAGGGAGTTGAGAGGAATATCATACGAAGGAATGGAAATGTACATTATTTTCAAATTAACAGGATTGACATCATATTTTCCGTAGCAAGATCACCCCAATTTCTATTTTAAATGTGACATAGTAATGGTTTCTTGCTATATTCTGTGAGGTGATTTCCAATATTTTGAATATCAATTTTCAACACTTATATGACTTCATTTCGCAGAATTTTCTGGCATTGTGTGCAAGTGGTTATTATGATGGAACCATATTTCACAGAAATATTAAGGGTTTTATGATCCAAGGAGGTGATCCTACGGGGACAGGAAAAGGTGGCACTAGCATATGGGGCAGAAAGTTCAATGATGAGATAAGAGAGTCTCTCAAGGTACTCTTCTAATTTGTGCTTCTTAATCTATAGTTCGTATAAAGTGCTCTAGATGTTTAGTTTTGCAAATTTTGATTGCTTACATATCGCTCTCTTTTGTCAGCATAATGCAAGAGGGATGTTGTCAATGGCCAACAGCGGAGCTAATACCAATGGAAGCCAGTTTTTCTTAACTTACGGGAAACAGCCACATCTAAACGGGTTGTACACTATCTTTGGAAAAGTTATTCATGGGTTTGAAGTTCTTGATATCATGGAAAAGGTGAAGCTGAACACCAGTTCAATACAAAATACACTTCTTTAGAATCTTCAATGTTTTTATCCGTGAAAAGCTGATTGAAAACTTTGGTATTTAGCTACATCTTAAGGACATTAGATAGATTAGATTCAGTTTTTACTTGATTTTCCTGAGTACTGAAAAAATATGACCAGAGTTCATATCTTATGGCAGACTCCAACAGGACCAGGAGATCGTCCACTTGCTGAGATCAGGCTTAATCGTGTGACCATTCATGCTAATCCTCTAGCTGGATGAGTGATTAAAGTGTTGTCCCTGTATTAAAGTATAGCATCATATGCATACAGCTTGTTTAGGTTGCGACTTGGGATGAAACTTGAAGCGTTCTTTAAAGGTTCAGAAGTTACTTGTGAAAGTTATGGTACTGAGAGAATACTAATTTTGCAAGGTACAAAGGTAATTGCTCAGTGATTTTTCGAGTAAATAGAATTCACCTTTGTCGAATAACTTACTTTATAGCTCAATATATGATGCACTGATTGTTCAGATCATTAATCTTTGAACCGAAATGCATAGCGCATCCGGTTGTTATCATCTTTATCAGGAAATATAAGTTGCTTCGAATTAACTGTAAAAGCTCATATGTAATGCTATTGCTCTCCAACTCAAGTGTATTCATAAATTGATGCCCGGACTCCGTCTTGCTGCATGTGTTCGCCTTGCTGAAGTTTCTATGTAGTTATGTGCTATTCATGCCCTGCAATATCTTAATAAATCTCCATGCATTTGCAAGTAGATCCATCAAATGTAATGGTCCTTCACCCCTGTTCATAAGGTTTATTTAATTCACGCTCACAAGGGTGGCCGAAGTGATGGAGTAAGCGAGTTTGTGACTGCAAGGTCATGAGATCCGATTAACCCTACCAACTGTTTTTTGGTCGAGCTTATCACACGGGGCCTGGCCTGTATGGTTGGCTGGCGTGATTTGAAGGCTCATACGTCAACGCGAGGTCTACCGGACGAATAACAGTTGCCAGTCTCCCGTTACAAAAGGTTTAAATAAAATCACCCGAATCAACTTTAACGTAATACTTGTTGATCTCATCTTGCATCATACTTCCAGACCGTCAATTACCTTTCAACTTTGCATTTATGAGATTTAGTTTAGTGGAATTATATAGTAAATATTTTTAAAAATATACCCTTGCTCTGGAATATCTTGATATTTTGAGGTCCCTCGACGTGATATAAAAATGAGGTCATTTTGGGAAAAATCGATCTTTTTATTTGTAAGGGTTTGAATCCGTGATGATTTCGTTGCAATATTCGTTCCTTTTAGGTGGTAAAAACTATTTTTTATTCTCAAATTTATTTCCATTTTATCCTTACCGAAAATAATGTGTGGTGAAAATTGTATCTATCATATTCATACTCAACACGTGATGGAAATATATTTCAAAAGCTAGATGATTTATTAAACAATAAAACAATACACACCACGAAACTACATATGGTGCATGTTCGATAAGAATAAAATTATCCAAACTTTGGGGATGAGAATATGTACTCTTGAATTGTGCTTATATTGCGGATGCTCATGAAACTTAACGGAATAATAATAGGAAGGGTTTTCTAATAATCAAGTGTAAAAGCTAATAAGCAGCGGCAATAATAATTTACGTTATATTTAATTATGTGTTATGAATATAACTATAAAGAACGATAAACAGAGAATAGAAGATAAACGAAAGATGTTATATTACTTTCAATTGTGTGTAGAATACAATACAATGTATCTATACTCTATAGCCTTTCAATATATCATATATTAGGTACTAAATCGAAAGAATAATACATCATTAATCTATTCCTTTAGATCTAAACTTGGTGCTTAAGACATCCACAATATTTTCATAACACGCCCTCTTGGATGTCTTGTAAAAATCAACAACATGATGTTGCGTAGCACGTGTGTCGCCCAGGGCGTAAGGGGCATGATGACTTGACGTCATCCTCACCTTCCTCCGGCTTATCACCGGCAGTCTGTTCATCTCCAAGAGAATCCGACAAGCAAGAAAGAATAAAAAATCTTGTACATATGGTCAAGATCACTCTTTTATTACAAATACAGAGTTTCATAAAGCGTGAGCAGAATCATTTGTTTCGGTGAAGCCTATAAGAGGAGAAACCCATAAGCAATAGCAGCACTCGTACTAGCAGCTTCTCTGTCTTTGACTGGAGTGAAGTCCTTGAATTGAAGTTCCTTCAAAAGCGCTCAACTAACTCAAGCACTAAAGAGAGGTGAGGCAGGACATCGATAGACAATAGACCAAGGAGCAGAAGGCACTCAGTTGCTTGCGCAATCAATAGGATTTCCCTAATCCCCCTTCCCGAAAGGAAGAGCGCGAAATTGAAGACTGATGTATAATCTAAGATCGAGCGAACAATCACGTCTATTACGTATACGACTATAAAAAGAAGGCTTTTGAGTTACAAACTTCTCCTCAGGAGGATAGATGGGGCGATTCGGGTGAGATCCAATGTAGATCCAACTTTCGATTCACTCGTGGGATCCGGGCGGTGGGGGGGGGGGGACCACTTTTCGCCCTTATTGAGGGGAACCACTCAGATTGAGTTCCAGGGATGGGATTAATGTAAAAAAGTTCTCCCGGAATCCCAGAGTAGCTAGAAGTAGAAGATTCAGCCTCTGTCAGAGGAAAGACGGGGGACACTGGGTTTAACTCCTTTATTTGACTTAAAACCTTACTATGAAATACCTTATAGGATAAAATCCTAATGAATAAAATACGCATATAATGTTGCCTCATTAAAACCTTGATTAAAAATCCGTTTGGGACAAAACCTGGATCAAGGAAACAGAGTACAATGGCTACTAACTCCACCTCATGACCACATCATTTTACATCCTTTAGTCGACCTAGTCTCTTGCCTTGGATGATCTTTCATACGTTGAGGTAGAGAGTAATTTAGTGACAACATCTTCCAGCTTATTATATTATCGGATGAAAGGAAGCAGATCTATGGATCATTGTTACCAATGGTCCTCACATAAAGCTCTAAGTTGTCGAACAAATCTTGAAGCCGAAATCTGGCATAAAAAGTTGGGCCACACTAATTACAGAAATTTCCAGGATTTGATACAAAATGAAATTGTGAAGGGGTTACCCAAGATACAAATTCAAGAAGCACAACGTGAAGAATGTCAAGTTGGGAAACAGACCAAAGTGCCACACCAACAGCTATAACAAATGGTCTGCAGTCGTGTTTTAGAATGATTACACATGGATGTCATGAGGCCAATGCAGGTAGAAAGTATTGGAGGCAGAAAATATGTATATGTTCTAGTGGATACTTACTCTAAATATGTCTGGGTGGAGTTCTTAAGATAAAAACAGACTATTTTAGTGCCTTCAACAAACTTGCTAATTAATTTCAGAATGAGAAGGAGATCAAAATTATCCGAAGTGATAAGAAGGCTGTTTGAAAATAACAAACTCATGGAGTATTGCACAACTCAAAGTCTTAAGCATGGTAAGGAATTTGAAAATAACAAATTCATGGAGTATTGCACAACTCAAAGTATTAAGCATGAATTCTCAGCCCTTATCACTGTGCAACAAAATGGAGTTGTTGAACGAAAGAATAGAACTCTACAAGAAATGGTTAGAGTCGTGTTACATTCAAAGTAGATTCCCATCAAATTCTGGGCAGAAGCAGTCAACACGGCGTATCACATCCACAACCGTATCACCCTAATGCTAGGAGCCTCTTAAACTCAATATGAAATATGGAGGGGGAGAAAATCAAACACACAATATTTTCATATTTTTGGGAGTGAATGTTATATCCTGGTTGATAGAGAACAAAAACAAAAGTTTGGCATAAGGAGATAAAATCATCTTTCTGGGATACTCCAGAAAAAGCAGGGCTCTAAGAGTGTTCAATCAACACCCAAATATAATAATTAAATCAATTAAAGTCAGCGAGGAAAAACCAGTTTCAACAGGGGACATCCAGGATGGCATACCAACCAACATTCATAGTCGGGATCATCAAGATACGAGTGATTCAAGTGTGGAACCAAAAAGCCTGAGTATTGATAAGCGCATTGAACCCACCGCACGGATCTAGAAAATTCATCCCAAGGATTTAGTTATTGGTAACATTGACAAAAGAATATCCATAAGGAAGAAAGACAAGATAGATTATCGTAAGTTGGCTGCACTAGTGGGGAAACATGTTTTATGTCCAAAATTGAACCTCAAAACATCAAAGAAGCTCTACTGGATGAGCACTGAATCATTGCTATGCAAGAGAAACTCGCTTCATTTGAAAGGCATAGAGTTTGAGAACTAATACCACGTCCATCTGAGCAGAATATCATTGATACCAAATGAATATACAAGATTAAGAAGGATGAGGAAGGGAATATAAGCAGGAACAAGGTTACATTGGTTGCTCAAGGGTAATACACAAGTTGAAGGCCTAAATTATGAAGATACATTTTTCCCAGTAGCCAAGTTAGAAGTTATACAATTACTTATAGTTGTTGCTTGTCATTTGAAATTCAAACTCTATCAAATGAAAGTCAAAATAGCCTTCTTAAATGGAGTTATGCAAGAAGAAGTTTATGTAGAATAATCCAAAGGCTTCGTTTGTCCAAATAATCTAGATCATGTGTATAGATTGAAGAATGCACTCTATAGATTAAAATAAGCTCCACTAGCATGGTATGAGAGGCTGACTGAATATCTTTTGAAGAAAGGCTATACAAGAGGGGCAGCTGACAAAACGTTTTTCATCTGGAAAGAAAAGGAAAACTTGATAGTAGCTCAAATATACGTTGATGACATCGTGTTTGGAGGACTGTCAAACTGGTTGTTACAACAATTTGTTCAACAAATAAAAGCTAAGTCGGAGATGACATGGTTGGAGAACTCAAACACTTTCTTGGGTTTCAGATACATCAAAAAGAAGATGGGATATTTGTGAATTAAGCAAATTATGCAAAAAATATAGTGAAAAAGTTCTGTTTGGACTCAACAAAAGAGAAAAGGTCTCCAGTGACTATTCACGTAAAAGTTACAAAGGATGAGAATGGAAAGAGTGTTGATCCTAGTTTGTATAAGAGCATGATTGAGTGTCTTGTATACTTGACAGCCAACAGACCTTTTATAGCTCAGTCCGTTGGAGTATGTGCTAGGTTTCAGTCCAATTCTAAGGAAAATCATCTCCATCTCGTAAAAGGGATCATTAAGTATGTTAAGGGAACTTTTATATATGGGTTGTTCTATACTTTTGATATTGGAAGTAGTCATGTGGGATATTGTGATGCTGACTGGGCGGGCAATGCTAAAGATCGAAAAAACACTTCAGGAGGTTGGTTATTTCTGGGGGACAATTTGATGTCATGGTTTAGCAAGAAGCAAAATTCAGTGTCATTGTCAACAGCTGAAGCATAGTACATAGCTACTAAAAGTGGATGTACTCAGTTATGGATAAGCAAATGTTGGAAGAATATGGAATCGGCCAAACTATTATGACACTCTATTGTGATAACTTCACTGCCATAAGCATTTTAAAAAAAATCCTCATCATAATAGAACAAAACATATTTATACAAGGCATCACTTTATCAGATAATTAGTCGTAGACAAAGTAATAATTTTGGAGCATGTTACTATTGAAAAATAATTGATCGATAGTTTCACCAAGGCTTTAGATGTTAATCAGTTTCAATATTTGAGAACAGTCTTTAGTCTTGTTATGGAAGATTAGCAATCAAAGACCTGTTATAATAATGAAGTAATCAATTGTTATAACAACTGGAGCATTAACAACCTAACATTTGTTTTGTGTGTTTTGATGATTACACATGTTACCACGACTGACAATGGTGGCAGCTTTATATGAGAATGTGCAAAGTGGAAGACGATTTTTCAAGACTTCATTATACACGCTTCTTTTCCTCTTCACTTTTTACGCTTCACATCTCACCTATTTTTTCTTCTCTTACAAGGCAAGAATCTCAACAGTCACATTATGTTCAAGAAACTCAAGAAGACAATGTCTCAACAATCTACGTCTTCTAAGTTTACTGAAAGTGTTGAGAACAAAACTCTCACTTACGTTGTTCCGCTGCAACTTGATCCCCACCATAAGAAGGGGAAGCCAGGATAGTTCGTGTAGGTGAAATTCTGTCATTAACCTAGATAGACGAAGAGAAAGAGCACAATGAAGATAATGTGACCCTCTCTGATAACATGTTACTGATTTCATCAATGTTGATTGCAGTTTTGAGAACCTTAAGGCTGATTTGTCTAGAGATGGTACTGAAAAGTCTCCTGTTAAGAATTCGGGTCTAGTGTAGGTGAAGAAGGTTGTATACGAAACACTCGAAAAGTTTTCATTTTTGAAATTACCAAAACGAAATGTTTTTATAATTCCGAAATCAATTTTTTTTATAGAGATTAGTTAAGTGTTCAATTTTTTCTTAGATTCATAGGAACAAAAGTAAATTCACTAATCTTCTCGAATATATATTTAAATAAGAAAATAAGTTTATATATTGATTTAATATAATTACTTTATAATTGTTTAGAAATGTACATATATAACATATAGTTCATAATAATGGTACAATTGTCTATCCATTTTTAAAGTGTTAGATAATTACAATTGTCTATTCATTTTTTAGATCTAACTTTTAGATATTTTACAAATAATATTAAGGGCAAAAGGCTGAAACCATCACATATGTTATATCCATGGTCCTCGTTTACTCACCATGATTTAATTGGCCTCTTTCACTCACCCATGAAATAAAAGGAGCTTCTTTCAATATTGCCGTGTTATCTACTGTTAATGTTGCTGTTAACACAATAATTTAGTAAGGAAAAATTGGTATTTTCAGGATTAATAAACAACCGAAAAAAAGAAAAAATCGAAAATACCCATATCAATTTAATGGTTGTCCGAAATCTCAAATTAAACTTGAAACCTAATCGATCAAAACGGAAAACGGTACATCATGGTGAGCGACTGGGTCCTTTTATTTCATGGGTGAGTGAAAGAGGCCATTTAAATCATGGGTGAGTGAAAGGGGACCCTGGGTAAAACATAGGTGATGGTTGCAGCCTTTTGCCCTAATATTAAATGATGTAAATATTCTACATAAATTTTTTAATAATTTGTTAACATCTTATTTCAAGCTTTTATACATAATTAATTTCAATTAATTTTATTTTATTTTCAATTTAGTTCACACTTATATATAATGTTTACTTTTATTCATTTTTTTTAACATATACTCCACCGTTCTTTACTATTTGTTTTTCTAGTTATTTGCACATATATTAAGAAAAATAAAAATAGTCAAAAAAGTTGAGAGCACATTGATATTGAAAAATGAAGATCACTTGAAACTATATAATTGGTTGATTAATAAATTTATAAGAAAAAGTAATAAAAATCACATTGAAAATGTAAATTTACAATTAATTATGTTAGGAAGACAAGTATTTAGAAACAAAAAGTTAAGGCTAGAAACATATTAAATTATCTTGGTTTTTTAATTTCTTACATCGTTTCTTAATTGTTTCTAAAAGGTTTACGAAACGGTTCTTAATTTTATAGTTTCGAAACTATGTTCGAAAAAGGAACTTTGAACCATATTTGACAGTTTATCGAACTAAAATGGAAATATAACATCATTCAGTTGGATTTGCAAGCTAGCAAGTTTATCATGATGACTTAATTAAGGAACATAGTTTGAGAAAAACAAATAAAACCCCATTTTGAATATCGAAATTCAAGAGAAAAATTAATAACCTTGTTAGCCCCGTCAAAGCCAACTCATTTTCTTCTCCTGATTCTGTTTGAGCAGATCTACTTGCATACTTCCTCGGCTCGAAACGAGATTCGAAATAGAAATAGTTCCGATTTCGAGTCGAAATCGGATATACCCGGGACGGGTAACTCAATTAATTTCACTTTTTAGTTTATTTCATATGATAAAGTATGCAATTTCGAATCAAATAACCAAGTCCAGCCGATTCAGGTCAATTTCTAACCGTTTCGGTGTGGGCCCGGGTCGAGTACTTGTCGAATTTTTTCAATTTCAAGAGAATTTTAGTATAACAAACTTTGATTGCCTCAACTCTATAACAACCGTAATAATCATCATAAACATGTATAATGAGAAAAAGTCAAAATAAAATAGGGCAAATGGCACCGTACATCATTAACGTTTGATTTATTTACCACATTTACCACTGACGTTCACTTTCGTGCCAAAGACATCACTCATGTTCCAATACTACTCAACCCGTCTACTTCTCGCCAATTTTGCTGAAATCACATTTGTAAGCATAAAAGTTAGAAGGGCAATTTAGTCGCGACACTTAAAATTATACCTGTTTCGGTTTCAAAATTGCATCTTTTCAATATTGTGCTTGTTAAATTTTGGGGCTTTTCGAAAATTGAACATGTTCCGTTTCTCAAAAGCTTCAATTGATGGCCAATTAGGGGGGAAATGTAATATCTAGAAGTAGTTAGTAATAATTTTAAGTGTTGTGACTAAATTGCCCTTCTAACTTTTGTGCGCTTAAAAATGAGATTTCAGCAAAATTGGCAAAAAGTAGATGGGTTGAGAAGTATAGAAACGTGAGTGATGTATTTGGCGCGATAGTGAACGTCAGTGATAAATGTGGTAAATAAATCAAACGTTGGTGATGTCCGGTCTCCGGTGCCGTTTGCCCAATAAAATATGTACCAAAATCGGCGGACACGAGTGTGACTTCAGTTCAACCTTCCACTCCAAAAGCTTCCTCAAGAAGCTCCAAACCGCCCCCCACCCCCCCTCCCCCCTCCCCCCCCCCCAACCAATCCCCCCACCAAAAAAACGTATAAAAGCGCCGTCAATTAGGTCTTTCAAAACCCCCGCTATAGTCCCACCCCACCCCACCCCCACCCCCACCCCCCAGCACATTTCCACTATGCCAAACTCTGAAGACAAGCTTGTCAAAACCCCCTTGGTCCCAAAGTCTAGCCCAATTTCCGGCCCGTCTCCGATCAAGTCCCAGTCAAGCTCATCTCACGCGCCACCACTACCACCAACCACCAACAATAGTACTCCTAATGGGCATGTAATTTCGACAAGTAACAACAAACCCCTTCCTAATAATAATAATGAGTTGATAGTTTCTGCTGCTGCCAAAATTGCTTCTCAGCCTATTCAGGTTTCCGACCCCCGTGTTTGGGGCGTCATTACCGCCATATCCAATCGTGCCCGAAAACGACCCGAGGTATGTGTCCATGGACAATTTGCAATTCCTTATATGCTTTAAAGTGTGTGTCAAAGTTGATTGAAAGTGCATGCCACTTGTCTAATGATCAAGTACGATTGAGTTTATTTTTAGTAAAGAATGCATAATATCATATAATGTTCTAAGTTGTATTAGCGTGTTATATCGTATATTGTTTAATTAATTATTTGTAATGATTGTACTTACTTGTTATGCATTATGTTAATTTGTTAGTGTGCCGAAGAAGTGTGCGGTTCCATTTTGAATGGTTAAGGTTATTAAAGTTTGTAACTGTAATCGAAACAATCAACTTTATCGAAGGAGGAAAGTGTCTCAGATTTATGAATTGATCTGTGTTTTTGAATAATTGTGTTAATTGGGCTTCATGTTTGTGTTTCTGTTTGTAGTTGATGTAGTTAGTTTAGACCTTTGTCTCAAAAGATTGTCGGATTTGATTTTTATAATTGTCGAAATTAGCGAAATTTGTGGATGTAATTGACACATGTTACTTTTAGCTTAGACTGTAAGTGTCCCAAGGTGTGTGAAGCCATCTGTGTTTTGAAGATTGTGTTAATATTGTTTGATTTTCAATGCTTAACATTTTTTGCTTTTAATTGACATAAGTAACTTTAGTCAAGCCTGAAAGTGACCCAGGTGTGTGATTTAACCTGTGTTTTGAAAATATGTGTCAATTGAGTTTGGAGATTGTTTTCTCGTTGTAGCAAATGTAGTTTGATTGTAATGAAAATTATTATGTTGATTGTAAAATAGTTGGAAAAATACTATTTTTTGATACATTTTCAACAAATATTTCACACCATATACGATTGAGGCCCCAAGTGCCTCGACCAATCATGCATATTTTATACAGTGTTTAGGAGTGTCGATGTTTGGTGTGTGAATTAATCTGCATTTTATAGATTAAAATCAATTATATTCAAACTCTATGTTTCTATTTGTAGCTATTGTTGTTAATTATGATACCCAGTTTGTCCCATAAAAGTTGTCCAATTTAATTTTTAATTGTTGAAGTTACAAACTTATGGACACAGATTAACTTATATTTGAGTCAAATTTTCCTATTTGAAGTTTCTATTTCTATTTGTTGCTAATGTAGTTGATTACAATACTCCCTCTATCCCAAAATGGTTGTGCAGTTTGATTTTCAACAGTCAAAATTAACAAGTCTTTCGGATTATCTTGAATCAATACCATTATTTAATCATCTAAAGTACATTAAGAATATTAGCATTATAAATATTTTTTACCATATATTTTTTACAACATATACCAAACATACTCGAGTTCAAAATGTAAAAAAGTCAATCATTAGTCAAAACATGGACAGTATGTGAAGGATGGAGATAGTATAATCCAAATTAATGATAGAGATTATAAAGGTTTGCGTTTGATGTGTAATTAATTTTGTATTTCTGGAGGAAAACTAAATAAGTGGATAATGTTATTGAGTGCTCCTCTCTGGGAAACATCAATGAAATGCTCCAAAACTAGTTTAGACTGTCTACTTCCTTTTTTCTGTGACGTAGCTTGGCAGTAATCTTTGTTCATCTAGTTTGATTCGAGCCTCAAATTACTGTTGTAGGGAATGAATATGCTTTTAACTCTGGATCAACATTGTATCGGTCGGATGGTTGAGGAACCTAGTTTTCAGATTATGGCACCTGCCGTTAGTGCAACTCATTGTAAAATTTACAAGAAACAGATTTCTCCTGATGCAGATAATCTGCCCAACTGTGTTTGTGCCTTCTTAAAGGATTCAAGGTTTGGTTTTCAGTAGTTGTTTTTCTTTTTAGTATCTTTGTTTCTTATTGGTTTGGTTTTTCTACTGCAGCACAAATGGGACATACCTTAACTGGGAAAAGTTGTCTAAAAGTAGTCCCGAAGCTAAACTCCAGCATGGAGATATTATTTCTATTGCATTTGCACCACATCATGGTAAATCAAATGCTAAAACTATTGCAATCCTTATCATCTTAGAAAATGTTGTAATAGAAATGGAGGTCTTGTATACTGTTAGCATTTCCCTTCTTTTCGAAGTTGTCACGAATACTTAAGTATTGGTTGTCTTCTGGAACCCCTTATTAGCATATTATTAAATAAGTATTTTAGAGGTTCTCTGTCATGTGTACTGGTTATGTTATATACCCTCTCCGCTATTGTGTTTTTCAGTTATTTCTTGTTATAATGGGCAGTGATTATCCTGAATTATCTTAGCTTATTGTTTCCTAATATTGAACTATAATGTTAATAACTTCAGCTCAAGCTTGAATCATGTAAAATATCAACACAAGTATAAACCCTCATGGACTCTTAACTTGATAACCTGCTGGAGGGTGTTGAGAACACATTCCTACATTGGTTGATTAAGATCATCTGGTTATAAGGAACATGAGCGCTACCCATCTACAACTAGTTGATTTTAGTATGGACCCTCATAGGTTTCTAATAATTTCAATTATCTGACTGGCATCAATGTCTTAAGAATGTGAAAGACATCAGCTACTAATGGATTTTTACCATTATTGCAACTTTCTCCGGTGTGTATAGCATCAACTGGACTGAATTTTTAATATCATGATACACGAAGCATATATTTCAGTGCAGAAAACTGTTGTCTTGTTCACATGAAAGACAGTAAAAGCAATTTATGTTGAACTAAGCATGATATAATATTCTGTGACGTGTTACCATTTAGTAGACCTCAAGATGTGCCCTGATGCGTCAGTTGCAGTAACTTACAAGAAACTTACCTATTTGGAACATTTATCTTATTGTTTCTCATCGTATTTTGCTGCACATTCTTTAAACAACGGCATACTAGCTATTGATGGAACTTTTCGGATTAGGCTTATAGATTATTCTGTTGTCTGATGCTCTCTTTTGGCTTAGTACAGAACATGCATTTGCATTTGTGTATAGAGAAGTCTCCCGATTTTCTTCCCCGGCTGATGCTGCTCTGTTAAAGAGAAAGGCTGGTAGGTGAATGATGAAGATTTATTTGTGTATCATATCTTTGAGTGAGGCTAAACTTATTGCATTTTCTTTTGTAATGTTAAGATGAACTTGGTGGTGAAAACAAGAGATTGAAAGGAATAGGCATTGGTTCTTCTGAAGGTCCTATCTCTCTCAATGATTTTCGTAGTTTGCAGCGATCGAACACGGTAATGTATCATTGACCCTAAGATGCCAATGGGATGTTTGGTGCTAGTTTCTATATGCAGCAAACTTCTTTGAATCTAATGTATTTTTCCTGAATCAGGAATTACGGAAGCAATTGGAAAATCAAGTTGTAACCATTGAATCCTTGCAGAGTGAAACCCGTGCAGCTAATGAACGTCGTGAAGCTGTAAGCTCGTGTTCCTCTTTTTCATATCTGCTTTATTTCATCATTGTACTTCCGATATGATCTTAGATGTTCTTTATGTGATGTTGATAATTAACTTCATAACTACATAGGTACCCTGAGCAGTTTCCATTAGGAGTGTATTCATATCAACCTTTTAGATTATTGTATCAAATATGTTATATAACAGAATTCTTGATGATAATGTATACCTGAAAAGTAATGAGGAAGTCTTTGTGAATAAATCTTCTCAAACTCAAATAAAAGCGCCATCTCTGAGGCTTATTGTAGGAGGATGCTCTCTGTTGCTTTGATGGGCTCACTTTTAGGCATGGTGCACTAGTGCACAGGTTCAGCTTGTTGCATGATCGTTACACTGAATTATGGTCCTCTCAGTATTTCCTTGGAGAATATCTATATAAAAATAGTTTCTATACTAACGGAGGCGAAGTTCCCTTGAGGGAATTATATAACATATTTAAATGTTATTAAATTATCACGAAATAAATCTGTCCTTCTTTATGCTTTGTTTGTATGTCAAAACCTACCAAAATATATATGCTTCACCAACATCAACATGCCCCAATGCCTCTTAAATAGACTCATGCATAAGCGGGGTAGTTGGGTTTGCCTATGACACAAGAGTGAAGTGCAAACAACTAACCACAAACTTTATTCCATTATACTCAAGAGCCAGATAATATCTCCATGAGCCATTTGATTCATTCCATTATACTCAAGAACCGGAGGATATACAATCTTTGACTCCATAGGGTATGGAAACATTCATGGTTCACCAATAAAAGAAAATTTGGTGTCTCAGTCTTCTTGATCCATAAGATGGTCTGTAAATATCACTTGGAAAAGTTGTTATTCCGCATACATCGTATTAATTGGTTGATGTGTATCTTTTGCAGGAACTAAAAGACCTAAAAGAATCAGTTTCTAAAAGCTATCTTGATCAGCTGAAAGAGCTGCAACAAATTATAGAAGGTAAAGAGAAGGAATTAACTGACTCTGCTAAAATGTCATCTGAACAGAAACATGCTTTAGAAGACCTTACTGTAAGACTTAGTGCCTGTGAGCAGTCCTTAGTTGAAGCGAATGAGATAATATGCAGGTAAGTTACAAAATTCACTTTCGGTAGGCATCTTTATGAAATGTTCATGATCATACATGACCTTTGGGCCATAACCGTCATCGCCCTTCTACAAAGAACCTTCTTTTTCCCTGGGGGTTTTAATTCTATGGACATGAACATCAATTATGTGAAAGGTGTACTTGTATACTAGGAATATCTTCTTGTAGATGCCAAGTTGTGAATAATGTACTTCTGTGATAATATGGAGGATGTTTCTGAATTGACCCAAGACTGAAGTACAAACACTTTCTACCATTTCACCGTTGATAAGAACTGTATGTACGGAATGAAGCATTTTGATCTATTCCATTATATGAAAGAACAAGAAAATTAGAATCTCTTACTCAATAAAACATGGAAAATTGATTTGATTTACATAATTGATGCTTATGTTGCTGTAAATTGAATGTTCTTATTTGCTGGCATTTTTACTTTTTTAGTATCACATGTTGGGTAAATTTGTATGGATTTTGTTTAAGTGATATATGCTCTCCTTGTACAACACCATGCTCTCTATCTCAGGATTGGCACTTCACGTTCTTAGTTCAATGGTTACATATTTCTTAACGAACTTCTGCAACTGTTGATTGTTTTCCTGAGTAGCTGTTGCATTGTTTAGCCAGAAGACGTCTATCACCGAGTTGAAAGCCTTATTGACTGAAGAACGAGAAAATAGAAGAGAAGAGAGGGAGAAGGCTTCTGAAGAACTGAAAAGTAATGTGCAGAGGGTTCAGGCTGAGGCCCACGAAGAAATTAAAAGAATATCTGAATCTGCCTCTCGAAGAGAAAAAGAACTGCAAGAAATGATAGTTAAACTTCAGGTATTGTTGATCATATTAAATGCTTAATTGAACAACAACCTTGTGGCAGTTCAAGCTAAAAGTTTATCGTTTATAAATTTCAGGATTCAGAAAAGGAAAGGGGTTTCCTAGTGGAAAATTTGAGGTCCAAATTGGTATTGATCATATAACTACATTACCTTTAATTACTTAAGGTGGTGTCACAATTCTTGCTAATTGAGTCTCTTATTTTCCTTCAATAGGAAGATGCTCGGCAGAAATTGGTCACGTCTGAAAATAAGATCCGCCAGCTGGAAGGAGTTATATGTGAAGAGCAACTTACTTCTACCACCAGGAAAAAGGTACTGCATATTGCTTTTTAAAATCTCAGAGACTAATGAGCGTCTTCTTAGTGATTTTATTTCTTTCATTGGGTTTGTGCAGAGGATAGATGATCTTGATAGTGAAATGAAAAGATTGAGAAAAGAACTCGAGAGCGAGAAGGTATATATGGGGAATACTTCTTGTTTATACTTTACATTTATAGAATTTTGTGAACTTGATATGAAAGGCCGATTAAGCTGAGGTTTCCTCTTCGTGCTGGTAGCAGGCAGCTAGGGAAGAAGCGTGGGCAAAGGTGTCAGCTCTTGAACTTAAGATTAGTACTGCAATGAGAGATCTCGACTTTGAGAGTCGTAGATTAAAAGCTGCCAGGGAACGGATTATGCTCCGGTAAGAAATAACATACTATAGTGAACATGGTACTGATAAATAGAAAAATGCAATTTATACTTTTGTAGAGTAGTGATAACCATTCTGCATTTGCGGCATCCTAGCTTCATTTCATCTCTTGTTGGCTGTTTATGCTACTTAACACTATGTTCTTAGATTATACTCCTTGAGATAGTTGATTATTTAGGAAAAGCTTCTTGATGTATGTGGTCATTTGCTCTCCTAATGCAACTTTGTGTTTGTATTTCTAGAATCTTTGCATCCTTGTTGTCTTCTATGATTTCATTTCATTGTTTGAGAAGCCCCTCGATAAATTAATTTCAAGTAAAATGATAAGTGTTCTAAGACGGAAGGAACATATGATTTTGAATGAATCTTGCTCCTCTAAGCATGTGCCAAATTGCGATTCGAGGTGTTGGTCATTCCTAGTTGACTATCTGAAGCATTCATCGTTTCTGATGACTGGGTGGTCGCCTGGAGATTTACAGTTGTAATTACGAAACCCAAGATATATACTTACATTTTCAATACTCTATTTCAATACTTCATGTTAGGCCATTAGCACCAATGCCTATTTTCATTCCATTTAATTCTTCTTTTGACCTGATTGGAGTAATTGTTATTGGTCTAGGCAGCATCATTTTTATTATATATTTATTTGTTTCATCTTGTCCATACTGTTTGCTTGTAAAACTAATGGCAGGTAAATACGTTGTTTTGTAGAGAAACACAGCTTCGTGCTTTCTATTCCACGACAGAGGAGATACAAGGTTTATTTGCAAAGCAGCAGGAACAGTTGAAAACAATGCAGAGGACATTGGAAGATGAGGAAAATTATGATAACACGTCAGTTGATATGGACATGAATTTAAATCACGAGAATGTCTTGGGATTTGGAAATAGAGGGAGAGGAGACATAGACAAAGCTGCCACTGTGACTTCCAGTACATCTGCCAAGAGGTGTCGCAGAGATATCAATACCTCCAGTGATGAAACCAGCGCAACTGAGAAGCATGATTGCAATACAAGAGATCAAGATGAGGGACAAGGCACACAAGAAATTGAACATACCAGTGCAGAACATGTTAAAGGTGGCTTTGGTTCTGAGATTTATGGTGCTGGAGCTACCCCCATAACCGAGGGAGGTCTCATGGGAACTGAGGGACACCTTCAAACAGATGCTGTCGGTACAACGCCAGTTATGGAAGGTGAACTGGTTGGAACCGAACAAGTCAACGAGACAGAGAGCTTAGGTGTGGCTGGTGACAAGAATTTGGACTTAAATAGGTGTGTGTCTGCTGGGGATACTATGCAGCTAGATGAAGAAAACAATGCAGTTGAAGTTCAAGAGCATGCACAAATGACCGACACAGAGGACATACATCACTCTCCTAACAAAGTGGTTGAAGATGAAAATCCTATGGATGATACACAAGGCACTATAAAGACGAATGATCTATTGTCTTCAGAGGTTGCTGGGAGCTGGGCTTATAATACACCTCCATCAGTTCACGAAGAGAATGATTTGTCCAGAGTTAAGGACAGCGAGGAGGTGTGTCCTGCAGTTGCTCCTGATTCAGCTGGAACTGTAGCTGAGAGTCCAAACATTCCACCTTCAAAGGTTGTTTCCTCTTCCAGGAATGATGAGCGTATAGCACTAAGTGAGATGATAGGCATCGTTTCTCCTGATTTAAGGGAGCAGTTCAGCATTTCTGCCATAACTAACGTGCAAGGAGGAGCTAAGAGGGTGGTAGATTTGGACTCGGACACAGATAGTGACACCGACAATTGTACAGACAATGAAGAGGGTAATAATTTGAATCCACAACAAGTTGCATCTGATGCAGAAACTGTTGGCAGTGATCAAGGGAACCACGAATCTGATGATGATACGATGGATGAGGACGATGAAGGTATTGAAGTGGATTCCCCTCCATAGAGGCACTTTGGATTTTTGTAGGCCGTAGACTGTACATTTAGTTAATGTGCTTAGTTTTTTATTTTTTATTTCTTTTTATGATACTGGCTCAATTTATGCTTTAGGCTGAGGTGCTCTAGGAACTTCTTGAGGAGATGTGAATGTGATTATATATGGGAACTGGTGCAATATTTTACTATGGCATGTTGAATGTCTTGTGTTCTCCTCGATGTTTTTAAATAACGTTCTTGCTTTTCAGTATCAAATTTTAATCATTATTAGTTTTTTAATCATAAATAGGAGTAGTTTTTAATTATATGGACAAAGACATGCATGCCGAATGTCTTGTGTTCTCCTCAATGTCTTGTGCAATATTTTACTACGGCATGGTGATTGTAAGGTGCTTACTGAGAAGATCAGAGCTAAAATAAAAAACTGGAGCAACAAACACTTGAGCTTCTCTGGTCGACTGGTGCTTGTTCACTCCGGATGTTTCCAATGAGTTGAGACGGTCTACTCGTGATAGAAGACCTTCCGTTCGATACTCCTCGAACGAGTATGTATTTCTTACCGATAGTGGAGAACCCGAAAGCTTTCAAGAAGCTTTGGAGGATGAGAACAAAAAGGAATGGATGGATGCCATAGAGGATGAGATGCAATCACATCGTGAGAATAATACTTTTGAGTTAGTGAAGTTGCCAAAGGGTAAGAAAACTTTGAAGAATGGATGGGTTTATCGGATAAAGAAACATGAATGTACTTCGGAAAGATGATACAAGGCTCGCTTGGTTGTAAAGGGTTTTAAACAACGAAAGGGTGTTGATTTTAGCGAGATCTTTGCTCCGGTTGTGAAGATGCAATCCATTCGAATGGTTCTCGGGCTAGCCGCTAGCCTTGACTTGGAAGTAGAGCAAATGAACGTGAAGACGACTTTCCTTCACGGTGATGACTATGTTTGAAAATTGGTAAAAAGTCTTTGTGGCTTGAAACAAGCACCTCGTCAATGGTATCAAAAGTTCAACTCGGTGATGATTGGACATGGGTACAAGATGAGCAAGGCCGATCATTGTGTGTTCTATCGGAATTTCTCCGAAGGTGATTTCATCATTCTTTTGCTTTATGTTGATGATATGCTAATTGTTGAAAGAGATATTTCAAGAATTAATGAGTTGAAGAATATTTTGAGTGTGTCATTTGCCATGAAGTACTTAGGAGAGGCTCGGAAAATTCTTGGTATTGAAATTGTTAGAGATCGAAATTAGAAGAAGTTGTACTTGTCTCAAGAAAAGTATGTGGAGAAAGTTCTTCGACGTTTTAGTATGGACAAGGCTAAAACGGTGAGCATTCCACTTGCTTCTCATTTCAAGCTTAGTCATAAACTATGTCCATCTACGAATGAAGAAAAGTTGAGTATGAAGAATGTTCCATACTCCTCGGCCATTGGTAGCTTGATGTATGCAATGGTTTGTACAAGACCCGATATTGCTCATGCCGTGGGAATGGTGAGTCGTTATCTCTCAAATCCCGGAAGACAAAATTGGGAAGCCGTGAAGTGGGTGATGAGATACTTGCGTGGCTCGTCGAATTTGAGACTAACTTTGTGATAGAAGAAGCCTATGTTGGTCGGATATACGGATTCGGACTTAGCCGGAGGAAATGGATGATAGAAAATCTACTTCGGGTTATATGGTGACTTTTGCCGGGGGGAGCCCTGGCTTGGCAATCAAAGTTACAAAAGTGTTGCACTCTCTACTACGGAAGCCGAATTTATAACTGTTGTTGAAACGTCGAAAGAGTTGTTGTGGTTGAGAAACTTACAATGGAACTTGGTGTGAAACAAGAAAACTATGTCTTGTTTTGTGACAATCAAAGTGCCATTCATTTGTCGAAGCACTCCTCCTTACACTCGAGGTCAAAGAATATTGATCTTCGTTTCATTGGATTCGTGATGCATTAGATTCCATGTTAATGGAACTTAAGAAGATTCACACCGATGATAATGGTTCCGATATGTTGACTAAGGTTTTGTCAAGGGGGAAGTTTGAGTTTTGTCGCACGGAAACGGGTTTGGAATTGCCCTCCAACTAGTCGGCCGGGGGAGTTTGTTGGGTTATCCCTCCTATTGGAGGAGAAGTCCAGGTGTTTCACGGTTGGTAAGGAGTAACCGCATGAAACCTGAACTGTGGTTTCTGTGATATTCATGAAACATGAGGAGGATAGGCATCCTCCGCGTTTCTCCTGAAGGTTGGTGAAAGAGCTTAACATGTAAGGGCATTTTAGGGCTTTTGGGGTATTTATTAAGGCACTATATATATACTTTTTGTTCCCAACCCTTGTACACAATTAAGTAAAATGAGCAAGAAGAGAAACAAGAGAGAGCAAAAATAAGAAGACATTTTCGGATATGAAATTCAGCACAGAGCAGTTTCGGGGAAACTGCATTTGCACAACATTCAGTCGTTGGATCATCACAAACTTTTGACACAATGTTAATGATTCATAGAGGTACATTCAGAACGGTTGAGATTTTATTCTGAGCATTCTAGGTCTGTCTGTTGAGGGCATATAGAGGTGCGAGTTTCTAGTCTTTCTTGGTTGAACCTCTTGTCTTTGTTACATTCCAAGATTGATTGTAGATCTTGTTGATGTTGATGTATACTTCTAAATTGTGTTAGAGAGAACCTTGCTTGTACCCATTGTTGATTATAGTGAAAGATTTAAGTGGCCTAAGGGTCCCGTGATTTTTAATCCTCGTTAACGGAGGTATTCCACGCTAAATTGTGTTGTGTGTTTTGTTGTTTGTCTCTAAGTCGCACTTGATATTCGGGAGAGGTTGTAATATTATTTCGGTGCGTTGTAGTTTCCTCCCAACACATTTAAGGACGAAAGGATCCGTATGATATATGCTATATATATGTCCATGTAATAATATTATTTAATTAACATAGAAATTCCCCTTAGAGAGTTCTCAAATTATTAAGCAAAACATCGCATCAAATGCCAAATACTACAAAACATTGATACAATACCATCTTTCTTTTGGAATTTCTCCATACATATATTTTTATATATTAATAATATCACTCATTACTTTCATCTTCATTGCACGTTCCATCTGAAGAGGAAGGCCTTGCATGCCTTTGAAAAAACTCCCTAGCAAGTTCATGGAGATCACCACCCATGAGATCATTATGGTCTGCATAACCACCACCAGCTGCTGATGATGATCTAGGTGTGTTGGTGGCAAGAAACTGACGGGAATCGAGGTTTGCCCGAGCCGCGGCCTGATTAGGTTGTTGTGTCGTCCAGGAGGGTTGATTGAGTGGATTAACCATGGCTGATAAGTCGAAAGTTGTCGGGACGGAGGAAGCGGATGGGAGGTCGGAGATGGAGAGTTGTGGTGGTGTTAGTAGGAGTGGTTGCTGGGGAATTGGTGGTGGAGTCGGTTGATTTAGTGTTGTAAGGTGTGCATTTAGGTATGCGATCTCTGTTTGGAGGCTGATCACCTGTGGAAATTGTTTGTTTTAGTGCACAAATAACATAAACGAAGATTGAAAGTCGATGTATAAGATCTTGAACTATTTTTATATTGTCAAATTGGTAGTAAAAAAAGTAGTCAAAAACTTATATATTGATATGAGAGGACATCGACATTCAAAGTGCAATTTTGTTTTAGTGCACAAATAACATAAATGAAGCTTAGATGCATGATTTGGTAGAATATGGAAGCAGAGAAAACAATGCAATGTATATATCGAGAGATAATTGTTGAAATGGTTCCAGATAATATCTGTTTGGTGTATATTAATTCTTGTAAATGTTCGGTTTATACAAATGGTCCCTTATATTGGTCGAAAATGTACACTTTAGTCTTTCTTTTGAGTTAAACGTTAAATTTTTGGAAAGAGAGAATAAAGTGCACATTTTGGACTAATATCAAGAACTAAATATTGTACCTTTTCAAGAAAAATTAAAGTTTTGAGAATTCAATTTTGACCCTATTTCCCTTTAAAATTTAACGTTTCCGTCAGAAGAGGGAGTAAATTGCACCTTTTACTCCAATATCAGGGGAAAATATATTGCAACATTCGTGCCATTTTCAGAAACTAATTTACAACGTTATAACTATCTGAGACTAAACTGCAACTACATTGTACTATTTGAGACCAAATATGCAATTACCTCTTGTAAACATATAAAGAAAACCTATTTAATAGATCTTTTCGTATGAAATACATATATAAATTTTTTAATAAATTATTTCTTTTATCAACATATTAATATGTATGTTAATGGCACATTTAATGAAAAAGATGGAAATGATCTAATTACTCAATATTTAAATATTTATTTCAAATGTGATGTGTGCATGTATTGGCCGGTGACACATACATAACAAACACTTCATACCAATTATCCAGATTGTCGGTTAAATTTATGATCTTGCATATTCCTATCTAATTCCAACCAGGAAATCAAATTAATGACATAATCCAATTTTGCTATAAATTCCTTATTATTACTCTATTAGAAATATAATCGACTTTCAGCCTAGAATAAATAAATAAAATCGATATTTTACGCATGTAAGGTTCTACTAATAAAATGTTTTCTATATTTATGGAAATTACTCAAACATTTTTCATGTAACTTGTGTTTGGTTAAACATTGATTTTACTCTTACTTTTAAGGTTACTTTGTCTTTTGCTTAATTTTCTTGTAATTATATATTTTTACGAATATACTAAAATGTGATCTGTTAATAAATAAACAATATATGAATAAAATTTATATTTAATCAAACACAAAAAAACAATTAAAAATGTGTTAATTAATTTTATAATTTATTTATTAAATATATTATATTTTAAATGATTCTCTAAAATAAACACAATTAAAACATTAATAAAAAAAAAACTAAACCTTATTATTGTAATTACGATCACAAGGCACCACCTTAATTACTTGAAATTTTCAATCACTTAAGAATTATGCCCCAAATCATTATTTCTATGTTTAGATAATGAAACATATCATTATATTCAGGTAAATATACTAGTCTTTTCGCATATTCGGTAAACCAAAATAATAAAATTAACACTTCAAGAACAGAATATTCAATTACAATTAATATATCATCCAAATAACAATTATTGTATCTTAATATTATCTGATATTAGGAAAAATAATTCTATAAATGATATACTAATTAAATCACCATTCATGTTTATGAAAATGTTGTCGGAACTTAATTAGACATTTTACACTAAGCCATATCCTAATTTTACTAAGATTGTTCGATTATTACAAATTAAAATTATTCTATTGTATCAAAACAAAAAAATCAAATGTAATTCTTTTCACATATAACATTCTTATAAAAACTATGTAGTAAGTATAATTTATTTGATGAAGTTTCGTGAATTCTCAAAGGGTTGTATTTTAGACTTAGATAGAGCTTTGCTCGAATATATTTATATAGCTATATGTAATAGATTGTGCACAAATATCTAATAATATGATATAAATAAAAAATCCTTAATCATGACTATAAATATAAGGAAATTAACAATGAAAGTATGAGTACGATACCTGTTGCTGAAGCGCAAAGATGTGAGCAACACAACCATAGATAGGATCCCTTAGTCGAGCTTGAGCCTCATAACATATGGTGACAACCGTGTCAAGACGCTTGTGAACGGGGATATGCGTGAGGAGCTTCTGGACATTACTAGCCCCGAATACCCTGTGCACGGCCGCGAAGTGAGCTGCCCCTTGCTCCGGGTCAAAATATGGCGCGAAGATGCAACCGGGCACACACTTCCTCCTCAAGAACTTGCACGCGCCACACGGCCCACCCCCGCTAATACCTCCCCCGCTACTACCACCACTGTTGCATCCGCCATCTCCCGCGTTGTTGCTATAATTACCAATGTTTGCGTTACTCATTTCCTTTTGGTGCACTTCAATTTTCCTTTTTAGTAGAACATATATATTTTAGTCTTAATTAGGGTTTTCTTGAAAAGGAATGAAAATATGAAACTAAAGAAAGAGGGGTGTGAGTTATATACGTCTATGTAATAATTAAAGTTGAGAGGGTATTTAATTATAAAGTGAAATCATTAAAGCTATACACTATATGGGTTTGTTTGCGTGACCAAAAACAAAACAAACCAACCTCGCAATATTTCTTTCCATTTCTATTCATTTTATCTTGTGAATTTCAGTGGAAAAGCTCCTGATTTTCTGCATCTTTTTTAGTAGTATTAGTTACGCTTAGATTCTCTTTTAGAGGTGATTATAAATTTAGTCTTACATAGTTATATTATTCGTGATATATAGTAGCACAAGTGTTGCAGATATTGTATATGTCTTCTTGTTTTGGAGGATCATACTATAACATTTGTCATTTTCTGGCATCATGTATCAATATTTGTGCCATTTTATTTTAAGGACCAATATTTAACAATATAACTCTCTTCGACTAAAATTAAAATTTGTTCCTATATATAGGGCCAAATAAACAATTAGTCGTTTTTTTATACTATAATAAAAATTGTTGAAATAATCAATAAGAAAAACATATCTCTTTTAAATAAACTAATATAAAATGCTTAACTCAATATGTAACTAATTTGATTATTTAATGAACTAGATTACCCAAACTAACACGGAGTATTTAGATAGACTTTGTGAAGTAGAATTTTAGAAAACGTGTATAATTGTACATTTTGCGAGAATTGCATAAATAGTTTCTGTTTTTTCGATAGTGTCACAAATCTATAGTTTAGTATTCAATAGTGATATCATTATAGTTTAGTCCCCGAAAATGGCCAAAAAGTTTCAGATAATTCTACACGTTAACTATTTCGTTAATTTTTAACAGCAACACACGCGACAGGTCAGATTCGGACCAAAAAATGATTTTTGAAGACTTGAACCCATTTTTTGTATCTCATGAAAATTCATTACAAAGCTGAAATGTAAAAAAAATCATTAATTTCTAACGCTCAAAATGAGTTTGTCTTCAAAAAGTTCATTTGTTTGACCCAAATTTAAAATCTGATCGTGTGTTGTTGTTAAGAGTTAACAAAATAACTAAAGTGAGACTAATTTGTAACTTTTTTGTCACTTTGCGAGACTAAACTGCAATGGTTCCACGCACTATTGGGGACTAAACTGCAATTTGGTGATACTATTGGGGACTATTTGTGCAATTCAATACATTTTGCACATTAATACACTCCACTTTGCATGTCTTTTTTTTGGCTAATTAGCGATGAGGCGACGATGTAAGTTTCGAACACAAAATCTTCTAGTCACTAGCAAAAACTTTTTTCACTAGACTATTCGATTAACTCCCTACCTTTGCATGTTTTATTAAGAAGCATGGAGGACAAAAAGATGACCACACGCTTTGTTTAGTTGCGGCGTGAAAAGTAGTCCACTCTAACTAGCTTTTTATATACAATCGATTTCATGAAAATTATCTAATTTTGATATTTTTAAAATCTTAAAAAAATGGCACCTTAAATATACGCTGGGTGCATACATCGACTCTAGTTTTCCCCGACTTTGTGAGAAAGTGGTTTACTCGATCTTGACAAATCGACTTTTGCTAGTTTAATTTGATATTTTTTTCTTTTCTTTTGGAAAAAATAAAATTATATTAAAAAAATAGAATTACGACTCCACAGGACTATACCTCAGCTCGATCTCCCAATTACATCAAAATATCAAATGAAAAACCCAATCTATACATATCCGCCAATTTACTTTTTTCTTTAACGACAACTAAAAAATCATTTTACAACCATTGTGATATACACATTATTCTCTCATTCTTACCCACAACTACAAATAATTTAAACATCATTTTAAAATCCAAAATTTTCAAAACACTTTAATGTTCAACATTTTTATTGATGTGTGGGAAAAGATTATATGGATAATTAGAAATATTGATATATATGTATACCTACGTTGTTGTGAATTAATAAAACCCAAATTACTCAATCATGAAACTTCTGCCTAACAATATCCATATTATTAATATATAAAAAATAAGAAAACCAAATAATCATAAATATAAAAATAAAATATCATAAGTCCTTAAGTACATAAATGGTAGTTTACCTCTCATTTAGTTAGCTATATGATGCATGTTCCAGCTTCAGTTTCTCCAACAAATGAAGAGATGGCGGCGCCACGGCGGCAGATCGGAGATGAGAATGAACTTGGCCTGAACCGGGTTCTTGAAGTGTTGGAGTTGATGGGGAATTGGAGATGGTAATGAGAGCCAAGTAAATGATTATTAGAAGCATATATAATTGAAAGACCACTTTGTACTCATGTTCTATTATTATTATAAAGATTGTTAGAAACTAGATGCTCTTTAAAATTTAAACATGTTTTAGAATGATGACCAATAAAAAGTTAATTATTGTATTGATCTCAATAAATGGGGACCTGGTGCAGTTTAGTCCTTGAAAGTAGCACTGTGACGAGGAAATGATCTCTGAAAGAGTGTATAACGGTGTATTTTGGTCCGTCATTCGTTAACATTAACGATTTTCAACGTGAATAGTTAAGTTTTGAGGCAAAAATGAAACTTTTGAAAAGCCACATTCATCGGGTGTTTCCAATAAACACCATTTTAATTAAATATTCAATGAACAACCTATATGAATAAATACAATCATGGATTCAATTTGGAGTAATTTCGTACTTAAGTTTACATGTGAGATATTATTATACTAGCCAAAATTAATTAGGAGCAAAATACATTGACTTTTTTTATTCCTATAATAGAATTAAATATTCTTGCACTAATTTATGTAAAATCAATTTATGGATAATGTTTTGGTAATTGCAAAAAACACAAAATAGTAATAATTAAGACAAAATTTTAATTGAGAACAGTGATAATTTTTTATTATTACTCTATTAGAATAATATTATAAAACATCACAAGCAAGAAAAAAGAAGTTTACTATACAATAATATTTTTCCTAATTTTTCGTTACAAACCTATAAAACTCTGTATTCATTTATACTAATAAAATGAGAAGACATCTTTCTAATTTTTGTACGTGGCATAGTTTACAATATCCAACAAATACACCCTACAATGTGATAGGTGAGATTTTGGTAATGTTCTAATCTTCATAAAATTCTGTAAAGTAAAACAGACAAATAAAAGTTTTAAAAATAAATAAATGAGAGGATGAGTAACATTTGGTTAGGGCAAAATCACCGCGCCGTCCGGTTTTTGTTCTTGTCCAAAGCGTGTGGAATCATCAGTTTTCACAAAGACCCAACATTCACACTGTATTTCTTTTTTTAAAAATAAAATTGATTCTTACACGTTCATTAGACTCAATATGAATATAAGAGGACATTATTAACATACACCCCGGATCACGGGATCAGTACAGTGGAAATGTCTAAGACTATATAATACAGAGAAGTTTCTTATGCTCAATATGGACATAAGACGGCATTACCATATATAATTCCCCCAAAAGATTGTTGCTCCATACACGAGACTTAAGCATGTACCCCCTCCCAAAAACGAACTATACATACACCAAATAAAATTCATCATAATTCAGAAATAAATACAATCAACTAGTTTTACGGTTATTATAAGGTAATCCTATCTGCTCAAGCCGAATTAAAGCACGGAACAAGGTCGACTCCTCTCCCTGTCTCCAGCAAGTGGTTATGCCCTGTGTAGCTATATGCTTGGTCATGCAGTCTGCTGCATGATTCCGTTCTCTCCATATATGTGCCACCTGAGCTTCCTAAAGAAGATGCCTGATGAGAATAATACATGACGTAAGTTGCCATGGCCCCCCCTGAATGGTCAGTAGCATGAAGTAGCAGCAAAGAGTCTGTCTCAACCTGAAAATCCGATAGTGAGCAAGATTACTTAAAGTTGGGGCAAAATTATCAATATGTAATTCAAATTCAGTCTTTTTTGTTGAACTGTTATCAAATAGCTAAATAAATCCAGTATTCAGATAGATTCAGTTACAATTCAATTTCAACAATTCAACATTCAGTTACTTACAATCAGATTTCAGATTTCAATTTTTCAAATTTATCAAACAAACCCTAAACCTAAAACAACATACATAACACCTTAAAACTAGCATTTTGAATTGAAAAGAAAAGCTTAAATTTTGAAACAATTAGACTATTAGTTTCATGAGCTTCTTAACTTAATCAAAATCAAATTGTACTAGAAAGCTAGACTATATTTTTGGTAAATATAGAAAGCTAGACTCTTTGAAGACCACATGTGTTCCCCAATTTAGTCGCAAATAAAATCAAAAGCAGGAATGATCAAACCTACCACTACTTTTCAGGTTGTTTTAATAATTTACAACCTTCTGAAACACTCGAATGTTGTTTTCATTACAACAACTAGTACTACAAATGTCTAGGATTCAAGAACATAGGGGCCTACAAAATTTCTCCACTCGTGTGGTCAAACCTAGGCATAATCATCATATAAAAAGATCAAATAATTGAAAGCAGTCATGAACTCTGATGAAATGTTTGCTTATATTCTGTAAAAATTATGATTTTATAATTACATCATGTCACCTTGACATATGGCAAGAAAAAGTTGAATATATGATTATATTCAATAGCTTAAAGATGAGGTTTTTTCATGATCGAACATGCCTGATATTTTGGGGTCAATTTGAGAAAGACCTTTTGAAAGTTTTTGCTCATTTATTTTTTAATACAAAAACATTTGAAGTTTTTTAAACTTCTATTAATTAGAATTTGACATTTAATATAAAAACAAATTAGTAATAGATTAACATATTAAATTCTTTCTGCCTCTGAACTTTTCTTATTTAGTCAGTTTGCCTCCTCAACTTTCAAAGTCGTTATATTGGACCCCAAACTACTCGAACTGGTCAATTTGACAATGTTTGCCTTAAAATGAAGGGCAATATAGGAATCCAAAATATATGAGGCATTTGGGGTCAATTTATAATTTGTACAGTTGGACCTCTTTTAAAATAATTAAATTATTTAAGAAGAATTAAAAATATTAAAATAATACCCCCAATCCCCCGTATCCTGTTATAAGCCTGTGCACGGTTCGGTTCGGTTTTGTACCAAAAAAAAAACGAACCGACACAATCGGTTCTACGGAAGACGGAACCGAAATTGGTTCGGTTCATATCGGTTCCAGGTCGGTTCCGGTTCTAGGCCTCATTTTTTTTGAACTCAATTTGAGCCTACTTTCGGCTTTGATGTTCACTTTATCTATCATTATATATATCATACTAATAATTAACAATGTTAAATCCTCTTGCTAATTATCCTTTACTAAGCTTAATTTTTTCTATATAATAATACTCCTTGCGTCCAAAAATAGTTGACGTTTTGGTACTATTTTTTTGTCCCAAAATAGTTGACGGTTTAACATTTAAAATTGTACTTATACATTCTCAATGAACTTTTTGATTACTTTTTCTATTGAAATTAGCAACCAACCAAGCAATGATATAGTTCCAAATAATTGTATTTCTACTTTTTCAATGTACTTTTTAACTAGTTTTATTTTTTCTTAATCTATGTGCAAATTGCTAGAACGTCAACTATTTTTGGACGGAGGGAGTATTTGTCATCGGTTCGGTTCGGTTTTTATTGGTTCTCCCATAAGCCGAATTGTTAAGTTAATGGGTGACGAGCCCATATGCCCGCTTAATAAACTACGGTTAGGTTATATTCACATATAAATATAGGTGATCTCTGTATTTTATGAACACATGAACTATTATCATCAATAAAATATTCCCCTCTATATTTGTACACGAACCGCATCGGTTCGGTTCCCTCAAAGGCGGAACCGAAATTGGTTCGGTTTCGTTCGGTTCCGGTTCGGTTCGGCTTGGTTCCGGTTTTCCTCCACACCCCTACCCTGTTATCCCACCCCCACCCCGTTACTACTTACCCCGCCCCAACCCGTTCACCATAGGGAAGTCGAGTAGGGGTGAAGGGGAGATCGCGGGGAAGTGGGAGGAGGTTGTCGAGCACGTTATGGGGGTGGTGGTGGGCTCACGGAGTTGGAAAGGGGAAGATTGCGGGGGTGTGGGGGGGGGGCAGCCAGTATTCGAGAAGATGGTCAAAGCTGGGGGAGGGGGTTGCCGGAGACGAGAAATTGGAGGGGGAAAAGGGGCTATAGAGATTGGTGGTTGGGGACGACGGATGGGGGAGGGGGGATTATTTTCTTTTTTTCTTTTCTTTTAAAGGAAGACCCAACGGTTGAGTAAGGTCAAACAATTTAAAAGCTAAATAAGGATGGACCGATTCATCTTTCACAGACTTATTGAGTAAAGGTCATAATAATTGTTTCCGGATGACAATGTATTACCTCCAAGAACTGCAAAGTGTTTTTATACTGCAAAGTGTTTTTATATAAGAACTGATCATACCGAGGGAATATGGACGTCACAAGGTCAAGGGAAACATTCTGTCAATCTTGGTAGTAAAATGAAACGAGGAAAGAACAAATGTGTGTGCCTGAATTCTTTATATGTATTGTTTGTGTTAATTACTAACTATTTCATTTTTTCTTGTTTGTGTTAATTTCTAACTAAACAATATGTCTTCTTTTTGTAGGATGTCAGGATACAGTAGTTTTGATGGTGATCATGCGTCTTCTAGTGATCGTGATGACAGTCATGTTGGTTCTGGGTCCACCACAACAACTCAAAAGCGGAAAAGAGGCGTTGTGTCGATGAAGAAAGTGACGGAAGCTAGAAAGAAAGGAGATAAGATTAAGGTCCGTATTAACTTGGTACTCCCATAGTATAGATTTATTACCTTTGCACATAGTTTAATTCGTATCAAATTTATATTGATAGAGGTCCGTATTAACTTGGAAGCCTCTTATATATATATAATATATCTAATGTTGTAGATTTAGAAACTCTGCAACTTTTTTTTACTTGGACCTCTTTAGTATATGATTGAAGATGTAGTAGTTTTATGTGTTGGCTTCAAATACATGAATATATATTGTGGATGGAGGAGAGTGGTTATGTGCAGTATTAACACCCCTCCCACAACGGTTGTTTTACATCATTTTTTAGCTTTTCCAATAACTCAGGACGATCAATCAAATCTTCCTCCAACATCGCTAGAATTTCATCCTCATCATCATCCGTTACAAATTCATTTGCACTACTCTCCACATGTCCAAAATTAGACTCATTTGACTGACTATAACTACCTTTCCTCTCACCATGATATGTCCAACAAGTGTATGCACTGTTTATCCCATTAATAATCAAGTGTTCTTCTACTTCGCTATATTTCCATGTATAATGATTCAAACATTTCCAACAAGGACATAAAACGTACTCTTTGTCTTTTACATTCAATCTTGCAAACTTAATCAATTCATTAATCCCATTCTCATATTCCCTTGATAAACGATCGGCAACCATCCATTTTCAATCCATAGTTTCTACCACATATCGATTACTGCCAAAAGATGTACCAAGGAATATTCAATAACTTTTCAAGAAACATTCTAGACTAATCTAATATCTAATAACATTTTACAACTTTATATCTTAAACCATCACAAGTTTTAATTTTTCCAACTATGACCTAACATTTTACAATTTTACATCCTAAATAATCCAATTTTTTCAACTATGACCTAACATTTTACAACCATGGCATAACATTTTTCAATTTTACATCATAAATAATCATAAAAGTTAACATTTTTCTAATTTTAAACTAATTATATCTAACTAATTAAGTAATTTCAATCAACAAACTAATCTAGTTTCGAAATAGTTAATAGTATGTACAAGTTAACAAATAAATGCAAGCTAATTATTTCAATAAACAAAATAACTAATTAATTCAAACTTAAATTACAATAATAAACCAAAAATTAAAAAAAATACTTACTTGAACAATGGAGAAGGAGGGGGAGCTTGGGAAGAAGATAAATCGAGTTCTTGAACAATGGAGGAGGAGGAGGAGGGGGAGCTTGTTTGTTTTGGGGGGTGGGGTTTTGGAGTCGTCCCTGCTGGTTCAGTTCGCTGGTTCTGGGTTTTGGGGGGGGGGGGGGGGGGCGGGGGGGGGGGGGCGGGGGGTGAAATAAACCCGAAAAACTTTTTTTTTAATTTTTATATATCTTGGACGACACCACACGGAGGTGTCGTCCAAGTGCTTTTAATTTTTTTTTTTATATGAATTAAACGACTTGGACGACACTCCCGTGTGGTGTCGTCCAAGTGCTTTTAATTTTTTTTATATATATATAATTTAAGCAACTTAGACGACACTCCCGTGTGGTGTCGTCCAAGTGAAAAATGTTTTTTTTAATTTTTTTTTAAAACCACTTAGACTACGCCAATAGGTGTAGTCCAAGTGAACACTTGGACGATACCACGCGGGAGTGTCGTCCAAGTGCCACTTGGACTACACCTTTTCTGAAGTGTAGTCCAAGTGGGTGTAGTGCAAGTGACTTTTTGTAGTAGTGTTGGGTTACTTGGCTCACTAGGAACGACGCCATCTTCAACAACAAGCCCCCGAATCTTCATTATGCTAGAACCTCAGTAAAAAATCTTATCACTGACTGGACTAAAGGTTTCGCAAAAGAAAGAGCATCTTCCGCTAAAACCCCCACATCCCCTGCTCCCCGTAGCATGCCGCCCCCATCTTTCGCTTTCGATATAATCAAATCCATCAAGCATTCAAGTTGTACCAGGCACTGCGGAAGAAGAGATACAAAAGTCTATGTGGGAATCAAACAGTCCAATAATCCAAAATGGATCATCAACGTTTTTCTTCATGGCACTAGAACTCATATTGAAGGAGACACTTTTGGCTTGAATCAAGACTCACAACCTCTTTTTACTGCCAATGATTTTGGATCTACAATATTCACAGTGCTCTATATCATCAAAAATTTGAATATTTCCTTAATTTAAATGATGTTGTTATAAACTCTTTCAATTCAGTACTTACTTATTGTAACTTTTGTAAAATTGTTTCCTGCACATGCCCTTACGGCAATGAGCGGGGGTGATAATTTATTTATCACATTTATCTATCAAAAAAAGCTGATATGTTTTTTTTTTTTTTGATAATTAAACCATTTCATAAGTAATTAAGTATTGTGGCTAATGATGCCACTACATTCAAAATCCAAAACAACAGAGTTGTTTATAGAATTAAAATCCTTAATAACAGTGCTTCTAAGAGTTTCATGACATCCTGCATTAGTCGGCTTCCAAAAGATGGTACAACACTTCCTTGAGTCTTCTTTAAGCAAAATAATCAAGTCTCTGTCCTGATGGAGAGAACGGAAGTACCTTAACCAAACCTGCGAGATAAAACTATCAGTAACAATAAAAATATTATGGTTATTCATTCTCTTGGCGATAAGAAGAGCCGTGAGAATCCCGGAGCAAATATTTTGCAAGTCAAGGTTGCGATTGTCATCGCCTTTGTGAATGATGGCTCCATTAATAGTTGAATGAGCACCATAAATGGACACCGTAATGTACCATTTAGGCTCATTGCCCTGAGTGACACCAAGGAGAATTTTGTTGTCCCTTTTCTGACAGCTTCTGTTGCAGTCATGAGGTGAAAGGGCGGTACAATCTCTGAAGGAGATTGTAATAGGCTTTCTTGCATCTGGTTCATTCCTTAAGTGAGCATTTCTGGAATGGTTGACTATCCTCTTAGATTTATAACCATTGTGCCACTCGTTGAGAAATGTATTGGAGAGGATGATGCTCTTGTTAAGATCAAAATTGATATGATTGAAGAGACAATCATTCCTAGTCAGCCAGATAACCCAAAGAATACTTCCAAATATAAGAAAATCTTTAATGTTATTATGTGTCCATTTTCTCATTAACCATCGTGAGACCGATGTGCTAATGGGGTCAGAAGGAGAAATAAAAATGTTGAAATAGGAAAAAAGAGAGTTAGCAAAAGAGCAATTAGAGAAAAGATGTTGCTGACTTTCCGTAAAGAGTTTACATAAAGGACAGGTAATGCTAATTTGATTCTTCGTCTTAGATGAGATAAGGTCTTTTGTGGGAAGTCTGTTGAGGAGTAGTCTCCAGAGGAAGGTATGAATTTTTTCGGGGAGTGGGGTTTTATAGAGTTTTTTCCAAACACCTTTTGGTAGGAGGGCATGGTTAGAGGGGCAAGGAATCTCATCCTCGGAAGCTGTGTTAAGTTTTATATAAAGATCTTTGGAGTTAAATTGATCAGAGGGCCAGGTCAGAGTATCATCATTGGTGGTGGGGGTAATATTGACGATATCCTTGATGAAGGAAGGGGGAAACAGGTTATTGATCAGCCTTAAGTTCCAATGATTATCACTTGTGATGAGGTCAGAAACCAATTTAAGGCTACAATTATGAGGGGGAAGGATTTTAAGAATTTTGAATGGAGGGTGAAATCTTAATTTTTTGTTCGTAGACGGGATCCAAGAATCAGTCCAAATATTGATAGATGATCCATTTCCAACAATCCAGGAAGAATGAGAATTGATGCTAGAGATACCGGAGGAAAGGCTTTTCCAGGTCCAGGATGAACCTGGTTTGATCCCGGCCGTGGACGGCTCAGTGTTAGGGAAGTACTTGGATTTGAGTAGTTTTGTCATGGGTAGGTTTGGTTGTTTGATAATCCGCCAACTATTTCTGGCAAGGAGAGAGAGATTGAAATGGTGGAGGTGTTTGAAGCCAAGCCCTCCTTTGGCTTTATCAAAATGCAGAAATTCCCAGTTAACCCAGTGGATCCTATGTCTTTGGGTTCCACTCCAGAGAAAATTAGCAAGGAGTTTATCAATTTCATGGAGTATATTAAGTGGAAATTTGTAGACTCCCATGGGGTAAACCAAGATGGCTTGAAGAACAGACTTGATGAGGGTAACCCTGCCGGGAAAATTGAGGAATTTAGAGTTCCATGAAGAGATCTTCTTTTTTATTTTGTCAATAATGTCCAAGAAGATCTGCTTTCTGTTTGATGTGATGTCAAGAGGAATTCCCAGATAATTCCCAAAATTATCAGAGGCTTGAATGCCAAGGAGAGAGAGTGCAGATGCTTTGACAGAAGGAGGGGTTTTGGGACTGAACGTAATAATTGATTTGCTGAGGTTAATCAGTTGTCCCGAGTCAGAACAGAATTGGTTGAGGGCTTTAGAGAATTCAGAGATAGATTTAGGGTCTAAGTGTAAAAAGAAGTAACAGTCATCTGCAAAAAGAAGATGGGAGATGCGGGGTCCATTTTTCGTAATAGAAACTCCTTTGATTGTGTTGGTTTCTTGAAGATTAGAGAGCGAAGATGATAAGGCTTCAGTACAGATGGCAAAAAGGATAGGTGACAGAGGGTCTCCCTGTCGGAGGCCACAATTAGGTGAAAAGGGCTCAGATGGCTGACCATTAATGAGTAGTGAATAATTAACAGTAGTGATGCATTGTTTAATAAGCTGGACCCAATGGACAGGAAATTTGAGTTTTGTAAGGAGTTCAAGGAGAAACTCCCATTTGACTCTATCAAAAGCTTTGCTCATGTCTATTTTGATTGCTGCAACTCCATGTTTTTTCAATTGGGAGGTTCGGATGGAGTGTGTAAGTTCTTGAGCCATGATGATGTTGTCCTGGGAGTTTCGACCATGAATGAAACCATTTTGATAAGGAGAAACAATATCATTAAGGTGCGGTTTCAATCTATTAACCATGACTTTGGCAGCAATCTTATAAATAACATTGCAGAGGCTGATTGGTCTGTAGTCACTTATTTTTTTGGGACAGTCGATCTTTGGGATTAGGGTGATGAAGGTATTATTGATTTCTTTTAATATAAAACCTTGGTTAAGAAATTCAAGCGTGGCCGAGGTGACATCCTTTCCCACAATGCCCCAATTTTTTTGATAGAATTCAGCAGGAAATCCATCTGGCCCAGGTGACTTGTGATGACTCATTTGAAAAAGCGCAGTTTTGACTTCTTCAGAAGAGAATGGAATGTTGAGATCATCAATTTGGGAATCAGAGAGGGTTTTGTTGAACGAAGCAAGGGATGTGGTGATATTGGACTGAGGTGACAGGGTGGTGTGATGGTTGGTTTGAAAGAGTTGTTCAAAAAAACTTTTGCAGTGATTATTAATAAGATCTTCTTGTGTGATGGTGTTGCCCAAATCATCAGTGATTTCCAAGATATTGTTGACTTTTGATTTATGTTTGGCGTGTGCATGGAAGAATTTTGTGTTTCGGTCACCTTCAGTGATAGCTGTGACTTTCGCTCTTTGCTTCCAAAATTCTTCTTCCGCAGAGAGGAGAAGGTCAAGTTGTGCTCTAATCTGATCATTTTTATGACTAACGATAGAGCTCTGAAGGTTGGGCTGGGAATGGGCAAGTTGAGATTGAAGTTGCTTGATTTGTGAAAAAATATTGCCAACTCTATTGGAATTCCACTGTTTGATCGTCTTTTTTGTGTTTTTGAGTTTATTAACAAGATTAAAGGTTTTAGAAGACGGAAGGATATAAGGAGTACTATGAAAATCTTCAGTGGGCCAAATGGCTCTAATAAGGTGGGGAAAGTCAGGGAGAAGGGTAAGGAATGAATCAAGTCTGAAGGGTCTAGTTCTATTTTTGGAGCTGGGCTTAGTAGAGATGATCAATGGTCCGTGGTCAGAACGTTGGATAGGGAGGGTGTTACAATTAGCATGGGGGAAAGCATTGGAAAATTCAAAATTAGCCATTGCTCTGTCAAGTTTTTCATAAATTTTGTGCCCATTGCGAGTGCCTGACCAAGTGAATTTACAGCCAAGGTTGGGCAGGTCCTCAAAACCAAAGGCAGAAAGGAAGTTAAGGAGATAAGTGGATCCAGAAATGCTAGAATTGGGTTTTGGGGATTTGTCAGAGTTAAAGATGATTTGATTGTAATCCCCACACATGAGTATGGGGAGGTTTTTGAATGGTTGGAGAGAGTCTTCGAGTTGATTCCAGGTATCGGGTCTTCTAGAAAGGTGAGGATTACCGTAAATACAAGCAAGATACCAAGGGGAGGTGAGCTCAGTAGTGATTTCAAATAACAGGATGTTTTTGGTAAGGAGAATGGGGGTATGGTTAATATTTGAAGAGAAACCCACCCAAAGACCCCCACTATGACCGTTAGCATCAAACCCATAAGTAAATGGGTAAAGCAATTTAGAAAGTCTAGAGCTAGCAACACTAATAGAACAAATAGTTTCGGACAAAAAACAAATATCAGGTTTAAAACACTTCGTGAGAGAAGTGAGAAGTCGGACTGTAGAGGGCTGACCAAGTCCTCTACAGTTCCAAGCAAGGATTTTCATGATGGCATTTGGGGTTGTTGAGGTACAACCACCAAAGACCGATTAGTTAATTTTGAACAAATGGACCGAGCATAATAGACATAAGAAGAAAGTCCTTTAAAAATGGAAATAGACTTAGGGATATAAGGCATACCTGGGTCACATGGTTCATAAGAATCATCAAAAGACTCGTCCTCGCTTTCCATGATGATATCCTCTTCATTATAGTCCTCATCAGAATCATTTTTCGAAGCATCCAATTCTGGTTCTTCATCTTCAGCTCTCTCATCTTCGTTCCCCGTATCAATAACCCCCCTCTTTTTGAAGAGAAATCTAGACCTCTCTTGTTCAACGATTAAGTTCGTCGTTTCTAGACTATATGAGTCATGCAAGTCATCCAATATATCTTCATCATTATCCTCGCTACTATCCTCATCAATATAATCGTCATCCAAGTCAGCGTCTTTTTCTTCATCTTCTTCAGAGATTGGTTCCTCATCCTTATCCACTGGACTACAAGAGTCCTGACAACCTTCATTAAAATCACCATAATTTCCTTTATTGCATTTTTTATTGCCTTTTTCTCCATGGGAGACTTTAAAATTAGGATCTTCATCCTCATCAATCACTTCTTGCTCTTTTTCTTCAACATGATCTCTTGCAATACCTATTCCATCCTTCAGTTTAATCTTCTCAATGTCCAGTCCCTTACTGTTATTGAGATCCGGACTCATGTTATTCTCAGTTTTGGCAACCGCGAATTTTTGGAGGTTGGTTGCCAAGGTCTCGATATCATGTTGCTGCTTAGGAATTTCTGCTTCAAAAATTCTGAAAGGAGCTTCCTTGAATTTTTTTTGGCGGCCTATTGTATCAGCCTCAACATTTTTAATCACAAAGACAGAAACACCGGGATTGGATCTTTCCTCCCATGGGCATAAAGACCGTTCTGATTTTGCTCTTTTTACAATAAGACTATCTTTCTCTACGACTCCATCCTCTATTAATTTAAACCATTTTCTCTTCCTCGTACAAAAAACATCAGTATTATTAAGTTGATTTGCAAGCTTGCCCAAATCCTGTAGAATAGTAAAGTCCAGGCAATCGAAGTTTTCCTTTAAAACTTGACGCTTCATGGTGCTAGTGCTTGATTTTGATAATTTGTCGAGCTTAATTTCATTACTGAGACAATCCATGACCGAGTTTTTCATGTCAATTCCGATCTGGGACAACTCATAATTGAAATCATTAGGAAATCCCTTCTCTTCTTGGTCAATTACCAATTTTCCTCTTTTGGCAGAAACTAAAATCTGGTCATGAACTCGATCACCTGCATTCTCTAATATTGCTTTCCATTGCCTTTTTTTATGTTGTCTCAGTTCCTCAGAATGGAAGTTTCCACAAGGAAAATAATGAACAACAGTACCCTTCTTTTTGCCGGAAAGCCGACAAATCCAAGTGTACAGGTAACCATCAATATTAGAACATCGCTTAGAGGGATGCGGCCCAAGTATAGAGGGTCGGGGACCAAGGATAGAAATACAAGTATTCAAGTATGAAGGACAAGTATTTAGACTAGTTGGCAAAGGGCCGAGGATAGAGGGTCGGGGACCCAATATCGACGGTTTGTAATCAATGATGTTTGACATTGACATGTTATTGCATAAATAATGAAAGAAGTGGAAATGAGTATTATCGTTGTTATTATAATAATTGGTTTTGGGAGTTTTAGCCCTAGAGTTTGAGGATCTTTTTTGGGAAGAAGAAGGAAAAAATTGATTACCATTTTTTGTCACAGAGGAGCGTTGGTGGTGGTGTCTGCTCTGAGTTCTAGTCACATTGGGGCCGATGGATCGCCGTTCATTGGTGGCTTCCTTATAATGGTTGTTCGAGGTTGGATCTGAGTGACAAAGGATCTTAGCGGAGACATCTTTTGATGAGTGAATATGGGTCAAACAGAAATTATCATCGTGGGGTGAGATGGGAGAGCTTGTGTTGTTGGGTTTCTGGGCGGAGGTAATGAAGTTGGTGGTGGTCGAAGTAGTTGAAGACCGACTGAAATTTGGGGAGAGCATTATGATTTAGAAGTTCTTTTGATTTTGTAGTGAAAATTTATCTCTAAAAATAATGAATCTTCCACCAATTGAAGAGAAGCTCAAATGATGGAGTTGAAATTCAAGAAGGGGCTGCAAGAGGCTTAACAAAAGGAGATATGAAGTTTTCAATTTGAAATCAGAGAAATGTTTCAAAGGGGTAATGAAACTGGGGTTTGATCGAAAAAAGTGTAAATCAGTGTTTGTTTTTCCAGCTGATATGTTATACACACACCAGAATAGTAAATTACTATACATTCAATGACTATTTTGCCCCCCCTATTTGGAAGTGTGATGACTAGTGATTAAGAGAGTTAAGTGGGAGTGGTAATATAGTAATTACAACCCTAAAAAAATTACTATTTGAAATAGTGAATCACTATTCGAATGTCTATAATGTTATACTTCTAATTTATTCGTTGAATAGCCGTGTGCCCGTGTTATTCTTCCAAATTTGTCATTACCCTTTTCTTTCTCTTGCTCAACAAGGAAATTATACAGGTTTGAGTAAGCTAAATTACTACCAATACAATAGAAATTGATTCAATCGCCTCTTTCTCTTTCTCGATATGACGAAGCAACAAGCTAACTGGTCTCCTTATGACAACAATGGAGGGTAACTTTGACTCAAAAACATTCTCCACCTCCTTTAATTTTGACCTTTTGAAGTCAAAATTAACAATTTCGAAGTCAAAATTGATGGTTTCCACTTTTTTTTGTAGGACATGCGTGGCGATTGCAGGTTCAGATTATTGCGTTATTGCAGCTGATACGCGTATGTCCTCTGGCTACAATATTCTCACTCGAGATTATTCCAAGATTGCTCATTTGTAAGTTCTTTATTTTGATGATTTTAATGTTTTTTTTTGTAGTAGAATTTTATTCCTTCATATTTGAGCTTGTTTGTAGTTATTCTGTTCAATTAGTTTGATTAATTTGAGTTCTATTGAGTTATGAACTCGAATAGTTGAACATTGAATTGCTAGGGTTAGCCTAGTGGCGAGGGTATTACTCTAATGACGATTGGTAATAAGATTGTTTTCTTTTTCGGATTTAATTGCCACATATACATTCGATTCGAATCAAAATTATCATTTTTAGCAATAAATAAAATAGGATGAAAAATACTATTTTTTGATATATTTCTCAGCAAATATTATATAAAATACAAATATGTTAACAGTTCATATTTTATAAAGTCAAATTCAAATTGAATATATTGATTTTTCTGAGGTAGATGCGGTTTTATAGTTTGTTTTTTTAAGGGAAATCAGACTAACATCCTAGCAGAAATTTAGTACTACTTGATATGCTAGGTTTGGTGTTATGTAATAATAATGAGAAATTAGTGCTTCTGTGGCATTTTACTTCGAGTGAGATAATAAATCTATATATGAAGTCCTTAATTAGTCCTAAGCCAACGATGGCACAACTGTTAACAATGGCATTTGTCTGCTATGCCTTCACTACCAATTAGTGTTTGGTCAAATGCTTTTCAAGGGACGACTTAAAGTCCTCTGGTCAACGTATTTTTGTGACATCATTTGGGTGGATGTTACAATTAAGAGTCATTATCTATTTTACTTGTGCTTTTCTAGATAAGTGGAGTCGTGTGCACTTGTTTAACAACGTATAACGATGTTTTGTACTTCTTTCGTTCATCGTCCTTTCTTCATGTCTGTTTACTCTGGTAGTCCCACTATTCTATAGTATTGGTTTATCTATTTATCTCATAAAGAAGTTTATTCTTGTTGACCTTGTAGAGCAGACAAGGCTGTGATGGCCTCTTCCGGATTTCAGGCTGATGTAAGGGCCCTTCAGAAACACCTGTCAGCTAAACACTTGGTAAGGACCCTTACTTACACATTTTAGATATAATTGGACTCCCTTCTTTTCATGTTGACTTGCTTATGTTGATCATTAGTGAAATCCATGTCTAATCGTTTTCTGAAACTGTGACTGATCAATCTTCTAATATTTGCAAATGAAGCTTGTTTGAACTTGTAATGATAAACCATAATGTGGGCATATTTCGTTTGATAAATCGTCAGAATTCTTGTGTATGCTGAAATGTCGGATATTAACACGTCCGCTCATGATTTGAGCCATTACTTTTGTCTCACTTTGAATAACACGGTTTGGCATGATTTCAGTTTCACCCAATATATTATCAATAATTTATTGTAAGTGTAGCTGGATTGGCTTTAATGTAAGAGATAAGAACTCATCACGTATGAGAAACTTAAGGAGCAACATTATTTAGAATGGGTATTTATAAATAGTCACTTCTTAGTCAATGTGTGAAATTACATTGTTAGCACACCTTGAGTGCTGGTTGCACAAGAGTGCACAGAGTGTATTGGTCACGTTTTTCCTGAACAGACCTACTGTTGTACCATCTATTGAAATGAAAGTATAACAGTGAGCGGAAGAAGAATCATTACGGAGTTAAGCATTAAAGACATTAAAGCTAATTCATGAAGAGCAAATATGGAAGATCCCGGAAGATCACGTTGAAGATTTGGACGTAGGTCAACAACGTGTGGACAAAGGAAAACATGAAGATCTTGTCATTATGAAGCGGGATTATGTTGGATTCGTTTATGGTAACTTTTGTTATTAATAGGCGCAATCAATGACAAGATATTCAAGGGCCAAGATTCACATTACCTTATGTGATATTCAAGAGAGTTAATGTAGATTGACCTAGCCCGTCAAGATACACAAGAAAGGCCCGCGACCTAGGCCTATAAAAGGAGCACTCACCGTAGCTGGAAGATGTCGACTTTTGTAGAGAGCACAAGAGCAATAGAAGAAGATTTTATTATCTTAGTTTAGTGCTAGGTCGTCCATATGTGTTAGAAGATTAGATCCATCTTCTAACTGAATTTCCGATTGAAATACCACCATTCGGTATTATCAATAGTGATGTTTTTATCTCTACCTTTCACCTTTTATTTGTAAGTATCGGGAGATACATTCTGTAGGGGTAGATCTCATCTAGAAGAGTCTAGGTTTAGGCAACGGTGTACGGGGAGCGTACAGAGTAAGACCTTCCTTGTAAATCTCAGTATAGTGGAATTTTCCCTTGGACAGGCAGTCCCCCAGATGTACGTGTGTTGACACGGAACTGGGTTACCAACCTTGTGTTCTTTATTTTGTGTTTTTCTGTTTTCTGCATTCTGGTACTTTAACTGGTAATAGCAATTGGCGTAACAGTGAACAGTGAGGTGGCTTATAATTTCAATTGGTATCAGAGCGGGTCCTCGACATACAGAGTGATCACGATCCTTGTAATTCGTGCACAGTTGCAGTTCCAGTGTGTGGGGTAATAATTATTGAAGATCATACAAACTGTTTGGACATCCGATATTATAGTGTATATCACAAGCTGTGTCTGAAGATTAAAGCACATCATAAACTGTTTTGTACCATGGGAAAAGGTTCAATATATAACCTATCTATTCTAGATGGGTCAAATTATGCAGATTGGAAGGTGAAGATGATTGCTTACTTTAGATCTGGTGATATTAAAATTTGGAGATCTATTTTATCAGGCTGGACTCCTCCACAACACACCTTACCTGATGACACCGTAGCTATGAAACCTGAGTTGGATTGGAAGGGACTACAAGTTACAAACTCAGCATCAAATTCAAAGGCACTCAGTGTAATTCATGATAGTGTGGATGAAAATGTTTTTAGGCTGATCCGTACATGTGTTAGTGCCAAAGAAGCGTGGGAGACTCTTGAAGATGTATTTGAAGGAACTTCCAAAGTTCGTATATGTCGTCTCCAGCTTGTCACAACCAAATATGATAGGTTAAAAATGGAGGAATGTGAGACGATTATTCAATTCTATTTTAGGCTCATTGATATCTTTAATGAATTTCATGCCCTTGGAGAGAAGCTATCTGAAGAAAAACTTGTTCGCAAAGTACTCAGATCACTTCCTGAAAGATTTCAAATCAAAGTACATGCCATAGAAGAAGCTAATGATATCTCCACCATGAAAGTTAATGACTTAATTGGTAGACTTACGGCATATGAGATGAGTCTTGATGATCAGAATTTCAGGAAGAAGGAGAACGCATGTGATCCAAAGAGTAACAAAGATTCTGGTAAATATCTTGTTGATTCATTAAATATTATTGTTCAAGAGTTAAAGAACAGATCCAATAGTGGTCGAGAAGTTGTCAGTAACAGTCAGTCTGACACTGGGCATCAGCGAAATACAAAAGCTAGAAAAGAATTGAATCAACAACCTCATGAGATTCAATGCAAAGACTATGGACATGTTCAGATTGATTACCCATACTCTCCGAGAAGTGAAGGAAGTTCTACTTTCAATGATGAAAAGAATGAAGATGTTGGGATAATGTGTTCATTGGCCTCAAAAGTTGATGAAATTGATGAGGGGACAAACATAAAATCCACAAATGAAGAGATCCGCTGCCTTGTAGATGAAAATAGAGAATTACATCATTATTGTAACGAGATATTAAGTAAGGCCAAGAAACAAGGGATGGAATATAAAGATCTATGTGATGAAAATAGTAAGAACCTTACTATCATCTCTAAATTACGAGAGGAGGTTAAGAGATTGTCTACTGATCTAGAAGCTATGAGAAAATCCAGTTATATGCTCAATTCTGGAACTTCAAAGATGAATGAAATTCCTTCTGTTGAACAGTCTCCGAAGAACCATACTGGCTCGGGATATGTTGCTGGAAATTGTGCTAAGGAATCCAAGTTTGTTCCAGCTGCAAAAGTTAAAGAATCCGGATTGTTATATCAACTGCTGCAGACAACTGGTCCAACAATTGGTCACCAGCAGGTTCGTAGGCAACCCAAGAACAAAAAGAATAAGCAATGGGTATGTCATCACTGTGGAAAGAAGGGTCATATCAGACCATATTGTTTCAAGCTTTATGAGCAAAGCCATCATCAAAGTGATCCCATTCCTCATAAATCCAAGTCTGAAACTGTTCTTCGTAAGGAATGGAGGGTCAAAAGTGTTGGTTCGTGTGTTTCTCAGACTCAAGTATGGAGGATCAAGAGGGATCTTAGAGAAAATGGAAAAGAAGTATCTATCCCAGATCCTAATCAACAGAAGTCAACCAATGCAACTGTTCAAAGTGAGCTTAATATGCGAGAAGATGGAGATTGTGCTAACAATGTGGGTAAGGAAATCAAAGGGAAGAAACAGCAGATTGTTGAGATTAGAGGTATGGCGAAGTCTGTCAATCCAGTGTTATTGATTCTGCTGTTACCACTTCTCTCTTACCGGATAAATTGTAGAAAGAAGAGAATGCGCCAAACAGGGGGAGGAACATGATAGAAATTGGCCCTGTTGTTACATACCTTGTAACCTCTGTTTCAACAGCAGTTTTACCAAGCAACTTTCGGTTGCTCTTTAAGGTTACTTTTTGTTCTCTTCCTGGCTGACATAGGACCTGTTTTTATGTCAAATGGGGGGAGTACTGCCTGTGTCCACCACACCACTGATGGTTGGACTGATATCTGGTTAGATAGAACCACTATGTGACATCTGACTGCCTGTGTTCACCACATGACTGATGGTTGAACTGATATCTGGTTTCCTAGAACCAATATATGTCTTTAAACACTTGCTCTACACTCTGAAAACAAACAAGGCATTTGTCATGAAAAACATGCCCAAAGGGGGAGTTTGTTAGCACACCTTGAGTGCTGGTTGCACAAGAGTGCACAGAGTGTATTGGTCACGTTTTTCCTGAACAGACCTACTGTTGTACCATCTATTGAAATGAAAGTATAACAGTGAGCGGAAGAAGAATCATTACGGAGTTAAGCATTAAAGACATTAAAGCTAATTCATGAAGAGCAAATATGGAAGATCCCGGAAGATCACGTTGAAGATTTGGACGTAGGTCAACAACGTGTGGACAAAGGAAAACATGAAGATCTTGTCATTATGAAGCGGGATTATGTTGGATTCGTTTATGGTAACTTTTGTTATTAATAGGCGCAATCAATGACAAGATATTCAAGGGCCAAGATTCACATTACCTTATGTGATATTCAAGAGAGTTAATGTAGATTGACCTAGCCCGTCAAGATACACAAGAAAGGCCCGCGACCTAGGCCTATAAAAGGAGCACTCACCGTAGCTGGAAGATGTCGACTTTTGTAGAGAGCACAAGAGCAATAGAAGAAGATTTTATTATCTTAGTTTAGTGCTAGGTCGTCCATATGTGTTAGAAGATTAGATCCATCTTCTAACTGAATTTCCGATTGAAATACCACCATTCGGTATTATCAATAGTGATGTTTTTATCTCTACCTTTCACCTTTTATTTGTAAGTATCGGGAGATACATTCTGTAGGGGTAGATCTCATCTAGAAGAGTCTAGGTTTAGGCAACGGTGTACGGGGAGCGTACAGAGTAAGACCTTCCTTGTAAATCTCAGTATAGTGGAATTTTCCCTTGGACAGGCAGTCCCCCAGATGTACGTGTGTTGACACGGAACTGGGTTACCAACCTTGTGTTCTTTATTTTGTGTTTTTCTGTTTTCTGCATTCTGGTACTTTAACTGGTAATAGCAATTGGCGTAACAGTGAACAGTGAGGTGGCTTATAATTTCATACATATTGGAAAATATAACCATAGCAATTGGGTTTTGCCCCATATAGGTTGTGTTCTCTGCAAGAGTGTTAAATAATGCATGCCAACTAATGAGTGCTTTGTGGTTCTTGTTTTGTTTGAATCATAGATCTATCAGCACCAACATAACAAGCAAATGAGCTGCCCTGGAATGGCTCAGCTGCTATCTAATACGTTATACTACAAACGGTTCTTCCCATACTATGCTTTTAACGTCCTGGGTGGCCTTGACAGCCATGGTAATTATACATGTCCTTATTTTTTCCTAATATCGATTGATTATGCCTAAACATATGTTTTATCTCAGTCTCTTAATATATTTGGTTGTACCAATGGCTACCTATGATCCCCAGGAAAGGGTTGTGTCTTCACCTATGATGCTGTTGGATCCTATGAGAGGGTTGGCTACAGTTCTCAGGGTTCTGGTGGCACACTCATTATGCCCTTTTTGGACAATCAACTCAAGTCTCCTAGCCCTCTTCTGTTACCAGCACAGGTATAGTACTTAAGTCCTTTATATTCAAGCCAATTCAAAAGTAATATATCCTGCAATGTTGATGTGAACCAGTGCACGCAATGTTATAATCACAGGATGCTGTTACACCTCTTTCAGAAGCTGAAGCTATTGATTTGGTGAAAACATGTTTTGCATCTGCGTCAGAAAGGGATATATACACTGTAAGTGCACTTTATCTTTTGTGTGTGTGTGTGAAAGTGGTACTAATCTAGCCATTGTAGATCTTGGTCTTACATGAGGCACTATATATCTGAATTCATTGAGATGAACGCTATTATACAATTGAAATTATTAAATTACTCCATACGGGACTGCTGCCTAGAAACTTGTGGGCACATTCTCTCATTGGTTTTTGGGTATATAAAGCTGTTATTTAATCGCTTCGACGATTTTGACCCGGGTGTGGTAAAGTTCGAAGGCCTTCTTCATGTTACTGTCGCATGAATTGAATTTTCGACATGGGGTTCAATCAGCCTGTTTTAACCATGGGGTTTTCATTTCTTCTACGGGTGCTATTTTTTGGGTATGTTTTCTTATTGAGAGGGGGTGGTGTTGTTATACCCTAGCCATTATTTGTTTTGGTTATCTAAACCATGAGTTTCACCTTGTTATATGTGGTGGTTTTATACTGAACGCAATGTTGTTTGAATGTCTCTTGAACCCACTGGATGCCAATATTCTTGGAGTTTTATCTTGGTGTATCGAAGGTTGTATATCATGCCTTATTACTACATCACTTACTCTGCACAAACGTGTTGCAGCATATAAAAAATAATTCCACCATTAACTCAAAGAACACTTAATTGATACTTGACAGGCATTCAAATTGTTCGATTGATTGATCTAGAGGTTAATAGATAGATTAATTAATCCTCTTCAAGGAAATGTTGATGTTGCATACTGTCCACATTTTATTTCATGGCTTTTCGAATATCGTCAATAAACGTGTGTGTCTGTGTGTGATGTCTTTGTTTTTTCAGGGAGACAAGTTAGAGATAGTTGTCCTAAATGCATCTGGGACGCGCCGTGAGTTTATGGAACTGAGGAAAGATTAGTATGCCTCCACACTTAATCACAGAGCATCATCTGCTTTATGACTCCTTGTTTTACAACTTCCAGGATCTCGTAATTGGACTACTACTGTTTTAGTTCTCTCATGGGACAATGTTTTAGATGCGACATAAATTCAGGAAATATGTGAATTATGTTCTTGGTTTGCGTTTCCGTCCTTAATTACAAAATTATTTCTGAGTATTTATTCGTCATCGGCTTCAAAATAAAGTTGCTATATTCTGTTTTCAGATTTCTATTGTGAACCGAAGGTTTCTACTCAGGTGGGAATTGAAATCCTTAACAAAATATGAAGTATTTAAACTTAATTAATTAAGTACTTATTTCATTAAGTCTGTTTGTTAACAAAAAAAATTAAGTACTGAATAAAATTAGAACTGAATGAAATTCTTAATAAAATATTAAGTCAAAATTTGCTACTTAATTTTGTCCTCTTAATTAAATCAGAAGTTGCGAATTGTGTTTACAAATTTCTCATTTTTTTTTTTGATAGATAATGCATTAATTTCAAAACAGGGAATAAGAGTTATGACCTTCAGAAGCTCCCAAATTACAATTCTAATGTAGGAATTGAAACAACTAACAGAAATATCATAAAGATTGTCTAAACATCCAACACTAGTTGGGTATCACAAAATGTTACAATTGTTTTTCTCCACTTTGTTCTTCATCTTGATCCAGTCTTCATTGTCATTAACTTTCTTGATGTATTTGTTCCAAATCTGCGAAGTGAAGCAATCAGTAATAATAAAGATATTATGAGAACAATATTGCTCCAGGAGGATGAATATGGTATAGATGATGCTGCCGAAAGAGGAGATATCGAAATTTAATGGATCTCCCTTTGTAAACAGAAGGGAATTTTCATTGAATTTTTTCCTAATCCCATTGATGTTTATGGAGACTTCCCATTTGGTATTAGTTTCTTGTGTGATTCCAAGACAAATTCTAGAGTTCCTTTTCTTACATTCTCTTTGACAGAAACCAATGCTAATAGGATTGCATTGGTCTTATGAACGGGAATGAGTTTGTCTGAGGTTAGGGGGATTCCTCAATATGGTATTTTTATAAGAGCCTGTGTTTATTTGCTCCTACGATGCTTTAGACCAGGTCGAGTACAAAGATCTGATCATAGCTATCGAGTCCTCAATGGAGGGGTTACTGTTGTTAACAACAGAGGAGTTTCTGGTAAGCCAAATCGTTCAAAGGGTGCAGCAAAAATTAAGAAGATCATGGTGACTAATGTGCTTATATTTTGTGCTATTACTATGTATCATGTAACAAATAGTTTCAATTAGACTATTTTTGTTTAAAAGAGAAATTTAATTTGTACTACTCCATAGTGTTGATGCAAATGGGCAGGAATATGTGAGTAGTTGATTCCTCGCAGTTATTACAAAGAGGACAGTTAGTGTTAATGTTGTGTTTTGTTTTTGTTTTAATATTGTTTTTGGTTGGTAGCCTGTTAAAAAGAGTTCTCCAAAGGAAAAACTTCATTTCTTGGGGAATTTTTAGTTTCCATAGTTTATTCCAAGTAGAAGGTTTAATAGAATGACAATTTCTTGGGATAGTAGTGTATATGCTGTCTGTTCTTGCTATCATTATACAGTAGTTTAGTGCTAAACGCAGGGTTAGGATATGATTTTAAGTCGTCGTTGGGTGTGATGGGAATGGAGAGATTTTTTTTTTTTAATGTCATGAGTGAATAGCTTTTTAACGAGGAAAATGTTCCATGAGTTATTATTGATGAGTTCTGAAACGTTCGTAGGGAAACTGGGGTGTTTTTTTATATTAAGAAAATTAGCAAGAGTGTTAGGATATATATCAGGGATTCAGTAGTCATTCCAAATGTTTGTGTCTTTACCATTTCCAATTGTAGTAATTCTACTGTCATTTAAACTTTTTATTCCTGAGTGAAGACCTTTCCAAGTCGGGGAGGCGTTTTGTTTGGAAAGAGCAAGAGAGGCATCTGTTTTAGGATAATATTTACATTTAAACATTTTACTTATGGGAAGAAGAGGATTGTTAATGAGTCTCCAGCTATTTCTAGCAAGGAGTGCTAGATTAAATAAATGAAGGTGCTTGAAGTTGAGTCCTCCGTCTTGTTTGTTTTTACAAAGAAATTCTCAATTAATTCAGTGTATATTTTTATTAAGGTTGCCTCCCCATAGAAAGTTTGCAAGAAGCTTATCTATGGTGTTAAGTGTATTAATGGGAAATTTGTAAATTCCCATTGGGTAAACAAGGAAGGAATGGAGAACATTTTTGATTAAGGTTGTTTTTCCTGCAAAGTTTAAGAATTTGGTTTTCCAACTAAAAATTTTGTTTTTTATTTTATCGATAATATCATTAAATATTTTATTACGTTCAGTACTTATGTCTAAGTTGATGCACAAGTAATTACCATATTTTGTACTTTCAAGTATATTAAGTTGGTTAAGAAATTCAGTTCTCTTATCCTTAGGAGTGAGAGGGCTGAATGTAATTACTGATTTGTTGTAGTTTATGATTTGGCCGGATTCCTTACAATAATTATGAATAGCTTCACTAAAGTTTTTTATGCTGTTATTATTGAGGTGTAGAAAGGAATAACAATCATCGGCGAAGATGTGTTATAGGTGGTCCCATACGGGATATGGCAATTCCTCGGATACTATTATTAGTTTGTTTTTTTAATAGGGTTGCTGAGAGGGCTTCAGAGCAAAGTGCAAAGAGGAGAGGCGATAGAGGATCTCCTTGTCGTAGACCACCAGAGGATTTAAAGATGGTGGAGGGGTGACCATTTATAAGAATAGAGAATTGCACAGAAAAGATACATTCATGGATTAGTTGTATCCAATGAGGAGGGAAATTCATTTTTTTAAGAACATGAGTTAGAAAATTCCAGTTGACTCTGTCAAATGCCTTACTCATGTCTATTTTAATGGCTGCGAGACCATTTTTTTTATTTTTTTATGTTCGGATTGTATGAGTTAATTCTTGTGCCATGAGGATGTTGTCCTGAGAGCCTCTTCCATATACAAATCCATTTTGATATGGGGAGACAAGATAGGTCATAAGGGGTTTAAGTCTATTGACTAGAACTTTTTTTTTTTTTGATAATTAGCGATGAATTGTGATTACAATGATATTACAAACATGAATACAGAAATTGCTAACTAATAGAAAGTTAGAGTATAATATGAGACAAATATGTCTCCAACAAGGTTCGAACCCATGACCTCTTACATGAAAGGTTGGGCCGGATGCCACTAGGCTATTGAGCCATCGGCTCTATTGACTAGAACTTTAGATATAATTTTGTAGTAGACATTACAAAGACTTATAGGGCGAAAGTCTTTAAGATGTTTGGGATTGTCCATTTTAGGTATAAGTGTTATGAATGTGTTGTTTATTTCCTTTAGAATGTGGCCATTATTAAGAAATTCCACAATAGCTTCTGTTATGTTTTCTCATTCTTTAATTCTTTTAAATTCACACATTCTTATTTAAAGTAAATTAAACTATTATTATTGTTATTATTAATATTATTATTATTGTTATTATTAATATTATTATTATTCTCATTATTATTATTAATCTTATTATCATTCTTATTGATATTATTATTACTGTATTACTGTTATTATTATTATCATTCTTATTCTTATTGATATTATTATTATTGTCATTATTATTATTATCATTATTTTTATTATTATTGCTATTTTTTTAATTCTCACTATTTTTATTATTATTATTATTATTATTATTATTATTATTATTATTATTATTATTATTATTCTCATTATCTTTTTATCATTATTATCATTATTATGTTTTGTTATTCTCATTATTACTACTACTACTATTATTAATAATATTGCTACTCTTGTTATTATTATTATTATTATTTAATTATTAATATTATTATTATTATTATTATTATTATTATCAATAATTTTATTACCTATTATTATTATCATTATTATTAGTCATATCATTATTAGTTTGATTTTTATTACTATTATTATTAATATTATTATTTGTATTCTTCTTATTACTATTATTATCATTATTATCATTTATTAATCATATTTATTCTCATTATAATTTAACCATTAATATTTTTAATTTATTTATTTTGTGTAATATTGTTTGTTTTATATATATTATCTATATATAAATGAACTAAAATAGGGGCAAGGTTTTCAATACATTACGATTTCAACCTTTTTCTTTGAACTGTTGTCAAACACTTAAATATTTTAAGTATTCAGATTCAGTTATCATTCGGATTCAGACATTCAGTATTCAGTCACTTGTTGTCAGACTTCAAACTTCAGATTCAGATATTCAGTTTTAACAAACAGGCCCTCACTGACGATTTATATTTATCGTTATTTAATAAAATTGTGTTATATAATAATCGAGATTAAATAAGATTTAATAAGAGAATTTAGGAAGATAGATTTTATTTAACATAATATACAAGATGCTTACTTATAGGTTTACAAGATAATCTAAAAAAAATAAAGTGGATATTGATTGGAACTAAACTATTTTAGTTTTTTGTTCGACCAAACGGATAAAGACGAATCTTATAAATAAACCGAACTGAATCTAAAACATCCTCTCAATACAAAATTCGTTTTTATCCTTTTCGTCGAACAGAAAAGTAAATAGTCTTTAAGCTAAAAATGATAATAAAGATTAGAAGGCTTAAAACTAAATCATTAAACTAATACTCCCTCGATCCCTAAATGATTGATACAGTTTAACTTTCATGGTCAACAAAATACTATTTAAAACATCAATATCTCTTATTCTACATCCGAAAAAATTATAAAAAGTCGATATTTCAAAAATATATATTGAGACGAATCTAATAAGATCCCACATGATTATATTAATCCTTATCGTTTAATAAAAATTCTTGATCAATTTTTTAAATTTTGACAACAAAAGTCAAAATGTACCAATCATTTAGGGACGGAGGGAGTAGGTTTTACTGCAAAATAACTTGTAAGCTTTTAACTCATAAGTTAATAGCACATTTATGAAGTTACTTCTTATGGCAATAAATCTCATCATGTAATACATTCATATAACTCAATAAGATTGTTAAAATTATTACAATTTTGCATTCACTTATTTGTTAAATTGTGTGAATAATAATTTAGAAATGAATATACATTATATATCTACTGAACTCTTCTACTCCCTTATTAATTTTGATTAAATTTTTTTTTATTTAATCAATTACAATATTGTGTTTATGAATTCTTAACATTGTACATGAATACGATCACATTGGTGGTTCTATCAATTTGAACAATTCTTAACTGCCCTACATATGTATAACAATAAGTATGCAACCAAATATATTATTCACTAAACTAAAACATATGTGTTACAAAACAATAATTAATTATGTAAGCTAAATTGGTTTATAAAATCTATCAAAAAATAGGACAATAATATCATCATGTTATGTGTATGAGATAAAAAAAATTAAGTAAACCTTACATAATATGTAGTTTGAAATATTAAAATAAATATTCTTGTATATATATATATAAAGAGAGATGAAGTGATTGGAAAAAGTTAGAAAGATAACTCAATAATAAACTTAATATTTGATAATTAGTTATATATGCGAGGTAAAAACGATGTTACCTCTCATATATAACTATCTAAAATTTAATTTTTTTTGTAGTTACTAAAATTAGTTAACTGAATAAAAGTAAATAATACAAAAAAAGAAGAAATTAATGGTGAACAAATGTCTTAAATATTAGTAAACGTAAAGTTCAATGTTTAGTACTCCCTCCATCCCATAATGTTTGTCCATTTTTCCTTTTTTGGAAATCCCAAAATTGAATATCATTTAGTTCAAAATTATGGAGGGAAAGTTGACAATGTGAGATGAATTTAAAATTTTCTAAAACTTTGTGCAAAAGTAAGTAGGACAAACAAAATGGGATGGAGGGAGTATGTAATATGCGATATTCAAGAAATTTCTTCACTAATTGTCCAATAATGTTTATTCGATATCATTCAAGAAAATAAGATTGACTATTTTTAGTAGCTCCTCAAATCACCTGGTTGATAGCTCCTCAAATTACTTGATTGAGAGAAAACTTCGAGGATGCAATCTTAAACCAGAAAAACTGCTACTCCCTTAGCTTCATCCCTGATCGGTGACTGTGAGGTGGGGGACTGGGGGAGGTGAACGGAAACTGTGGGGGAGGGCGTGCTGATTGGCTATCGACCGTCATGGGGATGAGACGTATTATCAATCTGTGACTGTGGGGAGGCGGTGCTTACCGGCGATTGCAGATCTGTTGAGAACGACGAACCGGGGAGGAGGGATTTTGGTTATTAAAATTTACACCAAAAATCTATTATATGTTAAATCCCTAATTTGCCCTTCATTATGCCAAATTCAAGGCAAAAATTCCCAAAATGACTTGTTCGGATAGTTCGGGAAGCAAACTGACCGATTTTAAAAGCTTCAGGGGGGCAAACTGACCAATTGGTCAAAGTTCAGGGGGCCAAAAGAACTTTAGCCTTTATTAAGTTGTCAACAAAATATCCAACAAGAGTTAAATCACAAACCTTATGTTGATTGATAAAGTACTCTCATCACATTGGTAACTTAAGTATCCAACTGTTATATTATCCTGTTTGTACCCTGTTCTGCATGAGGTGAAAGTTTAAGCTGCCTGCCCTGATCTGTTATACACACTATTCTAGTGATACTTTCGAGTGAAATGACTATTTTACCTCTCTATTTACAAATGTAATAACAGATGTATTTAGGTTTGGGGACACAATAGTCATTTGACACCCAGAAAAACAATATTTGGTATGTATAGTGTTGCCCCCTGCCTGCCACATTTGTCCACTACCTGTCGTCCTGTCTACCTTGGCTCGAATCAGTCGACTATGGAGTATTGTAAATGTTGGATTTATCAATAATGGTGCCGTACTAAATTTACAAGATTTTGTTCTTGGAAAATAGATAATGAAATCGGCTTGAAACATATAGTACAAGGGAATAGAGGTGGACACATAGATGTCACATGTGTACGTTTATCTCCTATCGATGTTGTCTATATGAGTATACAACGAAATTATTTTCTCCGTTCATTTTTATTTGTTGTCTCACTGATTTAGGCATAAATCAACAAAAATAAAATAACAAGTAACAAAAATTACATTAAAAATAGAAAAGAATATTTTTTTTGAAATTATGTCATTGTTTGGTTGATAATTTATTGAGAACAATTAGTCAAAGAAATTAAACCATTGATAGGGTAAAAGTATAATTTCAATCCTAGGTGATTGACAAGGACATTTTGAAACATAGGTCACAGGTGATGTACTGAAAATATATAGTAAACATATGTGATTATTGTGGTTGTTTGCCCTTAAGTGATATTGGATCAGAATTCAATATTTTCTTTTATATAGATAAGTAATAAATGTATTACGTTTTCATGAAATAAATTTTTATCTATCTTTATATAAATAGGGAAAGGAGGATTTAAAAGACTTTTGAAGTCTCATATTCTCTTAATTATAAGAGAAAAAAAATTTAGTTGTTTCATTTATTTTATAAATATTTTGTATAATAAATACCCTCAAATATCATCTAATACATTGAACTTTATTCTACTAAACGTCTTTACAAATATTTTATATTATTTTAAGCATTAAATTTAAGACTCCCTCCATTTCTTTTTTAAGACACAATTTTTTTCATTAATTACTTTGTATATACACTATAAAAAATTATAAATAAAAAATATTATGGTAATATTTTTATAAACGCATTCAATATTATTAATTTTATATTTTTTGAATAAATCAATAAAAATTAATATTTGGTCAAAGTTTAAAACGAACTTTCAAAACGTCTATTATTTTGAAATGCAGGGAGTATTAGTTATAAAGAATTAAGGGAGTGCATAGAAATATTATACTATTTATTAAATGAAAAATATTATGAATACGACGAATGGATTCGTATAGGTTAAATTCTGTATAAACATCTACTAAATAGTAATTGATGGTCAAAATCCAAGTAAAGTGGAGAGGGGAAGTGTTAAGTACATAAGGGTATAAATTTAATTTAGGAAATCAAAATTTGTCTCAAGACCCAATGTGAGAATATATAAAACCGAGAGACCTAAATGACAATTAAAATAAAACTCGGGAATTTAAATGTCATTTATCCTTCATTTTAATTGAATCTTTTTAAATAGACACATAAATCATTTAAGTTTTCAAAGAACACCTGAATAGTTAATTTTTAAGTGACATTTAACATAAAACCCGAGGATCTGAACTCTTCAGACTTCTATATATAGTCCTATTACTCGTATTCCACCTTACGCTTATTAGTACCATTCCTAAATTGGAACCAAAAGCTAACAATTGAAATTTGAAAGGATAAATCTTAGCTTCAACCATAACTAAAATGGCGGCAAAGGTCACCGTTCTCGTCTTCTTATTGGTTGCTGCTTCATGTGAGATTTTATTGTTTTTTCTTTTTCCTTTTGATATTGTTGCTCAATGCATGATATTTATTCGGAAAAATTTGATCATATGATATATCCTATTCGAATTATTACATGAAACGAAGTTACAAGAAACATAGTTAAAGTACTGTTTAATGATAATTTTGTCTTTCAAATTCACAGAATATATAACGCTAGTTGGTAACTGAACGATCTCCTCACAATTCTTGCAAAACATACTACTCCCTCCGTCCCTAAAAGATTGTCACATTTTGACTTTTAGTGGTCAACAAAACACGATTTAAAACATAAATATCTATTATTCTACATGCGAAAAAATTTATAAAAAGTTTATATTTCAAAAATATATATTGAGACGAATCCAACAAGGTCCCACAAGACTATATTATTTTTTATCGTTTAATGAGAATTCTAGATCAAATTTTGTAATGTTTGACTAATAAAAATCAAAATGTGACAATCTTTTAGGGACGGAGGGAGTAGTAATTTTGTGGGGTGGGGTCAATTGCCATTTGAACTGTTGAACTATTTTTTTCTTATCTATGTATATGCGTTATATATTGATATTCAATCACCTGGGAGGGCCAGGACCCCCTACCATCCGTAGGTTTGCCTATGATTATTTGTGCATCATAATAATTTTAATTTAACCCAAGTTATGAAGAAAATTATACATTATATTTAGGTAACTTAGTAACTATTTTATAAGAAAATAAGAACTATATATCGTTAATTTTTAAGTTGGTTAATTAAATTTGAATAATAAGTGGCAATAATAATTATGCCACATAGATAGCTTAGATGGCCTTCTGGACTTTACCAAACAATTCCACCCATGTACTACTCCTTCCATTTCATAATATAAGACGTTTTCGTTTTTGCTTATCCAACTTTGACCGTCAATTACTTATTATTCTTTAGCTCTAAAAAAATATAAATCTAATATTAATAATTTTATATTGAAGAGTATTTATTATATAAAAGTAACTTTTACAATTTTTTGTTGTAATTAATTTTATTGTTAATCAAAGTTTGACATGAAAAAAAAAAGTTTTGTATTTTAAAATGGAGATATAATCGTATATATTTTTGAGTTTGAGATAGTTTCTATATCATATTTGTAAAAAGAAACCATAAGTAATGGAGTAGTAGTATACACCATATGGAAGCCAATAAACCATGAGTAATAATAATATAGTAATATAATATATATATATGATCGACCATGTCATAAACCTTAAATTATATAGGGCAAAAGGCGAGGATGATCACCTATGTAATATGTTTTGTCCCGGACTTCTTTCGGTCACTAATGTTTTAAATGTCCTCATTCTCACCCATATTTTAAAAGTCATCATTCCCTCATTTTATCGTCTGTTCCTCCATTAATTTCGTCACATAAAATGCACGTGATTTAACATGCAGATACAAGTTACATGAACAAGGTTTTAGGTGATGAAGAATGTATATCCTACGATTGTTTATGGATTATCGGAAGACTTTGTCCAGACGGTTGTTATTGCAGTTTTTTTCCTGGTCAAATATTTTATGGCATTTGCAATAAGTTGGGGCTTGATGATGATTCTGCTAAATCTACAACCAATTTGATGACTGAATGCATTTCTCATTCTGATTGTAACAAAAGTGACACAAATTCTAGTGCTAATTATTGTGTTAGACTTGGAGGCCGATCATATGGTTATTGCTCACGACCTATCAAATCCTAAACATTTTGGGATTTTTATAATATAAAATTGGATGAGAAATTATTTATTTTGGTTTTATAATTCAACCACAAAATAAGACTGTATTTTTCTCTTTGTGAAATAAAGTTGTTGAAAGGAAATGTTTTGTATTTTCGAATAAATTGATTATTACAAAAGAGATGTGTTACTATTCACTAAAGAATAAACTGTAATAAACTATGAAAAGACTATGCCTTGTAAGTTCTACCTCAGCCTTAAAAATCTTTAACTTGTCAAAAACTTCATCTTTAGACCTTAATAGGTACACTTGTCAAAATCTAGAATAAGCATCAATAAAATTAGCAAAATAACTATAACCATCCATTGGCAAAGAGTCACTCAAGTCATATAAATCACTCTGGCTTAAGTCCAGCGAATTTGATTCTCTGAAAATAGAACGAAATAGCACCTTGGTAATCTTACGACCTGTTTGTTAAATCTGAAACCTGATAACGGAAATATGAAATCTGACTATAAGTGGTTCAAGACTGAAAGTCTGAAATTAAATTACAATTGACTACAAATGTTGATAATATTTAGGTGTTTGGAAGAATATGTGAGATCTGGAATAATGGAAGAAGAAATCTATAAAATTGGAATTCATCATTTCTAATTTGGTTACGAGGAAAAAATGAAGTTGACAATTTTGACTTGTTATTTTGTTAAGTATTCTGATAAGATCTTAATTTATTCAACACGGAATACAATTGATAAACAAACAGTCTTAATAAAATAAGTACTTGACTCATTAAGTTTATTAAGTGCTTAATGAATTTAAGAAATAGATCCTTAATTAGCAAACAAGTTTTATAACTCACATCATTTTTGTCAACAGAAGGAATCAAGGACAAATTAGACATGTCCTTCAACTTTTTGTAATTTACATGCCCTAAATGATTATGTCATAACATGGAATTATCTAAACACTCTAAGACATAAATTGAAAGATTTTATTCATAGGACTTTTTATGAACTGGGCTACCGAAAAGAAGATGTATCTTGATGGTATGAGTAATACCAATCAAATCATATCAAACATATCACATCCGCCCACTTTGGGCCGGGTATTGCAATACTGGCTTGGATATTACCCCTTTCTAGCAAACACACTATGCTTAGACAAAATTAAATTACGAGATTCAAACACGAGCTTAAGACCATGATGGTTTAACAGATAACCAGACATTAAATTCATGCTCAAGGGCCAAGGCCGGAGCATAAAACACATCATTTAAGGTAAGAAACTTTTCAGAAGAAAACTCTAACATAACAATATCCTTTCCTAACATATAAATTTGATACTTATTTCGCATATATAGAAAAGTAGTCTCCTTGACCAGCTCATAAGTTTTGAAATTTGACTTATCCTTGCATACGTGGTGTGTTGCACATGAGTGAATAGAACTTGTGATACATGAGTGAGTGAATGGTGAAATGGGTAAAACATAAGTGATGGTTACGACCACTAACCCATCATAGATGTGTAATGATCATTGCCGCTTGTGTTCTTCCTGTTGTTGCCTTGACTGGCCTTCGAACCACCAACGCCTCTTCTCTTGGGACATTCCTTTTTCATGTGAGGACCATTGTAAATCCAACAAGCAATCTTCCTTTGCTTGTCTTGGCCACAGGGAGTGTACCTCTTCTTCTCCTTACCATGATGTCTTGATTTTTTTTTGGCCTTTGTAAAAATGTCCATCACTAGATTGTCCTGATTCAATCACAAGAATTCCACGATCCTTGGTATCTTCCCTTTTTATGAAGATCCTTGACCAAATCCTCTAGTGATATATCCTCTTTCTTGTGTTACAGTTTTCGTCTAAAATCTTTCCAACTAGGTGAAAATTTGTCAATTGTACTAGCAACATAAACAACCTAATCCATTTTCATATTATATGTTGTTTAAAATTTCTAGGTATATGTTCAAGTTCATGAAACTATTCAACAACAGATTTTACCACCAAACATAGCATAGTCATTGAATTGAATTGAGAGACAATAAACTTCTTATTTGTAGAGTCTTCCTTCATGTACTTTTGTCTCCAATGTTTTTTCATAATTCCTTTAGAAATTTTATGACGTCATATGCATCATTCAGAATGGTTCCAAACATAGTCAAGAGAAACTTTTGTATTAAAGATGTGATAAATGTTAAGAGTGTTTTATGTTCTTGAGAAGAAGATATGTAAAATGGTGGTTAACCTTCTCAAAAAACACTTCCAAACATATAGAGGTTCGAAAACCCATTCAGGAAAACGCCTGGGCCGGATGGTGGTCGGGCCTTGACAAGTCCCGACCTCCAAATACCCGATTTACAGTGAGAATTTCATGTCCTGCCTCGAAATACCCAATTTACAGTTGCTTAGAGATCTATTGGCTCTTGCCTGGGTGGTGAACTCGCACCCTTCCTTCGATGGCGAAAGATTTACAAAGAAAGAGCCATTCCTCGACTAAAGTGGTGGCACTTCGGTTCTATTGCTGCCGACCGCCATGCTGATGTTCGTCTTACAACTAGACACCACAGGAGGGTGCTGATCAATTTCATGGGATGCCACTGTATGTTAAGGTACTCACAGCAAACTAGTGGATAGCATTGGGGTTGAGATTTAATTCCTGAGCAGCTGATGCTGGAGTCTTGAGACTACCCTCTTCATTCTCTCAAATTCCAGATATGCTATTCCTGTTTCACATCGTTCGAACATCACTTCGGATATTTAGGCTTGCCTCAACAAAATCCAGAGAATTTCAAACAAAAAGCAATAACATATGTTGATGTTACGAGTATGTCAGTAAAGCAACAGATATGTCAGCATTTAGACTCAAATGCAGTTGCATCTCGAGTCACCATTTCGGTTCCACAGGTTGACTTGGTGCATATGAAAATCATAACACTAAAAACATCTAGTTATGAAGTGTAGATTCCTTAACGACACTCAAAGAACAACCTTCAGCAGTAGAAACAATAACTGCGAATGTGTGACCAAATGTTATGTATTAATTCCAGACTTCACCAAGTAATTCTTGGTACACGAAAGTAGAGATTAGTGAACCATACTACATTTAAGAAAAAGAAACAAACTATGCAATCAACTCAAAGCAAGTTCTCCCAAAATACATGGAGCACGCAGCGCAAACAACATAAATGAAGTATCAGCAAACAACAAATGGAAAGGAATGACAATATTTGACAAACTTTATAAAGTAGTTGATTATACAACAAGTAAATTTCATGTGCGTCTATTAAGAACGAAAATAATAGCCAAATTATCACGCGTCTCTATTTTGAATTTCATAGAAATGGCATAGACTCGCCAAATAGCAGACTGCTTGATCAGTCATGAGTTTCAGAATGTGAAACTACAACAATTACATCACCAAGAGTGGCAGAAGTTGGTAGGAATTTTCTTCATACAGATCAGAACTCCCAGCTGACGATATCCACAAATCACAGTATCTTGTTCGCCATTATCTTGCAGCAGCATCGAGATTTGAGCGGACAGTAAAACCAAGCCGCATACGAAGATAGCTTAAAAACAATCACAAGAATAAAATGAACAATCATCTGAGTATCCTAGTGTACACTTCAAAGTAAGCATCATTGGTCACTCTTTTTTCCACCACCATAATAACTGAGATACCATCGAACGAATTTCTTTAATCCAGTCTGCAGATCCGTTGTAGGCTTATATCCTAGCTCCCTTTGTGCATAACTAATGTTTGCATTTGTAAACTGCACATCACCATTCCTTGGCATCTTCATAATTGACCTCTTTGCCTTAACCTTCAGCAACTTTTCTAAAATACTGACTAGATCCGACACTGGCACAGGTGAGGTATTTCCCAAATTGAACACTCGCAACTGAGCTGCTCCTCTCTTCTTTCCACCACTACCAGTACTCTTTTCAGCTGTATCTAATGCTGCCAAGCAACCCTTCACAATATCATCAATGTAGGTAAAATCCCTAGCAACGGTTCCATGATCTGGGGCCTCAAAGATTGGAATCGATTTTCCCTTTAACATATCCTTCGTGAAAAAGAAATAAGCCATATCTGGCCTTCCCCAAGGTCCATACACAGTGAAAAATCTCAATCCTGTCAAGGAAAGCCCGTATATGTGATTATACGTATGGGCAATCTCCTCCCCAGCCTTCTTAGTTGCTGCATACAAACTCGCAGGTTGATCACTCCTATCCTTCTCGGAAAAGGGAACCTTAGAATTCAACCCATAAACAGAACTACTAGATGCCCAAACAATAGCAGGCTGCGGATTTGCACTTTTGCAAACCTCAAGCAAACTAACTAGACCAGCAATATTACTATGCACGTATGAGCTAGGGTTCTCCATGGCGTATCGCACACCAGCCTGAGCAGCCAAATGCATAACATGAGTGAATGCAACTATATCAAACAATTTTCTCAACAACTTCTCATCATTTATATCTCCCTCAACAATGTACACACCGGAGCGTTCTAGTAGTGCTTGCCGAGCTAGCTTAAGCGAAGGATCATAATAGTGGTTGAAATTATCAAGCCCCAAAACGCCATCACCACGGCGTTTAAGGGCTGAAGATACATGTGTCCCTACAAAGCCAGCAGCACCAGTTACCAAAACAGATATACCGTTTCGAGACCTGATTTTCGCAGAAGCTCTGACCCTTTTCTCCCAAGCAGGACCACCAAGTGTTCTAAGAGACCTGCGAGAGGGATCTGAGGTACCCGACAACGATGATGACGGTGATCTGAAAAAGAATATAAAGATCAAACCCAACAACATTAACGACCAAAATGCAATTTTGGGTAATGAAAAATGAAGCCTGAGTCTACTATATGGTGATTTATCCATCTTGAACCTCCCTGTAGAGGAAGGCATATTATCAATGTGCTTCATTTGTTACATACAATTTCAACAAATCTTGACAAAATCAACAAATACCAAGATTTTGTTTTCTTGTCTCCTTCAATCAAGGATCCTAATCTTACAACTAACTACTTTTCTTGGAAGTTTATTTCAAAGATTCAATCTTTTTTCTTGCAAATTTATTTCAAAGATTCAATCTTTTTCACTTGTTTATCGGTTCTGTGAGTCAATACTCCCAAGAACAACAATAAAACTAAGTATATATCAAATGGGCTATGATGGTATGGTTGGTTGGTTCTGAAGAGGGTGGGGTGGGGGGGGGGGGGGTAGAGGGTGGAGAAGAGGAAGTTGAAAATATGATTAAGTGGGAAAAACAATGGAATCTTGAGGTTTCTTGTAAGAGATTGGTTGTTGATAGAGCTCTTTGAGCTTTACTCCTTTATCTTTTGTGGAGAGGCAAAAGAAAGGGGGGAGAGATTCTTGGGTGGGGGTGGGGGTGGGGGTAGGGTGGAGTGGGGGGTAGGTGTAGGTGGTGGACTAATGAAAGGGAGGGAGAAGAATGAGGTTTGGAGAAGTTAAAGAAAACTGGATAAATGGAGGATTTGGAATAGATCAAGAACAGAGTCAACTGCTCAACTTATCAACAGTAATAGATTATGGCTCAAATTAATTTCCTTCATTAAATACTGGGTTTTTAGTCATTTGTAAAATTATATTTATTTTATTTTTTGTATGTGCCTTCTAAACTACTCCTTCCGTTCTTATTTATTTGTCTTTCTAGCTTTAATTTTTTTTTGTTTTTAAATGTTTGTCGTTCTAGCATAATTAATTGTAAATTTACATTTTCAATGTAATTTTTAATTACTTTTGTTATGAAGTTATCACCCAACCAATTATATAGTTCCAATTGATTGTCATTTTACATTTTCAATATACTTTTTGACTACCTATTATTTTCCTTAATCTATGTGCAAATTGCTAGAAAGACAAATAAAAAAACGAAGGTAGTCTTTTTTAGTATGTATTCTCCAACTCACTCCACCTCCTTATTATTTGACACACCCAACCCTTACCGAGCACAGTTAAAACTAAAACAATTGCATTTAAAATACGTTTGATCATAGGCGGGGTGATGTGTATCGAAGAAGAAGGAGGTGGAGGGGTTGGAGAACAAAGGGTGGTAAGGGCAACATAGTTATTTCACCTTTAAATACAATATAAATGATAATAATTGAATTTAGGGAACACATAAAACAAGATAAATAGTTTAAAGACATACTACCTCCGTTCTTTTTTATTTGTCATCCTAGTCTTAATTTTTTTGTTTCTAAATATTTGTTTTTCTAGCATAACTAATTGTAAATTTATATTTTCAATGTACTTTTTGTTATGAATTTATGAACCAACCAATTATATAGTTTCAATTGATTGTCATTTAATATTTTCAATATACTTTTTAACTACTATTTTATTTCCTTAATTTATGTACAAATTACTAAGATAACACATAAAAAAAATAAATAAAGTATAAACAAGATAAACATAGTATAAAAGTCAAACAGCCAAAAAAGCCTTAAATACCTCCTAATTGCTAATAGTCATAGTCATAGAATATACCCTGAGTTTCCCATAATCAAGGGAGTTGATTGAGATCTACTCTACTCATTATAAAACAATGATCAATTAGAGAAATTTATAATTGAGTCAATCGAATAGCCTAGTAAAAAAGGCTCTTGCTAGTGACCAAAAAGATCATTGATTTGAAACTCACTTCATCACAAATTCACAAAAAAAAAAAATTAGAGAAACTTATAATGCCTCGTTCTTTTATGACAGGATCATAATGGATGTCTATCTATTATGTTTTGTTGGACAGAACATATTAACCTGCAAATAATATTAGAATGATAAACTTACTCTAGACAAATGGCATGTAGCATACCCGATCAAAAAAATGTTCCAAGGAGAATGGGGCATAACGTCTACGTCTTAAGTTTCACAGGCAATGTAATTTTTTAACAAAACTCTAGAATTACGTTTAGCGAGATGTTTGTGCACAATCCAATATGTTCAAGTTTATTTATTAAATATAAAATGTCGTGTTACGATATATAGTAAGAAATAGCGGCGAATAGTGGTAAGTAGCCCCAAATTAGTACGTTAGGGTGAGATTTGTAGGTACGTATATAAAAATATTGAGCGCAAATTAGTCATTTCAAGTGTCTTGAGTGCTATTGAAACAAAGATTTTGTTAAAGGTGCTCCAAATACATAAAAGGCACAGAGGTGTCATTTTACCAAATTTATCTTATAATTTAGCTAAAACTAGTGTAAACTATGAGTCAATCGAATAGCCCAGTGTAAGAAGGTCCTAGATTGGAAACTCACCTCACCGCTAATTTTAAAAAAAAAAGTAGTGTAAACTATGCATCACTAACGCATATTTCAAAGCAAAAAAGGAGAAGAGTTCACACAAGTAATGTTAATTTTGAAGGCAACTAATCTCATACAAATTTTTATTACATAATAAGAATTACATACAATTGTATTCACTCATTTGCTTCAGAGAAATTCATACAAGGAAAATGAAAAAACAAAGCCGTAGCTAAAAGGAAAATGGAGCTATGTATGGATCTCTACATGGACATAATCAGACTACCAATACTTCTCTATGTTGTCTTCGATTCTTAACGAAATCGCCATGGTCATCTTCGTTGTCTACGATTCTTAATGAAATCGCCATGGTCATCTTCAAACGAATGGTTCCTCAAACATCGCGGTATTAGTATTCTACATCTGTGGAAACTAATATCAGTTCGAAGCAACCTACGAGCATTCTAAATCTACAGGAAAACCAGCTACTTATCACACTACTCTGTACATTTAGACCCCGTCAGATAAACTTGGGACTGTATAATTGTCTTCCCAACTTTGAACCCTGGAACAACCGTAAAAGCCACTTTAGGCCGTGACATTGCAGCGGGAACTCGTTTCCTAGTTACATCTTCCATATAAACGAACGAAAAATCAGCGCCTTTCTGCACCTGAAAAATCTCCACAACAGGGTCAAAGCAATAGGCCAACTTATGGAGCAACCATATGGAGCTTGCCATTCTCACAAATGATTCATAGAACACCCGCAAAGACTTCCATGAACTCAATATCGCCTCCTTCCTATCCACATTACTGAAAATTGACGATTCCATAGATGGATGAATCAACTGCTCATATTTCTTCTCGCAAAATCTAGAAAAACCGCATTTTGGATCCTTACCCAAAACCTCCATCGGGTTACAAACAACATGTTCAATCAACAGCTTTTGATACACATCCTTACTCCATAGTGAATCCTTCCCAACACAATCAATTTCCTCTTCATCAAGACCATAATCATTCAAATTAAAACCTCTAAACATCGCCAACGAAACATACGACAAGAAGACATACTTATGATGCTCTTCTTTAGCATAACCAACCTCAGAATACACTGAATTAGCAGCCTTATTCAAATCCCACCCAGCTTTCCTCATCAAATCAATTAACAATTTAGTAAAACAACGCAACGCTTTAACACAATCACTCAACATAAAATCGAAAACTCTAAATGTCAACTTAATTTTAATGCCATCATCGCCCAATTTATCATATCCAAACCCCAATCTTTTCAACAAATCGTTATTACAGACTTCGATTTTGTCCAATTTCTTCCTCAAAACCAAGACTTCATCATCTTTACAGTCAATATCAGACTGAAGCTGATTTACCATAGTCTCCAAAGCTCTGAGCTTGCTCTGATTCTCTTGCACCTGAAACTCCACAAACGACGACCTGAATGTGAAATCGACATTATCCAAACCCCTACTCCTCTTCAAATCACGAAAACTCCTCTTCATTTCACCCAACTTCTGCAAAATTGCAACCAACCCCTTATCGGCCGCCTCGATTCCCATCTCATTAAACGGCACATGAGCAGATTGAAGCTGAATATACGTAGCTCCAAACGAAGAAACCAACGAAAATAGAGCACCAATCAAACTTTGAGCTAAATGGGTATCTAGATTCGGGCCTGGTTCTTCAATTCGAGGTAAATCAGGCTGTTTCACACCTTTTTGTTCCAATTGCGTATCTAAACTCGGGCTTGTTTCCTTAACACGGGCAGAATCGGGCTTTACGACATCTTTTTGCGCCAAATGGCTATCTATATTCAAGCCTGGTTCTTCAACCTGGGCCAAACCAGGCTTCATTACACCTTCTTGAGCCAAATGGGTACCCATATCCGGGCTTGGTTCCTCTAATCGGGCCGAATCGGGCTTTATGACAACAACTTTTTGGTCTGGGATGAATTCTTCAGCCGAGTCGAGAAGAGTGAAGACATCCTTGTTGCGTTGTTGTTGTTCTTCTTCTTCACCAGTGAGGAGCTCGTAGGTTTTGGTCTTGAAAGCTAATGCAAATTTCTGAAACATTTGGGAAATTTGAGGTGGTCTAGTGGAAGAGGGTACCTCCATTTCGACCATTTCCAAATTGAATGGTTGATTAGAGAGAGTTTATTACAGTATAAAATTATTCATGTGGGATTTGTGGGGGAGTGTAATAAGGAATAATGATAGAATATGAATATATTTATGATGCTTTGGATGACTTTGAAGGAAGGTATTGAGTGCAGTGCGTGATGGATGTGCCTTTTTTTCTCTCCAATGGCGTGATACCTGTGAGGATGTCACGTACTGATATTCTGGTAGGTAAGTAAAATATTGGCTCGATACTCGATCAAAAAACCCGATTCATATATAGTGATGTTGATTATCGAATTGACTTTGAGTTGAAGATGTCACTCGAATTAGATAATTAAGTGATTCATTAAAATACGTTTACATTAACATTCGTTTATATTTTGATGTCGAAGTAAGATCATAACTTTCCGCCATAATCATGTAACTCAAACATAGATAATAAACCCAACCTTTTGCCTTTTTAAAATATCTTAGTTTATATGCTTTTAGCCTTTTAAGTACTCTATATACTCCTCCTTTCCTTTTTAAAATATCTTAGTTCATATTTTCAAAATAAAAATCTCTTAATTGATTATTATTTAATTTAAAAAAGTGGAGGGAAAATTTAATTTGTAAGACAAATTCAAATTGTTCCAAAAATTTATACAAAATAAAATATCTCCAACAAAAAGAATGAAGAAAATATATTTTATTTTCAAATTTACTTCTTAAACATATGTCTTTAAAACATATATTGAAAAGTTCTATATAAAGTTACACAATATGGATAACAATTAGGTAGATGTTTGACTTACTAAACTTCCAACTTGGTCAAATTATCCATTATTTATTGTTGTGATATAGACAATTATTTTTATTTTGAGATGGTTTTTAATCTATAAAAAACTCAAATTATTTTGTTTATGTTCATTTTAATTAACAATGTTGAATTTTAAATTTAATGGTTGTTATTATAATCTCAAACTCAAACATATTTCATGACTTAGTAGGGATTTTTTAAAAATTAAACTGTAATTTATTTTGGTAAATATTTTCATGTGCTTTTATTAAATTTTCATCTGAGTAATTATTTTTTTGATGACTTGTTTTTGCTCAATTCATATGAAATATATATTATTCAATTATATATGTTGTAATTCTATTGTTTATGAATGAGTATTAATAATCATTATAATTTTTTTTTTCAAACTTTCTTTTCAAATTCGAATAAATAATGAATAAATTAATTCTTTTGTATACTTAGAAATGAGAGAAATTTTGAATTGGACTTTTATGTCATTAACGAAAATCTTTTCACTAAATTATTAACTCAAAATAAATAAATCTTTAAATACAACTAAGCACGTAGTTAGGCCATTTAAAATATGAGTTGACCGGCTGACCACTAACGGTAAAAGCAGGAGGAAAGTCTAAAGTGACAGCTTATGAGTTTGTGTTTAGCAATTTATAGTGGAATCAATGACATATCACATATGGATCCAAAAGCTGGTAACATTTGAAAAAAATCAACTTACATCCGTCATATTTCAGACCGATTAGATATAATTATTTACTTTGCCGATGGCTCAATAGCCTAGTGGCATCCGGCCCAACCTTTCATGTAAGAGGTCATGGGTTCGAACCTTGTTGGAGACATATTTGTCTCATATTATACTCTAACTGTCTATTAGTTAGCAATTTCTGTATTCATGTTTGTAATATCATTGTAGTCACAATTCATCGCTAATTATCAAAAAAAAAGATATAATTATTTACTTTTTATAATACCTCATTTATGTCATTTCATCAGAATTTAAAAAATTATTTATGTATAAACACATTTTTTTTTCTTTCATAAACACCTCAATTTAACTCTTATTTACCCATTATTTTATTCAATTAATACATTGATCCATCTTTTTCTTCAAGACATCCAAATCCACCCCCTCCCCATGAATAATTCAATGTATTTTGAGGTTTGTAGATAAATACCCTTCCAAAAATTGATGGAGTGACACGAATGACGTATTATATAAATATTAGTGACCATATTTGATCGGGCTGAAACGTGAGTGATCTAACTGGATTTGTTTTTCCGAAATTGAGTGATGTCAAAAGCCATTTGCTTTTTTATTTTTTAGTGCCGAGTATTATTTGTTAGTTTTAAAAATATTGATTGTTTATACAAATTTTACTTTTTACAATATTTGATTGTTTAAAAATTCAATGTACTTTTAACTCATTTTTTTTTTACCTTAATAAATCTTTTTTGTTTTGAGATTGTTATTACTTTTGAGATTAATTATGTAAATTATGTAGGGTATATAATAATTTTTCTGCTACTTAATAAAATACTTTTTGCTAGATAATTAAATATTTTGGAACAGAGGATATCAAAGATTCTTTAATGATTTACATTAGTAATGTTAATAAACTTAGAGTTTTGCAATTATTATATTTTATCTTCATATACTTTTAATATTTAAAGTTCAAGGGCTTTAACAGCTTGTTCTTGAACTTGATCTTGATTCTTGAATTCTTGAAGATTTGAAGACTCGAATAAGTCAAGGACTTTCGCAGCTTGTTCTTGAACTTGATTGTTGAATACTTAAAGATTTGAAGATTCGAATAAGTTAAGGGCCTGCGCATGTCGAATTCTTGAAGATTTGAAGATTTGAATAAGTCAGGGGCCTTCACAACATGTTCTCGATCTTGATTGTTGAATACTTGAAGATTCGAATAAGTCAAGGGCCTTCGTAGCTTGTTCTTGACTCGATCGTCAAATGCTTGAAGATTTGAATATGTCAAGGGCCTTCGCATCTTGTTCTTGAACTTGATTGTCGAATGCTTGAAGATTTGAATATTTGAATAAGTCAAGCACCTTCGCAGCTTGTTCTTGAACTTGATTGTCGAATGCTTGAAGATTTGAAGATTCGAATAAGTGAAGGGCATTCGCACTTTGTTCTTGAACTTGATTGTTGAATGCTTGAAGATTTGAATAAGTCAAGGGCCTTTGCAGCTTGTTCTTGAAATTGATCTTCGAATGCTTGAAGATTTGAAGATTCAAATAAGTCAAGGGCCTTCGCAGCTTGTTCTTGAACTTGATTGTCGAATGCTTGAAGATTTGAATACTGCTGAAGAAGTTCTTGAATTTGTAGAGAATTCTTGTTGTCTAAAAAATTCTCTCTCAATCTTCCTCTTGAACTTTTCTGCTTATCATTTCTCCCCCAAAGATTTTAGCCCATGTATAATAAGGGCCCGTTGACATGAACACCTAATGTATTTATCTTATTTATTTATTGAAGGATAAGTATTAAGTTTTCATCCAACGTAATTTAGATCTAATTTATTTTAGTGATAATTATAATTTGATAATAATGTTATAATAGAGATATTTATTTGATTTGGATAAATAATTAGTAAATCTAATAATGTACTTAATTGAGTTAAATAATTAGTTTTCTATGTGAAAATTATAATTTGATAATAATGTTACATTGAAAATATTTACATGGCTTGAATAATTAATAAATCTCATAATATAATATTTAATTAATTAATTCCACTTGGCATAATTTCATTGACCGTAAAATTTCAGTGCCTACAAAATATTTCTTCAACTCTATTTTACTTATCGTTCTAGTTATAATTTTTGTGTCAAAATACTTGTCTTTCTAGCGTGAAAAGATTGGGTGCATCAATACTTCCATGCATCAGGTTCATCAAGGGGTCTGGGCATAATATCTCATAAACTAAGGGTCATCATTGCAATTATCTATATAATTAAGGGTCACGCTACAATTATCTATATATTTGTGGGTCAATTTGCAAATCACAAATATATTTACTACTTTTATTTTGGGTTTAAGTTATTGGATAAAAGCTTGTGGTACTATACCACTGTTATAGTATAATTTGGGTACAAGTTATGTTGATATTGTTTCTTGTACCAATGATGAAGTTTCATGTGGGTACGTACCCACATGAAGCCTTTAAGTGGGTACATTGATGAACGTTCTTCAAGAATACCTTGATGCACCGAAACCGTGCTGCTTTCTAATATAGAAAACTATGTTCTTACATTTTTAGGTACTTTTTAAGAAGTTTTGATTATAAATTTATTATCCAACCAATTATTTATTTTTATTTAGTTATTTTTTTATGTTTTAATATATTTTCTGATTAAATTTTTCCTTTAATTTCAAATAGTTAGAAAGATAAGTATAAAAATTGAGGAGTATATTGTATATATAAATATTCAAATGAATAGTTTATGTTAGTATGGACATCCTTTATTTTCATGGTTATTAATTTATTATTTAATACTATTTGTTTTTATAAATAAAACATTAAACAAAAACTAAGCACTTTTATCAGACAAAAACGATTTAGTTGTTAAGGTGTTTATATAAAAGGATATAATAGTCCATAGAGTATATAATTTAATGAATTAAGATGTAGTATGATAAAACTCATCAACCTAAAATGATAATATAAAAAATTTCGGAGACTTAATGTAACATTTAATGAAAAGACTGAGGACGTAAATGTAATTATTTAATAGTATATTGAGAGTGGCCGACAATATCATAGTCAGACACGGCTTCAAAGTTAATGATTAGGCATGTTTCTCAGTGTTAGGATTTTTTTGGAGTGAAGTGGTGAATTCCAAATTTGAGTTGGAAAAAGTTAGTCATATCATATTGGTCTATTAGATAATTTGGGAGTTGATATTGTCCCTAGGGAGGATGTGCGATCTTTTGATATTCGATGTTTTTAATGAAAATTGAATATAATAGTATTTGATATATATTTATATGATAGAAAGTGTATAAAATATAAAGAGATTATTGGATGAGTTGGTAAAAGATTTTTATTAGAAAGGAGGTTGGTGGTTCAAGTCCTTCCAATTTCATTTCAAATTTCAACTAACTTTTGGAAATTTTTTATATATTGGAGGGCTTTTTTCTGGAATCATTTCCGGACTACAAAATTGAACCCTTTAATAAAAATGAACGACTGAGATTGAAATTTAATCTAATTCAGATTCAACTTCATTCATTTTCCCTCTGGTTTGTCTTATAGAAATTGGCTGATAGTTTTGACTATGGGACTGTTTTGTTACCATTTGAAGCGCTTTTTAATTGAATGGGTTTGATATAGGTATTGGAGACTCTCAGTAAGAATTGTGGTGAGTTTATCTTTTCCCAGATTGTTAAGCGCGATATTCTTCATGACATAGTCAAAATGTCAAAAAGAAGGTTCTAGTTACCTCCTAATTATATATTGTTATTTTCTATTTCGCTTGTTCATGGTGTTAAGTGTACTTCGTTATGATCTCCTATGCAGCATGATCTACAGGTTAGAGAGAAGACTTTAGTCCTGATTGATGCGTGGCAGGTGCGAGTTTCAAGTGCGAATAAAAAATGTGAAGAAGTGAAGAAGAGTGAAGAAGAATAGTAAGGTAAGTATGGTTAAATCTGAATTAGTTTGAATTTCAATCTCAACCGTTCATTTTCGTCTAAGGATTCAATTTTGTAGTCCGGAATGGTTCCGGAAAAAGCCCTCCGGTATATAAAAAATTTCCTAACTTTTAACTTTTGTCAAATTTTGACCCCCCTCTGTCTTCATCTTGGTTTCGCCTCTACCTTATAAAAAGACATGCTTGAGTTAATATTATGCCAAAACCCCTCAGGCGGCGATGCAAAATTTGGAATGAGCTTGGAAAAAATTGTGAATATGCACGTGCGTGTGCACGACTTGCAAACGCGAATGATGTTTCGAAAACCTATCAAGTTTTACAACAAGAGGAGATATAAGTCTTTTGAATGTAAGCATGCCAAGGAATAATAAGAGACGTAAAATGGTAAACATGGTCACTAATGAATTAGACAAAATGAACTTGTCAGGTGTGATTTCAGAGGTGAATTTTGTGGGAAGTAACCCACAAGAATAGTGGGTTGACACATGAGCTACTAGGCATATTTGGATAGTCAAAGACCACTTCGCAACATTCAAACCCATCACAAATTGCGAAAAGATGTATGTGGTCAACATTGCAACTTCTAACATAGAAGGTGAAGTAACTGTTGTGTGTTAGATGACTTCAATGAAGGAAGTCACCTTGATGATTAGTCTTTATGTGTCAGAATTGCGGACGAACTTGGTGTCCCGTTTGTTATTGAGCAAAAATGGCTTCAAACTAGTTATGAAATCTGAAAAAATTGTACTAAGGGCCTGTTTGTTAAACTTTTTAAGCACTTAAAATTAATGTATTCAGTACTTATTTAATTAAGTCTGTTTGTTAATAGAAAAAATTAAGTACTAAACATAATCAGATCTGAATGAAATCCTTAACAAAAAATTAAGTCAAAATTTGTTACTTATTTTTCTCCTCTTAATGACTTAATCCCACAATTCTTTAAAAACCCCAATTTGTCCTTAATTCGTCTAAAAATATTTGGTACTGATGTAAGTGCTCTAAGTATTATAAGTAATAAAATAAGGAATCTTAATTTGTGTAAAAATTAAAATATAACACCTAAATTTTATAAAGTAGTATAATGAGTTGATTTTAGGGAATCGTTTTAGGTAAGTTGATGCAAATGCTCTCTTAAAACACTTCACTATTTCATATTTAGAATAAGGAAAAGAAAAAAGACAAAAAAAGTATCAAATATCATATTTCATATCTTAAAAGTTTTTCTCAAAGATTATAAGGAATGTCTTATACTTATACATTCCCTAAATATGTTTAATATGTACCAAATATTATAGGGAATCTTTTCCAAATGCTCTAAATCCTTGTACGATATGTAATAATGTTTTGTACCGAAAACAACAGTCCCATTCCATGTTATATTGGTAGTTTGGTATGTTTAATTAATGTAAGAAAATGACCCTCAAGCAGACAAGATGAATACACTTCAAACATGGCAGGGAACTAATACAATGGCTACGAGGAATTGTTATGGCCAGACTCCACCAGAATTATTAGGGTGTGTGAGAATAAACGAGTTTGTGATTAAATGGCCATGAATTTTATTTTCTCAATATTTTCTTGATCAAGTGTTTTATACTTGATTTGTTTAGTGTGCTACCTAATTGGTGTGTCTCATCATGGCCGGTCGAGAGGTGGAGCCGGGTGGGCGACCACCCAGGGCCGAGAACTTAAAACGCATTATTGTTGATTATGTTTTTAATACTTAGCGTACAACATTTTTTCTTTCAAACGATATTTTTTTTAATTATATGTTTTTTAGTGTCTAAAAATCATGTAGTTATTTTAATTTTTACAATATTTGAAGTTTAATTTTTTACAATATGTGAAAAGATAATAATATACCATAAATATTATAAAAATAAATCTGAAAAAGATCAAATCCCGCCGGTGAGTATCACATAGTAGAAAACTCACCGGCAGGGCAGCGGAATTCGTATTTAGGCCTCAAGAATTGATAGGCTCGGATACCATGTTAGACGATATTGTATATATTAGTATATTTATGTGGTAATTACACTAGTAACAATATATTATTTATTATATTTATATGGGCATGATGCCCTAAGCCCATTATTTATATGGACATGATACTTAAGCTCATTAGGTTATTTAGCCTCCCTATTGTACTCTATAAATAATGTCTCATTGTGAATAATATAATAGGGGAATCATTTATTTGTACATGGTATCAAGAGCATAGGTTAGAAACCAAATAATTTTTTTTTCTCTTTTGAAAACTCGAATTATGGTTACTCCACCACGGGAAAAGAGACGTCTGGGGGCTCCATCTGTGGGGCGTGACTTTGTGGCGAAACCATTACGCTTTACTCCTCGGATAGGAGATTATATTGATAAATGGAAGCTCTTATGTACCAATTGCAAGAAACACGGTCATGAAATTTACCACTTGTTTCCTTAAAGCTGGGTATCCCGAGTGGTGGGAACACGCAATCGAAGAGGCGGCAGGCCTGGTGCTACTGTTCACGGAGGCGGCACTGCTCATGTGGGTGGTACTATTCTCGGAGCTATTCCTACTATTATCCCGGACCAATTGCAGCCCTTTATCTCATTAATTGGTAATCCCAACACTTATTCTGATCGATTAATGGGTAAGTCTACTTGTAATTCATGGATTTTTTATACTGGAGCTACCGTTCATGCCATAGGAACATTGGGATGTTTGGTTGACCAATATGATGATGTTTCTTGTCCTATTACTTTGCCAGATGGTAGTGTTATTCATTCCACGCGTCGTGGTAATGTGATTCTCTCAGACGTATTAATTTTACGGGATGTTTTCTATGTGCCGATCTTGCACTATAATCTGATATCAGTATCTCAGTTACTAGTTGCCTACTGTTGCGATATTGTTTTTGCTCATACTTAGTGTTTTGTTCAAGACCAAAATTCGAGGACGGTGATTGGAGCAGGTGAACGGAGGGGTGGACTCTATTACTACTGTCATTCTGTGGTGGAGCCTTCGGTATCCCTGTTAGCAGTTCAGACTCACAAATTTTATTAGTAGTAATGACTCTGTTTTGAATAAATCTTGTGACACTTGCCATCGTGCCAAACAGAGTCGTGCGGTTTTTCCCGATCATTTTAGAAAAGCAACTCGGTGTTTTGTGCTTATACAAATGATCAAGAAAATAGGAACGGAGGGAGTAATTAGTAGTTGGTAGAGTATACTAATTTTAATTTAATTTTTAATATTTTAAAAATAAAATTATTAATTATTGGTTGGCCAATATTCCAGGGATTAATTGATAAAATTTGATTTCTTGTTTGTGAATAATTGATAATTGATATAGTACAATGATTTTAACTTTAGTTATTTCACTTGATTAAATTTGTTTGAATGCTAAAATATATAAAGCTCAAAGTATGGAATCTAATTTTATGTAACAGTTACAAACTATCACCTACAGATAAATAAGTTATCTCAAAAGGAATGAACTTTTAATTACAGAAAAATACGGTCTTATAATGATGGAGTAGTTGCCGTAAATTTGAAAATGCTCCTCGGAGTGTTAATCTACTTTAGTGAAAGGTCGTAAAGTACCTTTCAGATAAATTTTGTAATTTTAATTATGTCCTATTTTATTTAGCTAAATAAATCTATTTTTGTTTCAACTTGCCCACGAATAAGACTATACACACACCAAAAAATATTTTATATAAAAAATTACTATTTTGCCCCTCCATGAAGGTTCTTTAATGACTACAATTGCAAATAGGGAGCATAATTGTAATTTTACTCCAAAAGTTACTATTTCGCCCCTCGAGATTGCATCTTGGTTTCGCCCCTGCATATGAGGAATCTGCAGTAGCAACAGGATGTAGTCGCTCACTTTGAGGATGAACCTGTATAACTCTCCGTGTTGTTATTTTTCCGCATTTGTTTCCATTAATTGTTCATTGGGTGTCTAAGGGTTGAGAGAATTGGTTTACGCTCTACTCTAATTCTCAACACATTATTCCAATAGCGGGACCTTGGGCGTCTTAGGAGGTTTTGTTTGATCTCCAGTTGACGTTTTGCATCATAGTTCACACAAGATTCCATAACCTTTTGAAAGAGTTCAAGAGCCAAAGGTCATTAGTTATTGAACAACTCAAAGGTCAAGACTCAAGTGTCATCAATTTCATTTCATTTTTATGGCTGAAGTAATGACTGAAACACGAGAATTTGGGTTAAATGGCACCTATGAAAGAAGAAAATTAATTTGGAGCACCTTTTTATAAATCTTAGCAAAATGGCACAAAAGGGGGATGAATTGACAAAAATACCCCCTTATAAACTTAATGTTTTATTCAGTTTTTTTTTCGATTTTTTCCTTCTTTTTTTTTCAATTGTTTTTGGATTTTTTTTTTGTTTTTTTTTGTAATTTTTTTTTTCAAAATCTTTTCAACTGTTTATTCTGTTTCTTTTTTTCAATTTTTTTTCTTTTTCTTTTTCTTTTCGATTTATTTTTTCGATATCTCTTTTTTCGATTTCTTTTTCTTTTCGATTTCAACTTTTTCAATCGAAAAATCGAAAAGAAAAAGAAAAAGAAAAAGAAAAAAGATTGAAAAAAAGAAACCGAAAAAAAAGTTGAAAAGATTTTGAAAAAAAGAATTACAAAAAGACCAAAAAAAAATCAAAAAGAAATAGGAAAAAAAAACCAGGAAAAAATCGAAAAAAAAAACTGAAAAAAACATTAAGTTTATAAGGGGGGTATTTTTGTCAATTCATCCCCATTTTGTGCCATTTTGCTAAAAATTGTAAAAAGGTGCTCCAAGTTAATTTTTTTCTCTCAAAAGTGCTAGTTCACCCAATTTCTCACTGAAACACAACAAAAATTACGTACAATTTGTATACAATTAGACGCGATTAGAAGTATAGCTAGACGCGATTAGAAGAAATATACACGATTAGAAGATGGATGAAGACACTTATTACCTTTATGATTCTCATTATAGCCAATGAATACACGCGGAAGGAACCTGTACTGAAGCTTATGAGAATTATATGGTCTGAAGTAAGGAAAACATTGACAGCCAAATACCTTGAGCATTTGATAGTCGGGAATTCTACCGGTGATCAGCTGCAATGGAGACATAAAACTCAAAGAACTCGTAGGGAGCCTGTTGATCAAGAAGACTGCAGAGGAGAAAGATTCATCCGAATAGCTTAAAGACATGGAGGCATTAGCTAATAAGGCTAGACCAGTTTCAACAATATGTCCATGCTTTCGTTCAGCAGAGCCATTTTGTTCAGGAGTCTGAGGACATGACATTTGATGTTTAATGCCATTAAGTTGTAAATTTCAATTCTCTCCACCCCAATCACTGTAAATTTTTTATATTAGTGTTGAATTGAGTTTCGGCTAACGCCTTAAACTGAAACTTCTGTCATCCTTGTTTGTTGGCCACCAAATTCGTGGAGGGAACAATTTAATTTCTTGAAGAAGCATCCAATTGTCTGGAAGGAGCAGTATAGTTCATAACATTTGAAGCTTGAGTAGCCAAGTTGACGGACATTTCAGCTTCAATTTTCTGATTCACACGAGCTTCATGATTTAGTAAGAGTGTACTCCATTCTTCCAGAGAAATCTCAGAGCCTGTAGCATACACAGGCGTGACTCGAGGATCATACTCCACACCTCGGCCAAAAAGATTATGAGATACTAACTCAGTCTGAAATAGGAGTAAGTGAGATAGCCAAATTGTCAGCGATAATAAGCATCTTTTGAACGTAATCATCCATGGACGAGGTCCCTTTCTTGGTTGTCATAAGCTGCATTTTAAGTGTAGAGACCACAGCTTGAGTTCGAGCAGCACGCACTTATTGCAATGTATCCCATACTTCAGTCGAAGAGGCACAATTTGTAACTCCAGCCAAAACTGGTTGAGTAGCCAACAGCCAACAGCCAACAGCCAACTGAGAAGAAGTTGATCATGACAAATCCATAGGACATATTTTGGATTCAATGTGTAACTATTCGAAGTTGATGACGTATCCCCAGAGGATACATTAGTATCAACGTTGGGCGCTGCATTAGCAGCAGGAACAGTTGTGTTAGCCACAAGGTATGCAGCAACACTCGAAGGCTCCTGCGACATGACATTTGCTTTGCTGCTGCATTTGGCCTTCGAGCAAGGGCATTGGATTGCAATTTGGTAATATGGATGATGATGCATCAATGATGATGATAAGAAATTTTACTATCCCATCATCGAGAGATTCATCATGCAGCTTTTGCATTACTTGAAACGTATACACGTCTACAAGACATTGAAATTGCATAATGTCCTAGTTTTGAAATAGTTGGCTTGAGTTGTATTTTCATTTTAATAAAATCACTAATTTACGAGAGAAAAAACACGACGCAAGTCTCTTCAAAGTGCAAAATTAGAGATCTACAAACAAAAAACAGAGGCATAGAAGTTGGAAGCTGTAATTTATACATAGCCTACTTCAAGGAAACATAAAGAGCTGAAATCAGATATTTCCCAACCTAAACTAGAAAATGTTCCTGTAATGAGGGTATTCCGTATTATTTACTTTACCCTTTACTTTTGAGGACTAAACGATCGTTCTTTTTATCACGGTCATGTGATCACAAGGAAAACTTTAAAAAGAAATTGTTCAGTTGCGCTATGATAGAAACGAAGGCAACGCTCTGATTTCCCAGATATCCCGTTTTACGCGGTCAGAAGTTCGTAGGCCAAGGGTATATCATTTTGTAACCTGGAAGAGGTTAACGAAAAAACCTGAGTAGGGCAGCAGATGAATCACAAGCAACGTCTTCTGCACTTCTGCTCCTACAGTTTGTTTACGAAGGTGTAGTCACAATTTTTCGAGCAGTGATAAAGATCAGTTCACCCTTCTGCGTGTCATTGGCTTTTAGCTTTTCATCATACTCCATACAGAGGAAGAAAGGTTTTAACAAACGAATAAGCCAGTGCACCAGCGAATATATAGCTGTCCACTCTGTCAAGAATTCCTCCTGCATACCGAGTATCAAATAACTAAATCATTACATTGAAGAATTCCTCAAATATGTAAGGGAGAAATATTTAAATCACATTGTTGCCCAAGACCCTTAACTAAATATCATTCTCTTGGGTATCATCGTGAGTAGTTGTTTTAAATCTTCCCCCCTTGCATATTAACATGTGATAGACATATAAGGTTCATTAAATGAATCAAAACCATTGTTTACCGACTTTACTCCATTGCTCTATTCTTCTTAGGTGGGAACCCCTTAATGTTTGTTGCTTTAAACAGAACCACCCCCCCCCCCCCACCCTTCACCCTTTATTCTTCTTAGGTGGGAACCTCTTAACGTTTGTTACTTCATTCACCTACTATGCTTGAAAACCCCGCCTTCAAGCATCATGTATTCAAATAAACAATAACTCGTAACTATAGTTACTAGTCACTGAACTTATTTGTTAGTAGCATTGAATTAAGCAGAATTAAAATTTTAAGAAGTGTGGACTGTTACCATGTCCTGGTATCAGCGATCCTGAATCTTTGACCCCAGCATCACGCTTAATCATTGATTCAATAAGGTCACCAAAGAGAGATGCGAAGAAGTTCAGAAATCCAAATGCTATAGCACTGAGAACAATTAAAGAAACTATTGGAGTCAAAAATCAATACGGAAGTTTCCTGAAAGAAACAAAAAAGTTCTTATACAGCAACAATTAAGAAATTTATGGCAAACAAAAGAAAAGGATAGACTCCATGCTAAAACAAAACAAACAAACAAAAAAACAGATTGAACTAAAAGTTCTTGTAAGTGGAGCCTGTACGCTTTAAAAAGAAGATACAGTCAAATACTGTGAGAGACTTAAAGTCACTTCTACGAGGTCATATTAAATATGAAAATATCATCACTCAAATAAAAACTCATACACTGGGAAAAAACTACATTATATTAGATTATGAATTTATAGTACATTGTGGAAAAGAATCTGTTATATACTTCTAATGCTCCAAATAACTGATGTGGTAGATGTATTTCTAAGAACTGCTTCTTGTTCCTTATCTACAGCAGTACAGCATCAAAGATAACTGCTCGTAACAAATAGGAGTAATTTTTTCCATATGTTCAGCCTAGCACCATAAGATAAGTGGAGGGTCAAAGGCATAAGATTAATGGAGGGTCAAAGGAATATGTGTGTTACCTTAAAACGGAGGAAGGCCAAGATAATATTTTGGACAATAATAGAGTAGTGAGTATGCAACCACTGAGACCAGCAAGAGCTCCCTCCCATGTTTTCTTAGGACTGATAGCAGTTAAGGGAGTCCTACCAAAAGCCTGCAAGAGAGTCCAAACAATCAGATGGTTTACAAGTACTCAAAATATTCACTATTCAGTAACACGTTCATATTTGTGACTCATGACTCAGCAGAAGATCCTTCATTAGTTTATATCAGTTTGAATGATCCCGAGCGATTTCAGGCCCTGGACGACTTTATCTCTTTTAGAAAAAAAGATGTACTCCTTCCATCCCAAAAAGATTGTCAAGATTTAAATGTTGAGGGTCGACTTCTAAAATTTTGAACTCAAGTATTTTTATATATGTTGTACTATATTTGGAGGAAGATATATTATATGCGCTTCATTGAACTTTACTATTAACATGCAATTCTTATCCAAATTGAAGTTACATTTGTTCATTGAGGCTATGAAGCCTGTTAATTGTGACCACTGAAATCAATCTAGACAATCTTTTCAGGATGAAGGGAGTATATCTTTCTATGCTACAAAACAACCTTAAAACGAAGTACTTTTTAGTCAACAAATTTTATTAACAAATTCGATTATGAAGTGGGATTCACTCGTCACCATCACGATATGATTTCTACTTACATAAAGGATACACAAATGCATATGACTTGTGCTATAAAACAACCTTGAAATGGAGTACTTTTTCCTCGGGAAAGTTACATCATCTACAGCAGAATCCATAAATCTATTTATGAGTACTTTTTCGAAATAGGAATAAAGACATCAAACTACAAAATATTAGATACCATTGTAATTCTCAATTAATTTCACAACAACCCTTTCAACACCCGATATTTCTACAAGGAACATCTATCCCCTATATATTTCTTTATATATGTTTCTCTCCACCATTTCCTCTTTTCACTTCTCTTTCTGTTTTTAGTTTTTTATACGTTGTATGTGTTTGTTTCTCGTATGACCACATCCATACAATAATACTTGTGGATAAAACAAATTAATAGAGACAAATTTTAATTATAACCATGTAACCTTCGTTAAAACTAAACTTTCATGATTTTGATGTTACATCTTTTAAATAGAACTAAACACCTAAGAGGAAAAAAATTAGCATCAGATGAAACGTTTTGAGATTGGTAACTGATGTAAATCCTCTTATCCACAGGATATTTGGAAGAGTTAATATACAATCACATTGGACTAGAAATCGTAAAATTATCATATAAGCAGTATAAGAATTAATAATGACTTTCTAAAAGGTTAAATATCTGCAAAAAAGAAACAGAAGGTAAAGATTTGATTTTACGTATAAAAGAGTTCAACTTAATATGAAAATATAAAGGGCACAAGGCATTGCTCATCACATGTTGTAACTAGGTTTCAGTTCATCACTAATATTTCAAAATGTCCCCAATTTGTTTTTAAGAAAATGACCCAATAAACCCCTAAAAATATATTTTAAACTGAAAAAGTGAGGGAATGACCATTTTGCCCACTTTTGAAAGATGAGTGATGAACAGAGAGATTTTGAAAGATTAGTCATGACCTAGAATCTAGGTGAACATGTGTGATGAGCAGTGTCTTTTGCCCAAATATAAACTATATTAGATCAATTAAATCGCATGTAAGAAAATAAATAATAAAGACTTCTGCAACATGCCATCAGGATCAAATGTACCTTCCCTCCAACAAAAGCATATGTGTCTGCGGCAACAATACTACTAATTGAAATCAAAGTTGCTACAAGACCCACTGTCCACTGAGTATGTCCACCAAGTAATAGAGGCCAAGCTGATGCTAGTCCTGTTGACCATTTAGTTAGTCCAAGTACACACGTGTATAGTACAAATAGTACCAAAGAAAACATGTAGTCTGAGTTGGGGCAAATCGTTATGAAGTACTATAATAATGGATGCACGAATGAACAATAAAGAAGAAAATTTTGAGTGTGAACGGCATACAACAAGCAAAATGCTATTTAATAAAAAATATTTGTATCTCACGCAGGATGCTTCAACTACATTACTACAATCATTGTAACACTGAGAACGCTAATGTTTTCATATTTTCAGTCAGATGAAGATTAGTTAGGCATACCACATACATAGTGAGGCAAAATCTTCTTCAGGAGGAAGTTATTTTTATATTTAGAAAGTGATATCCAATTCTGAATGATATGTTATAACAACAACATGCTCCAATTACTCTATAGAAGCTCCAGTGGGGGTAGGGGGGGGGGGGTTGGGGGGTTGGCGTTTGACCCAAGTGTAATAACTATCTACTAATTCACCATAGACAAGAATTGTAGGTAGAGTCATGAAACATTTAGGTGTGTGCAGATAGATGAACAACTTGCATTGTCTATTGTATCTGTCAGAAAAGTATAATAGGATTAGTCTTTGTTTTACCCTCTGTTCAGACTAATTAGGCTGACACTGTATCTGGTTTCTTCAATAACTAATAACACAGGCACAGAAGTAAGCAATCATAACCAACAAGACCGAAAGATGTCTGGACCATTTGCAACTGGACCCAACAGTTCAAATTAATGCACATTTGCGTAAGATAAGAAATGCATAAACTTACACCAGAAATCACTTTAAGAGGAATTCATCTAACTACATATACAAATTTACTGATTTTGCAGTCTAATGATTCACCATACTAGACAAAAGATAGGTCCATAAAGGTTTTACTGTTTTAGAGAGGTTTCCAGGATGTATGCATAATCAAGGATCAGTGAGCCATCTGCATCACTGACCCACAAAACGCATCAACTTTGAACTGGTGATTAAATTTAGATTTTAACACTTCTAGAACAATCTAACTCAGTTTCAATTTGAGGACATACTTTTTTGAGGTCAATATACTCAAATCATAACAAAGTTTTACCATTAGCTTAACTGCAACATTCTTTAAGTAGCAACATAGCTGTTTGCATTTTAGCGTGAAAAATTTTCGTTGTTGTACCCCAAATGTAGTCTAATAAACAAAATACTGATTCACTTGGTACAAACAACATTGAATGATTTATTATGGTCAAATCTTATACCTTTGATAATCTATACTATATATAAAGTGGGAATTTCTACTATATATGACGTGGGAAGGCCAAAATTGTTTGGTGAAGCTTACAAGATCATCTAAGCTAGCCACATGACGTTAATGTTTAGTTGCCACATGTCCAATTTTATTAACCAACTTAACAAATAACCACTTATCATAATTTATATTGTAGAGTAGTTACGTACTTATTTACCTCTAAATAATGTATATAACTTCTTCACCACTCGGTTTTGATTAATATTATTATGACGCACAAGCACTCATTGTACCAAAATACCAGTAAATAAATAAGAAGTCAATCAGGTTACTCTAATGATACAGAGAGAGTATTTGCACCCAAAAATTTATTCACCTGGACTAAGTTAATGAATGTTACACCGTCCATACAAAATACCAAACAGAACAGAATATTGTGGAAGTATATTCTTACTAGTATATACTGAAGGGGCTGCCAGACCACACCGTAGCTTAACCCAGAAACAAGGAAGATAGCCACAATAAAATAGTCCAAAGATTGTGCTACTCAGCTGAGAAAAACGAGGAATTCCCTTTTGTAAAAGTAGTGCCATAGCAACAACAAATGCCGCAGAGGTCACAGACACATCAATATGACCGAAATATCTGGCAGATGTTCAAGATGTTTAGTTATTAACAATTCATTCAACAACCTCAAGTTCCAACATTATTATGTTGACTCTTGGATTTGAATAGTCAGTGACAGATGTGTGCAATAGAAAATAAAATATGTAGTAATATAGAACTTGATATTAACATGCTTTTTACATCTCATCAGAAACAACTGTGAATCTTACGTAGATCATGCTGATCTTATATCTTATAAACCATCACGTAGAAATCACTTAATTTTCGAGAGCGCCCATGAATTAGCATGTCATATTAATTATCTCTGGGGAAAGGACAGCAGATAAAGGGAATGTGCCATATCTGTGCATATTGCGTAAGTTGGCTCATCAACTTTGTGCAGTCTTTTATTGTCCAATCTTCTGATCATCACACTTAACATATATAATTTGAAAAGAAACAAACATGGAATGAAATATCCTCCCATGCAAGTATGCAACATATTGTATTTCCTTTCAACCATTGTGTTTACTTTTATTAAGTTTAGGTTTTTGCAAAGATATTATTTTCTAAGTGAATTCCACAATGATAAGAACTGACAACCAGCCATTGAGGATATCTTAAATAGAATTTCATGAATATCAGGGGAATAATTTTAAAAAATAAACATAACTGCTCTTACAGTGTAAGCACAGGCATAAGAGCACATATGACTGAGCATACTCTTGATACATATCTGGGAGGAGGGGTCATTCCCGCAGCAATTCCACGACTCCTAACTAGCTCAAAATACTCCCTTGACCCTGCAAACACAGCAGCAGCCAGCGCAACAGTGAAAACCCAACCTCCAGCCAAGACTATGCCGCCAACTGAGATTCCAATTCCAAGTCCAAAAACAATCCTATTTTGCAGCTGGTTCTTTTTTCGTACATGTAAATCTGACTGTTCCTCCAGCGAAAAGCTATTGGGTTTATTGACTTCCTACAACATGCCTATCTCAGTAATCTAAATGGCAATGTATAAAGAGCTAACTACACGACCTGATATACCGGTTCACAGAAGTGTGAAACAAGATGTTCATGCATTTCATGCTTTGATCCCACAATTCTTGACTAAAATATCCATGCCATACTGTATTTCGGACATAATCAAATGTCACAATGAAAACTTGAAGCCAAATGATATAAATGTATATTGCAACAAAAAGTAGACATGAAAAATATGGGTTATTTTATTTTTATTTTTCCTGAAAAATATGGGCTTATTGACAACTTAGTCTTAGATCACTCATTTTTGGCAGAGGCATATTGTAGTCTATGCAATTTTGGGCCTGCGCCTCCTTGATTTTACAAAAGTTTCATATATGTTTATAGAAAATATAACCTCTTGTATTAGAATAATTTCCTTATATTTTTTACCATATTTTCTATAAATAATTTCCCTATTTGGCCCTTGAATTAGAATTTTCGGGTTCGCTCAATTCTAGCCAATCCAATTCACTCGAGTTCAAATCTCAAACATAGAAATCTCAATGACAACAATTGTTTAGGAAGGTGGCATTTTTGTAACAAAATCACCTTTTTCCATTATCTATACCACTTGAGAGAATTAGAGAGGGTGATACTATATAAGTCTTCCCCTCATTTGGCCAACAGAATTTTTTCTTGTCTGTTCCCTGCCATTAAGTCAATGTTCTGCACCTCTCTGTTAGCTCCTTTAGCAATAGCAATTGAACTAATCGATGCATTCATACTAATTTATTCACCGCTCAATATCTAAGTCTTTTATTATCTCTTAACAAAATCATGTTTCAGTCACCATCTATTTGTAAGGTCTAAATCAGATCCTCGTCTATTCATTCATCCTATTCAGATCGCCAGTGTAGTTCATTCTTGCACCAGAATGAAAACATTTTCCGCTCTACGTTCACTTCTAAGTTGCTCTATATTCATTCAGAGACATACAAATCACATTTGGCTTTCCCCTCAAGAAATAGTTTATCTGTGTAATACTGAAGGTAATGCTTCGAGCATGTTCTATACACCATTAGGAAACATGTATGACGATAGAGTATCTGAATAAGTAACTATCCTCATTTTGTCGATTTTGTTTCAACTACTGAACAAAAGAGGTTCACATATTTCTATATAAAATAAATTGTAACAATATCTACTCAACCAGCTTTGATTTTTGTTTGCTTTTCTCTCAGAAAAACTGTACTCCCTCCATTTCAAACAAATAGTAGTTTGCAATTTTCAGCCTACTATAACAATAATATAACAATATCAATCCGAATCATAACAATAAAGATACCAAAATTTGTTATTTCTGAGAATAAATACTCCCACCATTTCTTTTTAGTTGTCGTTCTAGCAATTTACGACGCAAGTATTATCAAGCACAATGAAAGGTTATTAGCCCGCTCAGGGTCTACACTAAAACCAATTGGTTATAGAACGCAATACGAAGCACTAGAAATCGAAACATACCTCAACGAAATGAGCATCATCGTGAATTTTCTCAACAGAGCACCTTGGAGTCACGAAAGCACTCCTCCCCAAGAACAGCTTGAAACCCAAAACTCCAAATTGTGGTGAATTGGGTTTCTTCAAGATCAAATTTTTAGGGGGATTATGAAAGCAAGAAGATGAAGAAGTGAGTGAAAATGGTACGAATTTGCATCTGTTGAATGAAAAAAGAGAAGCAGCAATTGGAGAAGACATCAGAATTGTCAATTGAAGATGTGAAGGAAATTCGGTGAATCTTGTTCATTCAACTTGTCTTGTCCGATGGAGTCGATTGTTTTGTTTGACAATTTTACCCCGATCCAAACACACCATAGCTGTTCATAGGAAGTTTTTTTATTCGATTGGATCGATTTTTTCAGAGTTTTTTTGTGTGAAATTGATCCTAGAGGTTTTTAGCTACATGAATCGGTTCGGTTGAAAATTATTTCGGCGTGAATCTATTCGGTTGATGTTTGTTTTGAAGCAAAACCGGGTTCTATTTGATCGTTTTGAAGCAAACAAAAAACGAAAGTGCACAAATTTAAATTAAAGTACATTCATGACAATAAAACGTATTTTAAGAAACACAAAATTCCTCATTTGCTCCCAAACTAAGCTTTCAAATGCTAGTCATTTAGTTCACCACCATCCGTGTTACTCCTCATGATACCGGTAAAATTTTGGTTCGGTTCACCCCGTTTGAGGCAAACCATTATGCCCCCTAGTTGGAGGTGTAATAAGGGAGAAACTTCAGTTAGGGGCAAAATGATAATTTAACTTCTAAAAAACACTATTCTGGTGCATATATGGATGCCCTACATTATATTTAATTGGGAAAACTGATATAAAATTTGATTTTATTGAATAACGTGTTCTTCAATTTCATTAATTGTACGATAAAAAGTTAGTAACAAATTTAACTTGGGTAACTGATACGACGGGTCCCGAATAGATTATTAACGTCCCAATTCATGAAAAACGAATTAACATTGAGGATGACTCACTATATATTACCGATACTAACCTCAACCAAGCTCAACAACATACCACATCTCTCTCCTTGCAATCATATACCACTGCAATTTTAACTACACCTCATGTTTCTAGAAATCTTGATTTTCATATAGATTATATCATAACAGCCTAACTATTGTTCTATTCTCTCAAGTTTGGTATAAACATTATCTTGCTTTAGAACAAGTTGGGGACCCGACATAACTTTGTTCAACGAAGACTCGATTCTATGTTTGATTTCTCAAATCGAGCCTTGAGCCGAGCTTTTCGAATCGAATACGAGCGAGCTTTTCGAGCTTTCAGGCTCATTCACAGGCCTAACTGCATGGTCATCTTATAGTTTGTTAACGTGAACAATTCAGTAGTCACCACCTATCATTACATGTATATATTATTGGGGTTATTCTTTTATAATACACTTAAAACGAACCAAATCGAATTAAATTTGAACAAGTATTATCGAATATCTCATTTTTTTTTACTGTATTTGTACTCTTATTCGTATCCGATACGAATGTCAGAAACAGTGTGCGTCATATTAAGGAGAAACATCTAGCTTGGAAAAGTTTGTGGCTATTGTAAAGAATATGCAGCTGCCTATTAAGAAGTTGATATTAGATGTCAAGACTCACTGGAACTCAACTTATCTTATGTTAGATACTGCTTATCGTATTAGAGATGTATTTCCTACTTATGTGGTGAAAGACCCACCATTTGTGACTTGCCCAACAAAGAAAGATTGAGAACAAGTGAAACAAATCATGGAAATTCTAAGACCATTTTAAGAAGCAATACTGACTATTTCAGGTTAAACATATCCAACTTCTAATATGTTTTTAATTGTTGTGGTGAATGTTAAGGGAATTTTGGCAAGAAATGCTATTCACAGTGAAGAATTTGTGAGGTCTATGGTGTCTAAAATGCAAGAGAAGTTCGGCAAATAGTGAATAAGGATGCAACTTAGTGATGGCAATTGGATCGATTTTGGATCCGCGTCGAAAATTTACATCTCTCGAGTTTGCTTTCGAGTCTCCTTATTCCTAACACGGATATTGAGAATATACATATGGTGCGCTAAAGTTTAGATGATATTTTCAATGAGTATGTGAAACTTAATAATGTGGAAAAGAAGTTGCAAACAAGCTCCAATAGTCAAGGCTGTAAGCTTGTAATCTGTCATCTTCTTCGCAAACTTTTGATGAGACAACAAATGAACAAGGGAAGGGACAAGATACTTGGTCAAGGTTTCAAAATTTTGTAAAAGACAAACAGGCGATTCAACCAGAAAAATCTAAGTTAGAAATCTATCTCGAGGAGGGTACATTGGTTTGCAACCATCCATTTGATGTTCAGATGTGGTGCAAGTAAAACATATTGAAGTATCCCATTTTATCTAGACTAGCTTGCAATATTTTGGCCATTCTAATTATTACGGTAGCATATGAAGCTACTTTTAGGGCCGAAAGTAGAGTTCTAGATCCTTATGGAGATAGCTTGAAGGCAAGCACGGTAGAAATGTTAATTTATGGAGGAGATTGACTTTGCAATAACTATGGGATATTAAAAGACATATACTTTGGTGAGACGTTATTACTTATATGACATGTTCTTTTTTTCGATCTATATATGATATGTTTGTTGTCTCAAGATAAACAACCAATAGTAGTCAACTTATTTCAAGTAAACATGAAAGAATCGAATAAGATTTGTTTTAAAGTTGGCAATTGCACTAATTTAGGTAATTTGATGTCAATCGCTTTTGTACAAATTGGAATCAAAGTTCTATTTAGGTAATTTGATGTCAATTACTTTTATACATGTTGGAATTGAAGTTCTGTTTGGATAGAAAAAATCTAGAGACATAATATACTTTATTCAATTGTTAATTTATAAGGCCAAGCTTGTAGCTCCTAGGAGGTAGTGGGAGCAAAATACTCCATATTTTGGTTTGATATTTAACTCCACAAAATTTTGTTGACAAATTTTCATTCAATATTGTCCTTTTTAGTGATGCGTTAATTTTTAGTATTATAATTTTAGGTACAATTACAAATATGAAACATCCGAATTTGAATTTGAATAATACCAAATTTAATTTCGAATGTTTCCGAATTCGAAAACAATAAATACGGATAAAACACGAACATCAAATATCAAATATAAATCGAATAAGGAACATGAATACAAAATTTGAATAGTAACAAATATATTCGCGTACAAATAATAAATTGTCATTGCATTCTTTACTTAATCTAATTACTCCATTTAGGGTTTTAACTCATTAACTACAATTTGGAGGTAATTGGTTATTATTTCATTAGAGGTAATCAAATGATAAAAATTAGGACAAAGTTGCCCCTCTCATACATGCTTGTTACCACTACTCCACAAGTCCACAAGACTCCTCTCCTATTCTAATAAACCTTTCTACAAGAAGCCTTCCAATCAACCTTTTTATATACTAGCATCTTTATGTTCTATTTGAAGGGGGATTTAAAATTAAGTTATCGAATTGTAAATTGTACCATTCAAATTCGCATTTTGATTTAAATCGAATCATATATTAATATTCGTGTTTGATCCAAATTTGTTAAGTTTCGAACTCAAATACCTATTTGTCGAATTCGACTTCGAATAATTCGTTTAAAAGTCAATTCGTTTCCGCTCTAAATACACCACTACACTAGAAAGCTAGTAGCTCAAATTGACTTACAAATTTAGTCATTAAAAAATAAAAATGTGATCTCTAACGCCCATCTAATTAAGTTCATATAATTCATATACTATTAACAATTATCTTACTGTATCACGAGCGAATTGCTGAAATAGTCCCTAATAGTATTATAAAATTGCAGTTTAGTCTCCAATATTGTCACTGTTGCAGTTTAGTCCTCGAAAGTGTGCAACAACTTGTAGATTAGTCCCCACGTTGACTATTCCCTTTAATTTGTAACACCAACACCGATGAGAGGTTAAATTTGAAGCAAACGTTGATTTTATTAAGATTCAAACTCATTTTTTGGTGTTGAAAATTAATAAAGTTTTGCATTTCAGCTTCCTAATGAAGTTTCACTATGCACTAAAAACGAGTTAAGTATTTGAAAAATACTTTTTGGCCCAAACTTGACCTCTCATTGGGTGTTGGTGCTAAAAATTAACTAAATAGTTAACGTGGGACTACTCTGCAACTTTTTGTCCACTTATGGGGCCTACACTGCAACGGTGCCATTATTGGGGACTAAACTACAACTTGAAAATACTATCGGGGACTATTTATGCAATTGACTCATATAGTATCACCATTATCTTATAGTATCGTCATCCTATGATTAACGATGATACCCTCATCGTATGGGTTCCGCTACACCCTGTCCTGAGTCATAACAAAAAAGTAAATCGTGCCATATTAGACGTGGAATCGATGATGAACATTATCAAGGAATTTGTATGGGTGAACAAGGTTGCAAGCATTGAATCACATCACAATCTTGAAGCTTTAGAGGTGGGAGTGAAAATTGACCATAAGTTGAACTACCCTTTCTAATTTCTTGCATTGTGAAAAGGGCTGCAACTGTATTTCTAAAAATACCCTCTCCACCAACTGTAAGTGGTTCTTTTTCACATCTATTTATTTTGTCTTCAGTAGCTGGAAAAACTGAGTCTATTATGTTCTCACACTCTTTTATCAACTTTGAAATGAGCTCAGTGGTGAAAAATGGTTGCTGCAATGTCTTTTGTATAAAAGGAGATCTCAATAAACCGCCGGTTCTCTTGTCGTACTTCTTCAATATCTTCGCCAAACCTACAAACAATTTTTTTTTGTAAATTAGCGATAAAGTATGAGTATAATAGTATTGCAGATAACGAATACAGAAATAACTAATTAATAGAGCGTTAGAATAAAATATGAGACAATTGTCTTCAGCGGGACTTGAACCCTAGACCTCCTATATGGAAGTTGGGTCAGATGTCACCAGGCTATTGAGCCCTCGGCGACACCTACATACAATTTGTAACCCGAAGCATGTTAATTAGAAGTGTCCGTGTAGAACCTTTTGCTATGTTCATACCCCGGCTGCAACCGGACGAGCATCCCAGGGGGTAGATGCCGATCCCGGGCCATAAAATTTTTCAATTCTGACACAAGATACTTATTAAATTGAACAATTACATTCGATCTAACAAAATATGTTACTATCCTCACTAATGTCGCTCCGAACCATTTCATTGATAAGATATGGTTAGTCAACCAATCAACAATTCCAACGAGAAAATTGTCGATTTGGTTCCATATAGTGGGATGAAATTATACTTTGATCCCAGATAATTACAATGTTGTAAATTAATCCCGTAAATGACTCAAATGTTATAATATAAACCCCAATAGTAACAATCGTTACACATTAATCTAACTATATAAAAGCAAGACATTTTTTTTTGTTTTATTAACATACCTTAATTACAGAACTATAGACTATGTTTTGACTTCATGTATTAGTCATGTTCTTCACAAAAAAATAAATAATTGTGGAAATAATCACCTGTATAATTGACATTACTATAGTTTATGAGGAGAACCATTACCCCATGAAAATCAACAATTTCCTTTCTGATTTTCCCCATTTCTTCTTGGTAATATGTATCTGCTGGTTCACTTCCATTTGGTCCCCATATATCCATCACTTTCTCAATCCTCTGTTGCAATTCCTGCATATTATATCATAAATTAAATATACATTTTAATTTAATGGAGTTTCTCAAATGACATTAGATCCCTGGTGACAATTTTGTCGAACAAACACTTTTTTAAAGAAATATTAAAATTATATATGTTTTTAAAAATAAATTAATATAAAAATTAATATTTATATTTAAATTGTAATATATTTTACTGTTTCAAACACTCATTTGAAAATATGTTACACTTTGAACATTCAATATATAATACTAAGATTCGTCACTAGATAAAGCTATCAATTCAACCGAAATGTTGGCTGCAAGGGACACTACTAGTACCTTTATTACTAATGATGTTAGCAGTCAGGGGGATCAACAAAGCAATTGAGGCTTGTTAAGATGCACCTCCCACATCGGAAGTCGGTGTCCTCCCGAATCGATATATAAGGTCTGGGTTACTCCCTCTATTGTCAATCGGTTTTAGAGTGGAATCCCATAGACTCTTATCATGGTATCATGAGCCAGACGCGAGTTATTGAGGCACGTGTAACCCGCCGATGTTGTTTCCGGCAATTAATACCGACAAGAAAAAATTCCGCCGATGATTGGGTTACACGTGAGGGGGAGTGTTAAGATGCACACCCACATCGGATATCAGTGTCCTCCCGGGTCAATATATAAGATCTTGGGCTACTCCCTCTATTGCCAATTGATTTTAGAGTGGAACCCCATAGACTCTTATCATAGCATCATGAGCCAGACCTGAATTAATGAGGCACGTGTAACCCCGCCGATGTTGTTCCGGCACGAATACACCGGCGAGGAAAAATTCCGCCAACGATCGGGTTACACGTGAGGGGAATGTTAAGATGCACCTCCCACATCGGAAGTCGGTCTCCTCCCAAATTGATATATAAGGTCTTGGGCTACTCCCTTTATTACCAATTGATTTTAAAATGAAACCCCATAGACTCTTATCAAAGCTCTTGTCCAAAAATTCTATACGTATTGCATATAATGATTTTCAAGAGTTCAGGGTGGGCCGCGTGGCCCCCCACCCCCATGTCTCCGCCCCTACATTAAGCTAAGATAAAATGATTTGTTTGACACTTAAAGTGCTACAATTATGACACTATTCGAGACTAACGTGCCAATTTGATATTATTGAAATTAGAATACAATTCGTGTACATTTTAAAGATCGTCTCGACAATTAACTCTAATAGTTATAGACACATACGTACCTTATGCCGAATGACAAAATCTTCTTCTTGTTCAATAAAGAAGGCATTAAACTTCTCGATCTCATTGTTCAACAAGTAAACAAATTCAGCCTCCGCTTTCCCATAGTACTCCACTTTGGGCGATGCCGAAGTCATCAATTTCACAAGTTTCTTCAATTCTTTGTACGACAAGAACTTGTCTTTCCACCCCGGCAACGTTTCTTGAATTTGTTGTTTCAATCTCTTCCCAAACTTCATTTCTAAACAAAACTACTCGTTACCCGTCTATCGTCTACAAAAAAAGCTTAGACAACGCTAAAAAAGGTCTTAGACAGCACAAAAAACGGATTAATGAAGATTGCTGTGCAAGTGAACAGGCTAAACAAAAGTACTCGTTACCAGTTATTTAGCCTAACAGACGCGGAGATAATGTGGACAAATCACGTCGAACAATGATACCCAACTATATAAATTGTGGTTTAATGATCATGCAAACAAGAAAAGATTATGGCTAAATGTATGTGTAATGAGGCAATGGAATTTTATAGTAGTAGTACTATTATTATTAGTGAAAGATGGAGGTAGAATATTTGGTAAGCATATGCCTAACGTGATGAAGTGGCGGGTAGAAAAAGGGCTATGAAGTAAGAGAATACTCGGCATATTCGGTTAGTATTACATACTCTTTTAATGAAAATAGTCCATTTTCTTGACCAAGCTAATAAAAGTAGAACTTATTTGACTTTAAGAAATTCGGTTATATAAATGTATATGCCATTTAATGCGATGTATGTAAGAAAATATCTAGAAATCATGTGTCAATTTATTTACATTTAGATAGATTTTGGATTAACGTATTGCTAACTCGGTTTTTCTGTGCTTATATTTTAAGATTAATGGAGAGCAAATTGCTGAAATGGTCCCCGATAGTATGACCGACTTGCACTTTGGTTCCCAATAGTTACACGGTTGCACGTTAGTACCCGAAAGTGGCCAAAAAGTTGCACTTTAGTCCCTACGTCAACTTTTCGCTAACATTTCAGGTTTATGCGTTAAAAACTGTGGTAAAAATGTAACTTTGAAGACGTAAAGTTGATTTTTTGCCCCAATTGGTGCTAAAATGAAATTCTACAACACTAATTGGGGTGAAGAAAAAAGGGAATTTTGGCGGGAGGGGGTTGTGGAGTTTCATTTTGGCACCAAATGGGGCAAAAAAATCAACTTTAAATCTTTAAAATTACATTTTGACCCCAATTTTAACTCATAAACCTGAAATGTTAACATAAAACTTGACGTGGGGACTAAAGTGCAACTTTTTGGCCACTTTCGGGGACTAACTTGCAACCGTGTAACTATTGGGGACCAAAGTGCAACCCGGTCATACTATCGGGGACCATTTCAGCAATTTGCTCATTAATGGAAGGTGGGAAATTACTAAAAACTAATGTTTTTATTTTAAGTGTTTTTTATGTGGAACCGATTTATATGTGAAATTGATTTTAAATACCCGAAACAAGCTCAGAGGTTGGTGGGCTTGTTCCCGAGCCGTAAGCCCACTTCGGATGGGGCAAATGGAACACTAATCACGGAAAGAAACGCGTGCATGAAAGGGCGAATATTGTGGAGGTAAAATTTCTATAAATACCCCACCTTGTTCATCAGATGAGGTAATACGTATTTTTTCCCTTACATGGTATACACTCAAATCATCTGAACTGACTTGATCGTCAGAGTGTTTGTGGTCGAACCCCGACCACACTTTTATGTACATGATATGAACCAACCAACACTAGAACCGGTGGATCTAAACCACCTTCAAGGGCAGGATAGTTACGACAGACATCCGGTGACGCACCTAGGCAGGACAGACCGAACTAAACATCCAGGAACCAAGTCAATCCAATTAGAGAATCAGCTGGGAAGTCTAGATGCTCCCGTGCGGATCTCCCAAAAGATCGGTCAGTAAACTCAGAAGCAGATAGGCACGAAAACATGGTTGAATCAGTATTTATCTTTTATCTAACTGAAGTGAGAAATGACGTACTGAAATGTATGTCAAAATATCATGTGCTAAAACACATCGAGATTGTTAGTTAGTAATGACGTGAGCTTCAAACGACTTTTAAGTCACTAATAAAAACCTTTTACACTAAACTTGATTAACTCAATAAACACATGGACGTTAGGCGAGAGCCAACTATGATAAAACTGAACTTACTAAATAAATCAAAACACAAAAAATTAATTGAATCCTACAATATTCCACTAATATACAAATATCCTTTTTCTCGATCATCTAATAATAATTTGTAATCTTGTTATTAGTAACATATAAAATAATTCATGTGAATATTTTGATAACATACGACTTTTTCTTCGGACCGGTTACGGTTCCGTATAGATTTGTTCCGTATAGAATTCCGTACAGAAAAATAATTACACAATAATCCATGAAGAAATAATAATTACATCTCCAATCCCCACTCCAAACCACCAATGTTTGTATATTAACCCTTTACGGAATGTGTACGGAATATTTCTATAAGGCACCCTAACTTTCTACCTTTTTCTTTACTAATTTAATAATGTAAACTTGATAATATAATGAATATAAAATTACCACATATATTATAATTTAGTTCTGTTATATTCTTTTAGTTAATTTTGATGTATTCACTTTACCTGTAAACCTAGTTACATTTTCTTGCATTATATCAATTGTAATAATGAACAAAATTAAATTTTTTAATAGTTATTTGTTGTCAAATTTAATTTTTCTTCTTACATATATTAATCATCAGTCCAATTTTATTTCTATCCGTTCTCTCATATGCCGAACTTACATAGGTTATGTTCCCGCGCGCAAAGGCAAAATCTAAATCAATTCCGATCGACTCCAAAATATTACGTTATTTCGGTTTGATTTGGGTCAATTCATTTCGATTTATATACGCATCCCTATTAACACAATGTTCACGCCATTAATCCAATACTTTATAAGAAAAACTGCTTATAAGTTCTAATAGGCTAATTATAAACTCCTACATATGTGTTATTTTACTCTCTTCATTTTTTTAGTTGTCCTTTTAACTTAAGTTTTGTTGAAAATAATTATCATTCCAGTATAATAAATTACAGTTTTATATTTTTAATATATTTTTTGCTTATTTTCTATTGAAACTATCAACTACCCAATAATATAATGATAATCAATTGTTATTTTACATTTACAATATATTTTTTGACTTCTTACATTTTTTTTAATCTATATAAAAATAGTTAAAACGACAACAAAAAATAATCGGAAAGAGTAGTAAATTGACTTTAGGAATGTGAATGAAGAGGTATGTAGGTGTTGGAGAAGTTTATTCCCGAGGAATATGGGACACTAAAAATGGATGATGCCAAGGAATCTCCTAAGATATTATATAAAAGAAGGGGCAATCTACAATGGGGAATAAGTGACGTTTGATTATGAAGATATTCCACAACCTTAATCATCTAAGCTTTTCATACTTGTCCTTGTTGTTTTTATTCGTCGTTTTTTAGGCAATTGATAATTCAAGGTGTTGGTAATATTCGACTTAGTATTTTTAATATAATAATTGTTTGTGTATCATAATAATTTTAGTTGAATAATAAGAGTATTTATATAGTATATAGATTAATTACTTTATAATAAAAATTATAGGTATATAGTAATTTTTTAAGGTTTTTTGTTATTAAGAGATGAATATAATTTTTCTTTAAGTTGATTAGTATTAAAACTGAACATATGAAAAATTACTTTAATTTGATTATTAAGATTGAACAAATAATGATTAAATATAATGTTACATGACCATGTAAGCTTAATAACCAGGCTCGATATATAGCAAATGATTTGGGGTTTCTGACTTTTCTTTTCTCAAATAAGCATACTAATAAATAAGCCCCTCAACTCAGAATATATTGAACTTATGAGATTAATTAATAGAAAGATTAAGGTTAGGGATGTGTTTGTTAAATTCATTAGATATATACTTTTTTTTTTGTTAAATTAGCGATGAATTACAAATAATGAATACATAAATTCCTAACTAATAAACAAGTAGAATAAAATATGAGACAACTTTGTCTACAATAGGATTTGAACCTAAGACCTCTCGCATGAAAGGTTGGGCCATATGCCACATGATCCATCGGCAAATTCATTAAACACTTAAAGAGCACATTGTACAAATAGTTCCCGATGATGTCACCAAGTTGCAGTTGAGTCTCCAATAGTGACACCGTTGTATTTCAGTGCCCGAAAGTAGATGAGACTTGAGAGGTCAAATTTGGACCAAAAAAATAAAATTTTAAGCCTTAAACTCATTTTTGGTGTCCCAAGAAAATTCATTACGAAGCCGAAATGTCAAATTTTAATTTCTAACACCAAAAATCAGTTTTTGTCTTCAAAAGAACCATTCTTTGCTCAAAATTTAACCTCTCATCGCGTGTTGGTGTTAAAGGTTAACGGAATAGCCGTGTGGACTAATTTACAACTTTTTGGCCACTTTCGGGAACTAAACTGCCATGTTGCCACTATTAGGGACTAAAATGCAACTTGGTGACACGTGACACTATCGGAGAATATTTGTGTAATTCACTCTACACTTAAACTTAATGAATTCAGTACTTAGATTATTAAATTTGTTTGCAATTGTATTAAGTGTTGAATAATTTAAAATCTTATCAAAATGCTTAACAAAATATCAAGTCAAAATTTTTAACTTCATTTTTCCTCTTAACCAAATCAAAAGTGATAAATTTCAATGTTACAAATTTCTCCTTCCATTATTTCTTCATAACTCAAATGTTCTTTCAAATTCATATATTATTGTTTGAATGACCAATTACTTTGAACAACAAGTACATATCATACAATTTCAATCTTCAATTCTAGCAATTAGGAGCCGGATTCAAAAGTAAATCTCTATGCTCACTTGCTAAATTGACAATCTGGAACTAATTTCCCAAAGAGAAATGAAAACAAACTAGTCTAAAATGTCTCTTAATGCATCTATCTTGAAAACTAAAATCACAAGATAGAAAACACAACATCATAGTTGCACGTCAGCTCGAAGTTTACTCAATAGGGGTCGGGTCGGGTCGGGGTCGGGGTCGTATGTAATCTTTCAACATGCTCTATTTTTGTAGCATCTCAATGGTCCAGCATTTGCTGTCAAATATGGAACCATGGAGCCATCCGCGACCCGAAACGATTGATATTTGGTGTAGTTTGGGTAACAACTTCCATATCCAGATGGAACAAAGTAAGCTCCATTCGAAAACCTATCCCTGGATGATCTCCATTTCCAGCTTTTCCATCCATTATTCACCTCTCTTTTTGTCACCTACAAAAATCATCAATATTGCAATTATATAACTTGTATTGTATAGAATGGACGAGTGGGCGCGGACAACGGCTCCCTCTCAGTATGAAACATGAATCGTGTCAGGATATAGTACATGGACCAAGTGGGCGGGGAAAACGGCTCCCTCTCAGTTCTTAAACATGAATCGTGTCAGGATATAGTACATGGACCAAGTGGGCGGGGAAAACAGCTCCCTCAGTTTTTAAACATGAATCGTGTCAGGATATAGTTCATGGACCAAGTGGGCGGGGAAAACGGCTCCCTCAGTTTTTAAACATGAATCGTGTCAGGATATAGTAATGGACCAAGTGGGCAGGGAAAACGGCTCCCTCTCAGTTTTTAAACATGAATCGTGTCAGGATATAGTACATGGACCAAGTGGGCGGGAGAACGGCTCCCTCTCAGTTTTTAAAGAATATAAACGATAGTATGAAACATGAATTGTGTCAGGATATAGTACATATAATTCGTCGAAATTCTTACTTGTTTCGAGTAAGGATTGTTGGAGGCCATGAAGTAGTTTCCTTCACTAAAGATTGTGGGATCACCACTGCCACCAATAGCATACATTCCCCAACCTTGATACATATTGTTGGCTACATGAGCATAACCTGATCTTACTCTGCATCAAATAGTGAAATAAATACGATTCACTTTCAAGATGCCTTGGTGATGAAATCGTAGACACGCGAGACTTGTAGTCTAGTACAATTCTTAAGATATGAAATATTTTTCAGACCTTGGCATTCTTTGGATCAGACCAGGGCCGAAGCGATTAAACGCTACTGTAACTTTCATATTTTTATCTTGTGGGAAGTAGTCCTGATGTCCAAATAACATAACCTGCAACATTTAGATTATATATGCTTCATTAGTTACATATCAACAACTCGAATTACACGAGTTAGCAACGTGTTAGGACGGAGGGGAAGTTGTATGTATGTATGTATGTACTTACTTTGTCATGTTGAGTGAAGTAGTTGTTGGAAATGGTGACCGCGGTTGAGCCATGAATGACGTCGATGAGGCCATCTTGGGAGTGAGCAAGATAGCAATGATCAATCCAGATGTTGTTGGAATCAAATATGGCAATTGCATCTCCATCTGAGCCTCGTCGTTGGCCTTTATGCGTCGGGCTGTCCCGGACAATCCCCCAGTGCCCTGCTTTACAATCATGGATTCTGATACCATGCACTATTACATGATTCACATGTTGTATTGTCAAGCACGGACCATAAGCAATCTCCACATTTGCCCCCCTCCCATCAATCGTCTTATAGCTATTTATCATCAGCTCGTTTCTTAAAACTATAACCATGTCTCTAGCAAACACAATCCAGAGTGGCTTGGCTTGGATGGCACCATACCGAAGAGTCCCCGGTCGAGGACTCTCGGGGTCGTCTGATGGATCAGTCACAACATATATTCCTCCATACTTCCCCCCCATTGCAAATTTCCCAAACCCAATGGCACAATCAGCCAATGCCTTCCTATTGTTCGCCCAGTTCGCTTTCCCACGCCAACACGAATCAATCACATTCTTGACAATTTTGGGTTTGTAGGATTTTGGAGGTGAGTAAGCATGTGAGGTTGAAGCCATGAATGCTACTACAAGAGCTAGTACAAATATGAGAAAAGTTTGAGAGGCCATAACTACAAATTGAGCTACTAAGTTAGTAAGTATGAGTGAAGTCTAAGATGGTTTATCTCAAAAAATTATGAGGAAGTAGCAAATTTATAGGCATGCAGGCAGGGGAATCTAGCTCGATCGAAGTAGTGGTTCGAAATAGATATATTTTGTAGGCATGCAGAGATGAATAAGGTGGTGCTCACGATGTAATAAACGTGAAAGCACGAATACTTTTTTTTAAGTTTTGAACAATCTTATGTTTTTGACTTTTGAATTTTGAGAAGTTTAGTTAGACTTTGAGAGAACAATTATTATTATATTCAGTTGTTTGTTGTTGAGTCAATATTATAGATATGTTCATATCAGACTGTACGGAGGGCGTGCTAGTATTATAGAGGAATTTTGGCATATTAGCATTTTGTAGTGCCAATTTTTAATGTGGAGCATCTTCTAATATTTGCGAAATACTAACACCCTTCCTTTATAAAATATTCATATTACCTGAAAGTTAAAATCAAAAAAATTGTAGGAATAGTACATTTTGTTACTACTTTTTATCAACTTATAACACTACTTTCCACTTTTACATTAAATAGCACTAGAGGGGGCAAAATGACTAAATTGCCCCCCTAATATTTGGATACACTTTTTTACGATTTCTTTTTTATTTTCTAATATTTTTTTGATTTTTTATTTATTTTTTCAAGATTTTTCAAAAAAAAAGTTTCTTCAATTTTTTTATTTTTTTCTTCTCTTTTTCCTAGTAAAATAGGTTCGATTTTAGTCGTTCTTTTAGCTAAAAGTTTCGATTTTCGTAAAAAAAAGTTCGGTTTTCGTATTTGTTTTAGCTAAAAATCGGGGAAAAACGAAAAAAATACGAAAATCGAACATTTTTGTGAAACAACTACCAATCTAACACTTTTTGCCAAACAACTACGAAAACTACCAAACTTTTTGGCAAACAACTACCAAACTTTTAACTAAAAATTTTTTTTTCTAAAAAAAAAAATCGAAAAAAAAAATCGTAAAATTATTGAAAAAAAATCAATTTTTTTATAAAAAAAGTGTATCAAAATATTGGGGGGCAATTTAGTCCATTTTCCCCCCCTCGAGTGCTATTAAATGTAAAAAATGAAAAGTATTGCTATAAGTTAATAAAAAGTCTCAAAAGATGCCAATCCTACAATTTTCTCAGCTAAAACCACCCCACCCTTTCATCTTCTTCCTCACATCTTCATCATCCCACCCCACCACCACCATCTTCACAACCACCATACACTACCACCACCGAACACTCTTAATCCTTTTTTCCCAAATCTATCTTTCGCCACATATTTTTCTTCTTCTTCACAAATACAAACACAATCACCACAACTACCATCCTCACCACCAAATTTGAAACCCTGCCTTTACCCCCACCCCCAAATTCGAAAGAAACCTTATCCCCACCCAAATTTTAAACCTTGAAACCCCTCTCTACCTTCTTTTGAAATTTAAAGACATGGAGGAAGGGGGTTGCTTTTTTTAGTGGTATGGGGATGAAAATTCTTGTTTTCTAAAGGTGGAGTGGGGGACCCCATTTTCATGGCGTGAGGGGGAGGGGAGGGAGAATCCATTTTGCAGAGAGGGGGAGGTCGAGCTCGTTTTTGCAGGAGGAGGGCTGCGTTGGCTGGTATGATGGTGGGGGTGGTAGAGGAGAAAGATTTTGGTATGTAATGGTGGTCGATGGTGGTGGTATTGTGAAGAAGAAAAAGGCGGGGAAGCAAAAGATGAAGAAAAAGTAGATGCAAAAGAAGAAGGTGGGCAATGTTGATGGTGGTGTTGGTGAGGAGTAGTGGTTTAGATTAGAGGAGGAGGAAAGGAAAGAAAAAAAAGTAAAGTGTATGGAAGAAAAGTTTGGGGGTAAAATAGTCAATTCATGAGGGATTGGTGTTAGTAGGCTTGTAATCGAGCCGAATCGAATCGAATATTTGGAGGTTTGGGCTTGAGGTTTGAGAGGTCAAACCTTTTCGAGCCAACCCGTTTGGGTGGTCAAACCTTAAAAATTGGCGTTTGCCTTGATTTTGAAGGTTCGAGCCGAACACGTTCAAAAACGTTTGGCTTGATAACCATTGGATGAAAAATCAAAAACGAAAACCTTATATGAACAAAAAAGTCGAAAAAATAACAATTGAAATCGTAATTGAAGCTACAATTATACAAACAAAGGTGGGGGGGGGGGAGGGGTTTGGAGAACTGATGTGGATGAGCGATGCCATGCCTCATGAGGGTGGGCGGGGCGGGGGAACGACTTTTGAGAAGAGAAGAGAAGAGATGAGAGATGACTGAAGGGGGGGGGGGAGATTTGGAGAGTGAAGATAGAAAGAATGAGATGAGTACATAGATGGGAATATATATGAGTTGATAATGATTTTATCATTTAATACACATATGGTGACCGAGCCAAACCTTTTCAACGGTTTGGCTTGATTTGACAAATACCCAATCCAACCGTTTGGCTTGACATTTGATCCCCCTAGCCAAACTTCGTGCCGCACATTTTCGAGTCAAATACGTCAAGCCTTTTCGAATAGATACGTTTACTGACAGCCTAGGTGCTAGTATTCTGCAGAAATTATAGTAAGGTGCTCCAAGTTAAAAATTGACACCAAAAGGTACCAATCTGCCTTCCCAGTATTAGAGTAATATTTTGGCTGACCTTTGTAAGAGAAAATAGCGAAACTAGCACTCTTTGAAGCCTTTTTTAAATCTGGAGCACCATGCACTTTTTTTTGCAAAAGCATAGCACCCTCCCCTAATGAAATTATTAATTTACCCTTAATAAAATATACCTTCTCCACTTCATCTTCATCATCTTTCCCTCACCCTACCAACCACCACCACCACCATCTCTTCTTCTTAACAAATTCACCCCACCACCTACCTCACCAACAACCAACAACCACCTCCACCACCTTCACAAATCCGTCACCATCATCGACAACCCTACACCCATTTCTTCTTCTTCTTCACAAACCCACAACCATCAAGAACAATCAATTCCATTTGAAAAATCCATCTTTCATCTCCATCTTCCATCCTCTACCTTCAAAGCTTTCTCCTCCTCCATTCGAACTCACTAAACCCGAAACCCACCTCCCCCCATTCAAAATCGTGACCAAACCCACGAATTCACCCACCCCACTTGAAAAAATTCAACCTTTTAAAGTTTCTTACACAAAAGATCTAATCTTTTGAACTTCTTTTACAAGAATAATTAATTTCATTTAAAATTTTTTAATTTTTTGGGCACTTTTACAATGTATGAGATATTTGCTAATGGTGACACATGCGGAGGGGGTTGGGGCGGTTTCCAGCAGAGGAGGCGGGGCTGGGGTGATTTTCGAGCAATTGAGGGGGTTGGGGGCGGTTTGGTGGTGGTGGGTTTGTGAAGAAGAAAAAAAAATAGGTGTGGGGTTGTTGATGATGGTGGCGGATTTGTGAAGGTGGTGGAGGTGGTTGTTGGTTGTTGGTGAGATACGTGGTGGGGTGGACTTGTTAAGAAGAAGAGATGGTGGTGTGGATTTGTTAAGAAGAAGAAATGGTGGTGGTGGTGGTTGTTGGTTGGTGAGGGGAAGATGAAGTGGAGAATGTGTATTTCATTAAGGGTAAATTAGTAATTTCATTAGGGAAGGGTGCTATGCCTTTGCAAAAAAAAGTGCATGGTGCTCCAGATTTAAAAGAGGGTCTTTGATTTTTACACTCCAAATTTTATAACCACACTCCAATTTATCACTTTTTGTAGTTTTTTATAAAGTAAATTTAAGGGTAAAATAGAGAAATTGGAGTGTCTTAATCAATTTTTGGAGTGTAAAAATCAAAGACCTAAAAGAGGCTTCAAAGGGTGCTAGTTTCGCTATTTTCTCACCTTTGTAATGCCGTCCAATACTACTTGACATATAACCGTGATTAATTTGATAAAATAGTTGAGCTTGTAATCATATGTTTCGTCATATAAGTCATTGTATCCCGACTCTGTTCTTGCCCCTGACACCCCATGGGTGTGTCTAGAAGACTGCGCCTCACGTGGTCGTCTTTTGATCATCTCCTTCTGGACCCTCCGTTGTATTTCTACCTCTACATTGTCTACAAATATTTTGGGGGATGTGTCTGGTTCGCTGCCGGTGGAGGTACCGGCGTTAGAAGTGTTGTAGGCGTTTGGTCAAAGCTTACTTGTTCAACCATTGCTACGTTTTCACGTTGAATATTGACGTTCCTCACAGATGGTGTTAATGATAATTCTGGGTTTTCTGGATCAGCGACCTTTCTAATCGAGGTGGAGGAAACTCAGAATCAACGTTTCTTTCCGGAATGAGCGCAGCTCGTGTTTGTCTCTGCCACGTTGTTAGCCTAGATTTCCCCCTCTCCGATTAGTGTAGGATTTACTCTCACTACGATGTCGTTTGTCAAAAAAGACTTTCCAACTTATCTGAAAGTTCAGCTAATTTGCAGACTTGCACTTATTATAGCTCTACATGCTCTCAATGATAGTTAAGGAGACTAATACAGAGAATAATCTGTAAGGTGCAGGTGCTAAGATGAAACTAGAATCTGTAATGCTGTATTATTTTATGTAGATTGCCAAGTGAAATTCAAGCTAATCCATAAAATACTCATCCAGATATTTCTAAAAGTTTGACAAAAAGAAATGACATCATCCACCGGACAATATCGTCCCGCTTAGACGATTATGAACTTCAAGTAGCCAACAATCCTTGAAACCAATGAGAATCTGAACATCCTATAAATTAAATATTGAATATATAATCTCCCCTTTGCTTCAGTTGAATACCAAAGTTTAGATGGGGGTCGAGTGTTAGACTCTCTACTTACCCTCCACGACTTCACTCTCTGCATCCTTGATCACTTCAGGCGCAGGGATGGGCTGTTCATCGCTTTTACCTTCTGTTAGGGAAACAACCTGTGATGCTGCGGCTGTTTCTAACGCTGTAGGAGGTGTGTCTGATTGCTGTTCGGGTAATGCTGATGGATGAGCAATTTCTGATAAGGGCTGTTCATCGCTTTTTCCTTCTGTTAGGGAAACAACCTGTGATGCTGCGGCTGTTTCTAACGCTGTAGGAGGTGTGTCTGATTGCTGTTCGGGTAATGCTGATGGATGACCAATAGCTGTTAAGGTGGCGGTTGCTGGTGGCACTTCTGACCCTTGACCTTGAAAATAGTTAGAAGGACCTGGTTGAGCCTGAACCCCAAGAAAGCCTTGTTGCTGAAGTATAGAGACCAGAGAACTCATGTCTCCCTGGCAAAGTGCTTGAATTGCTGGATACAATGCTTGAAGGGCAGGATATAAAGCTTGAACTGCTGCTTGTCCAAGGAGTTCTTGCTCACTCTGGAAGCGCTTAAGATTTGCAAGGTGTTTCTTGCCTGTCAAATGGGCTTGGAAGACCACCGGTGACTCGCAGGTTACATTACAGAGTTCACATATTAAGGGAATGACTTGGGGTTTCGGAGCTTCAACTGGTACCTTAGATCCATCATCGGACTTTACAAACTTTACCCCCTTCCCACTTTTTGTTTTACTTTTCTTCTTCCTCTTCTTTGTGGTTGGTTCAGCTGTCCCACCAGCCTCTACAGCCTTTTGTTCCCCTGTTATAGCAGATACACTGGACAAAGTCTCTAGTGGAAGCTGTTTGTCCTTAGATTCCTCAACATTCGCAAACTGGGATGGAAGTTCTGGTTTGTGCTCAGTAGCAGTTTGCCCCTCAACCGTGACTTCATTCAGCATCTGCGGTCCCTTCTGAAGCTTCAAATTTTTCTGATGTTTCTTCCCGTTCTTGTGTTGTTCAAAGATTTCAAGGCTGTTGCAGTCCACTTTACATAATTCACACCAAGCCGACTGCCGAGGTTGTTGGGGTTTCACCTTACGCCCTTTAGCCTTGACACGCTTGTTTGGAATGCTCGGAGTAGATCCATACGATGGCTGTATCAATTGAGAAGTTGGGACTGGGATCGGTGCCGCGCCTTGAATAAGAGGAATCGCATGTGTCTGTCCATGGGCAGAACCATAATGCCCTTGTCCACTCACGGCTGAGTAGCTATGACCTACTCCATTAGCAACTGCATTCGAAGCTTCAATAATCTGCATATTAGGAAGAAAGTGGAGTCTGACACTACGATATGGTGGATAGATACTGTGATAAGACATGAGAGCAAAATTATAAATGTATCGGCACCACCACATAATATCACTAACGATGAATTATCTTGCAAAAAGAAGATATCTTTCCCGACAACTTACATTCACAATACTACAGATAATAGTACAAAATCTTATACTGCTGAATACTATGCAAGGAATAGTTATGTTGATTTATAAAACAAATAGGATAGTATCTACATTTATAACAAGATATTCACTTATTAGCTACTTAAATTAGCCGAACAGTGTTTAAACGTATCATGATAAGATAGTACCAAATGTACTAACCAGGCTTCCTTGCGATACTTGAGAAACTTACAATTTACGAACACTGACAATAATAATCACAGAACACTCATAAATCCTTCATATCCACCAGCAACAATGACATGCCATGTTACTTCACAAGAAGACAAGTGATATTTTAACTTGTTTGTGGCTTAACAGAGGTGGATTGACAGATTCGAGAATCTGGGATATCATATTTATCAGTAACCAAGTGAAAAAGCATCTCACCATCGACACAAAATGAGAAATTTGAGCCCACCTCAAAATGCATTTTGAGTAGGCAAAAACAAAGTAGTTGACTAGGATAGTTGCTAACCTCCAAGATAAATTTCTTCTAGGCACCTATGAAGATTTCAAATCAATAGTCTCTATTATGAGTGAGAGAGCGTGAAAAGGGGAGAGAGAGATTCCAACCCGAAGACGGTCACACCTTCGTAACAAGAAATGAGGAATACCTTGAGTCATTCACATTCAAGAACCATGCTCAAAATTGCAGGTGTGCCATCGAATTCGTCTACTATAATACTCCCTCCTTTCGTTTTTAGTTGTCATTCTGCCAACGTACAACTTTACTTATAAGCCCTTTAGCAATTAACTAGTCAAAATTACTTGATGGCGTGGATTTTGTTTATATGAAGTATTTAATTAGTCATTGAAAATATCTAGTTAACTTTTATTAGGAATAAAAGAGGAAAACGTGGCAAAAAAGTGCATTGAAATCATAGGATGACAACAGTTGAAACAAAAAAATTTAAGCTGGAATGACAACTAAATAGGAAGAGGGGAGTACTAATCTATCCGGCACTGCAAACATCTAGAATTAAAAAAGATACATCTGAGAAGAAGGGATGAAAACTGAGTGGAAAAACTCAACTTCGGCAATTCCTATGGGGGAAGAGAAAAGGACAAACCCATGACCCAAAGGAAAAACCAAATATCAGTTCTGAAGATGATAACCTTAGAACTCAACTTATAAAGCAATGCTACACAAACGATTGGCGAATTTGCTTTAAAGTTCAGGATCCAAGGTAATATAACAACTATTTCATCTTCAGAAATGATGCCACCAATTTGCTGAAAGTTAGTAAAATCAGCAGAGAGGAAGCATCAACTTTATCTATTTGGCCTGTGAAGTTGAATAAAACTATAAAAATAAATATTATATACCCACTTCAGATAGTTGCAACATCTTCAACTTGTGAACAAACATTTCTGCAAAGGAGAAGATCAATTTTAAGTATATTCTATAAGCTTAACCTACACTGAGCAGCAGATTTTCCATTGGAAGTCAAAATGGCATGCTTGGATCTAACAGCCTAGCTGATCAGACAAGTTAACCTTGTCGAAATCATTAAGCTAGAGTCCTGGCTGCTCAGCTCCACTACATCATGCTTTTTACTCAAACTTCAACATCAATTATTTCATCTGCAGCATACAGTCTTGCCTCCATGTTCTCATGGCATATGCTAGCTAAACAGAATAGCGTCCAAGCTGGGTTTATATAATGAAACATGTCCTTCATAAAGCATTCGTGTGGAGCAGTGTTCTGTATATGGTTAACACAGATCTTAAGCCACTTGAACAAGCCTCACGTCATAAACTCATTAAGCCAGGAATAGAGCGACTCAGCTTAGCTAGCTATACACTTTATTAATTATCTGTATAGGTGTGCAACTTGCAATGTGCTACAACAAGATCGGGAAATTTCGCTAAATATTATTATCACCCATGATAGGACATAACCTTTTTACTGAAAGATCGTTTGTGCGATAATAGTCATTTCATGAGAAAAAAAATGGTAGTCTTCCAATAAAAAGTATCACGTCCATGGTATTTATCCAAATTTCTCATACAACCTCCACTTCTGAAAGATAGCCTAGTTTCATTTTCGAAAGCCTAAATTGGCAAACAAAACTTTGATATAAATCAAAATTATCATATTAATAGTAAGGTATGTTGAAACAAACTATCTTTTGATATTCTTGACCAGATATTATACAATAGACAAAAATATTTGAGTACATAATTTAAAAGGACAGCCATCACAATACGAAATTTTTGAGATGGAGAGACTAACTTCATACCCTACTTGAACAGTTGAAGAAGAAACACCATTTCTTAATTCAACAACTGAAACTAGCGAGTACACTAATACACTCAACAATCAACATGTATACTTAAAAAACATCATAAAATCAGCCAAATTACTCCGTATTTTCCAGAAACGTCTCATTTATCCACAAGCATCTCAATAATCAAAGCAAACTACAACAAAAATAATATGAATATCCTCACAGATAAATATAAATCCACACAATCTACAGAACCCCTCAACAGTGCCCACAATTGTCAATGAGCAATCATATTATTTTCCAGAAACATCTCAATACTCAATAAAGTAATACATCCGCATATTTTACAGGACCCAAAATAGCTTCCAGATAAAAATCCCCAAAATTGCAAATACCAACTTTCTAAATCTAAGAAGATCCAAAAAATAATCAAACTCAAGAAGTTTACGAAGATAAAAAAAAGTACCAATACAGTTAAATACCCAAAATTTAGAAAAAAAAAACCCAAGAGTTACAAAATTAAAAAAAAAATACCTGAGTAATTTGGACATGGGTCTGATTGTTTTGGGGCATCTCAGCAATTGGAGCATTGGGGTAGTAATAATAGTACGAATTATGTTGATTCTGAGCATCACTCGACGCAATCGAAACATTTGATTCATGAAGTGGGACACCAGGTGGGTGAATTGAAGAATCTTCGACTCCATAGTTGGTGTTACTACCAGCAGGTGTGTGATAAGGGGGAGGGTAAGAAGATGATGATGATGATTGTGTCTGATTATGGTAATATTGTTGGGGTTGATAAGGATCAGATAATGGTTGAAATTGTTGATGATTATAATTATAGGGGTAGATTTGTTGTTGTTGTTGTGAAGGGTCATAAGGTTGAGAGGACATTGTTGAGATGATTGGGAAATTTGGGAGGGTGAAGTTTGTTGATGTTGTTCTCTTCTTCAGGCTTCTTATGTGAAAACTGATTACAGTTACATCATTTTTGTTACTTTGTGTGGCTCGAGACATAGCTCAACGGCTAAATAATTAGATATGTTAGGTAGTTCGTTGAATCAAATAAATGGGAATAAAATGATATTTAATTGAATTACTAGGTTTAGTACTAATTAGTTATGCATTTTTTTATTGCAAGCTTTAGATAATCCCATTATCCCATTTGAGTAATACCCATTATCACCAAATTTGATAATCATCCATTACTTAGCTTGAGGTAATCAAAAAGAGAAAAAAATGGGACATAACTGCCCTTACTTACATGGCTCTAACATTTACCTCCATATATATATTCATCACCTCATTACGTCTGAGAATTTTCATCACCTCATTAAAGACCCGGGTTCAATTTTTGCGGAAACGAGCCTTGTGTTTTGAAGTGGTACAAGCAATCTCTAATGCCCTGATCAGGTAAGACCCATCATACTCGGGACAGTAAGTTATTAGAGCCGTTAGATTAAGAGTCTTAACTTAAGTATCTACTCTGTATATAATGTAGAAGTATATAATTTCAAGTTATAATTTGTAATGTCTCATGTTCTATCTCCGTAGATTTTAGCTAATCTACCTATCATATTCATTGTTTCTCTTTCTTCAATTATACAAAAAATAAAGATCAAGACTTGAAATATCTTTACCGTACATAAATAAAAATTAAAAAGAAATTTTGTTCAATACCCATATTTGGAACTCTTATATAGATTTGTATTTTTCAAATCTCAACTACATATTAGATTTTTAGAGGTAGTTATATTTTTTTTTTCTTTATGTTTTTTTATATGTAAAATTATTTGTTATATTTTTCGTGTGTGCATGAAGAACGAATAAGTAAAAATCGCACAGATATTGTTTGTATACTGATTACTAGTCATTTATAAGCTGCGAAAACTTTGTATATGTAATTGATGAAAAAATTTGTAACTAAATCACTTTTCATATATTATTCGGGGCTTTTCAGTGCCTAAATGAAGCATGTAATGGTTTGGAGATAATCTTTTGGAAACTGGCATTGCACTTCAATGTACGGCTCGATAGTAATTTTGTCCCTTGTCTTTGCTAGGTCTCGTTGACTCGCCCCCTCGAGTGATTAAGTCTGAAGGATACTTGTTATCTGGTACCTAAGGCTCTCGTGCTCTAGGATCTACCGACTTTAAACTTGCTATATGGGTGGGGAGAAAATCTTAAGGGAGCCACCATTTTTTGAGTTCTTGGGAATTTGGGTCCATCTTATAGTCAACCTCGTGGACTCGTTTGCTTGAGTGACTAAGCCTGAGGGATACTTGTTACTTAGTACCTGGTACCTAAGGCCTATATGGTCTGGGATCTACGGGGCTAAAGCTCATTACATGAGCAAGGAGAAAATCGTAGGGGGTTGACACTACACTACCAAGACTTCCGAGCCAAACAATTTCATCTTAAGCTTTTGCGAGCATTCCTTCCTTTTAGAGTAGTAGTTATTTCATACTTGGAAGGGGAGATGATATGGGCCCCAAATTTCTATCTTGTTATCGTTGTACACTAGACTTCCTGATCACCCCTACTATATTGAGCTCTTATTTTAGATACTTTGTTTTATTTATTATGCACTCGTACACACAACTTTGTATTTTCCTCTTTGAGTAACACGTAAGTCTCGTTTGTGGGTTATACATATAATGATTTGCTAATAAAACTAATTTAAACACGATGTTTTGTATGCAGAAAATAAGGAGAATGATATAAATGTCAGTTCAAATATTTATAATTTCATAATAATATTTTCATGTTATTAATTATATTGTTTCACCTAATGAAGGTAATGATATCCAAATGTGCACATACATTATTCCCCTACATTCCCCTAGCCTAGTTTAATTCTAAGGGCGAATGGCACCATCGATCACCCAAAATATCTTAAATTTTCACTTCGATCACCCTATTTAAAAAGTTCTAATATTGGATCACTTATATACATTTTTCGTCAAAATTTGGTCATTGGACACTTTCGAAAGATTTTGGTACATTTCGTAAGTTTTTTAACGAGGTATTTGCTTCTTTTCACAATTATATACAACCAACTTCAATTCTTCCGTACACCCTACCCACACTACCCACTACCCCCACCACCCCTCACCCCGATCTGCCCCCACCACCCCTCACCCTGATCTGCCCCTTGGTCAAGACTTGTTCATCACCACTGGATAAGCATACCCTCGTTAGACACTTGCGCACAACACTTCAATAAGTTATTATAGTCACATGAGATGGTACCAATGATGCGCCTGCATTTCACGAAGTAAATATTCCCTATTGGGCTAATGGGCATTTCTGGGTCTGAGGTCTTATATGAATTACACAAAACTTTTCCCAAATATATTTCATCTCTTTACCACAAATTCCATGACTGTTTCATATCACTCTTAGAATTATGAAGGCCGAATTTCCTTCAGTTCCGACCTTTAACAATTGATTTAATGATAAACGTCCAACCTAAACCTTTCATTTTCACCAAGGGGTGGATCGGGGGAGGTCGGGGTGGTGGTGGTTGGGGTGTGGGGAAGAAGATGGTTCAATGTGTATAATTGTGAAATGACGCAAATACCCTCGTTAAAAAACTTATGAAATGACCCAAAATATTTCAAAAAAGCCCAATGACTAAATTTTAACGAAAAAATACATGTAAATGATCGATTATTAACACTTTTGAAAAAGGGTGATCGAAGTGGAAATTTTAAATACTTTGGGTGATCGATGATGTCATTTACTCTATTTTAAATGTGTAAATGTTTACCTTCAACCGATTCACCCTAATCTAAACACACCATCACTCTCAAACCTGATATGTTATATGCACACCTAAATAGTGATTTTTAGGTGTGAAAACACAATTATGCCCATATTTTCAAGTGTAATAATTGAAAAAATTTTAAGAAGGGGCAAAATAATTATTTCTCATCTATAAAAAAACACTATTTGGGTGTGTGTATAGTGTTTCCCTTCTCGGCCCAGGACATAGCTCGGTTGGTAAAGAGCTTGAGTGTTGTGATGGCAGCCTAGCCTCTTTGCACGGTGTGGGTTCGAGTCGAGCAAGGACCGAATTTCTTGTTGGAGTGGTAAGCAGATAAATCCAAGTCCCCTTACCTTGTAACGCACATTCCATGTGACCTCTTCGTAACTCTCTAGGGCAGGAGACGACGAAGCCGTTAAAGCTGCTGTTCAAATTTTTTTTTTGTTTTCCCCCTCTCAAACTCAAAACACTCACCTAACGGGTAGGGTTTTCTTTTTCCAAATCAAAAGCCAAAATTCAATCATTAACTCCAACTGTTTCAACTTCTAATTCACCATTTACTAATTTTCCCCTAATTCAGTTTTTCCCTAGTCAGTATAATCAAGCTTGGAAGCAGCAATTGTTGATAATTAATTTGATGGAGATAAAAAGCTTGCTTGCTACTAGTGGGGCCTACACAGTGAAGCTTTTTGAGGTTTCGTCGGAGTCGAAAGATCCCTGCGTTCTCAGCTATACTCCTTCTCCTAGCTTCAATGTTAATTGTGTCAAGTGGAACCACACTAGTAAGTTAGTTGTCGAGTTTTGAATTTTGATTTTCTGAATTTTTAATTTTGAAGTCATGCATTGATGTATATGTTGTATGAGGTATAATGTTTGTTGAAAATATATAAAATTATAGTATTTGTAGAGTACTGTGATATTGACATTGTAGTTTTGAATTTTAAATCGAATTCGGGTTATGTATGCCAATTAAGTCTTCGACCATTGGGAATCAATGCTGGATAAGTTTTTGAACATTGTGATTTTTTGATCTTGTACCAATTTTGGGTTTCTAAATTTTTATTATTGGGTTTATAAATTTTGAGGTCAAGTATTGACATATATGTTGTTTATCGTTTGGTGAAAATGTACGATACCGTAATATTTATGATGTAGTATCAATATATTTGTAATTTCGAGTTGAAATTGAATTAGAGTTATGTATGTCAATTAAGTCTTCGAAGTTTGTTAAATTTGCCCATTGAAAGTTGAACTAGGTACTATATCAAGGTATCGTTTGGCGAGAGTAGTTGTTTCATTTTGGTTGTTTGCTGATTTTGAATTTATTAACTTAAGTATTATATTTGGTGAAAAATATATGAAATGCTAGTGTTTAGTATGTTCTGTGATATTATATATGATAGTTTGATTTAAATCGCATAAGAGTTATGTATTCCAATTTATGTCTTTGAAGTTTATAATTTCGGTCGTTTTGGTGAAAAATATATGGAGTGCTTGTATTTATAGTGTTCTGTGATATTAACGTTATAATATTGATTTAATAAAGTGAAGGATATGTATGCCAATTAAGTCTTCGATATTTGTTAGTTTTGACCCTTTTGATAACTAAGACAATATAAGTCGCAGAACATTATTATACCATATATTAATTTGGTGATCAATTGTATGACTTTCCTGTTATTTGTTTCTTTATTTGTAATTAGGTTTGTCTTTCTTTGAAGTGTTAAAGATGATTTATGTTTTTAGATTTGGTGGTGGCAAGTGCTGGGGACGATAAGAAAATATCGTTATGGAAGAAAGATGGTCAGATGTTGGGGAGTATTGGAACTGATGCAGGGGATAATATCGAGGTATCGTTTGGCATTTTTGGACACCCTACAGTCTGATAGTTTCATGCGCAATTTTTAAATTATTGCTCTTTCAATTGAGTATTTAGTTTGATGGTCTTTAAGGATATCTCGTTGATTGGATTTATATGCAAATCAACGCTTAGATTTTATAGAGAGAGGAGATCAATTTTACTAGATTTATGGTCTGAAGGGATTTTCTTGTGAAATGTTGCAATTGTTTTGGCAGTTGGAATTCTGATTATATAAGGTTTTGAAGTTGGCTGAAAGAGTGCGTGAAATCATGAGTTAGATATCTCATAGATATTGTATTTAATATGATAGGATTTTTATTTCTCATTTGGCCCAATATGCTTCTAGATTGTAACTTGTGAGGATCTTGGTGGCCTATATAACTCTTGCAGGAGTCTATTTCGACTATCAACTTTAGCAATAAAAGCTCTCGGTATATCTGTTCTGGTGGAACTGGTCAAGTTGTAAGGATATGGGATTTACAGCGAAAACGATGTATTAAATGGTTGAAAGGTCATACAGCTTCTATAAGTGGTGCGGTTTATAATTGCAAAGATGAGCACTTAGCGTCCATCAGTGTTAACGGTGGCCTTATACTTCACAATCTTGCTTCTGGTGCAAAGGCGACTGAAATGAGAGATCCTAACGGCCAGGTTGCTAAATGGTCTTAATTCCATAGTAGTCCTTCCTTCCCATTTTCTAAGAGAGCTTTTCCTAGTATAGAAATCTCAAAAGTAGTTGTTTCGGAAACATTAATGATTTGAGAGAACTATGAGTTTTTTTTTTAAACGTCGGGCCAAACCAAATGCTGTTAAAAACTGGGAAGGAGGGAGTACTTGTTTGCCTATAATTGTCAATTTATTTTGACTTTTTTCGTTTTGTACATGTTTGGTCTCTGACAAATCTAAGACCAGGTACTGAGAGTGCTTGATTATTCTAGAATTAGCCGACATCTTTTGGTGACAGCTGGAGATGATGGGTCTGTCCACCTTTGGGACTCCACTGGTCGTAATCCAAAGGTGAGTTATGACCCTGGTATAACTATTTTTAAACCATTGCGGTAGATCCATTAGTGTAAGTAGCTCGCTTTGGTTGTTGCTACATTAAATTATTTGAGAGTGCTAGTCTTTTCTATTGTAGAATTGACATTTGCTCAGTATATTGATGGATCTCTCTCTTATTTAAAGGTTTAAATCTTTGGTTAATTATGCCTATTACCCTTTTGGCTCTGAAAAAGGGAAGGACACCCTGGCTTCAGTTTTCTGTGCTAACATGGACTATTACAACGTTTTATGATTTACTAATATTGCTGTGGTGTCATAATCTTTATTGTTTGTTTGTTTTGCACTCATCCAAAGATAATAAATGCATTGTGTTTCACAGGTTTCTTGGCTGAAGCAACATTCTGCACCTGCTTCTGGTCTTAGTTTCTCACCTGCAAATGACAAGGTTTCTTCTTGTACAGTTACTTTCATGTGTTTAGAAAACATAATAATATTATTAGGATAACAAAAGTCATGCGATGTTAAGCTCATAGGGCATAGTGTCTAATTTTTAGCTTTGCTTTCATATATGTGTGGCAGATAATTGCAAGTGTTGGGCTGGACAAGAAATTGTATACATTTGATGTAGGGTCTCGAAGGCCCACATTTAGCACTCTCTACGAGTCCCCCTTTTCTTCCCTAGCATTCACCGATGATGGATTAAAACTTGCAGCTGGTACAACTGGTGGACGGGTAGTATTTTACGATGTTCGCGGAAAGCCACAACCTTTTACGGTTCTTCGAGCTTATGGGAGTTCCGAGGTTGTTTCCAATTTGGAGTTGTTTGACAGTTTACTAAAGTATCTCATTGTTCTGCTTATATTCCATAAAAATTTGATACTGAGGAGTATTATCATTTAATATCATACTGTTGATCGTAGAGTCTGTAGAGCCCATTCTCTCACTTTTCCTTATTTTCTCTGTTGCTATTATATTAGGCAGAAGACATGTATGTTTTCTGTGCTTCTGATGATGATACTTGACACATGCGGATATCTGTCAGGAACCATTCTTCAATTTAATCATCATCTATATGGTTATTGTGTGAGATTTTGTTCAGATGTTACAAACAAACTTCCTACTCTACCATTCTCATTTGCTACATGGTAAAACGATTGTCGGTGTTGTTTGTTTGCAAAGAATCAGCTGCCCAGATGTTACTGTTATGTTGTCCATATGTGCATACATGAATTTGAGATCATCTTCTTTATTAATGTACCTGGCTTCTTGAATTTCATGTAAATAATGCAACATAGTAACTGATAAATCACCTTTTAATATTTATGTTTGCACAGGCTGTCACCAGTCTATGCTGGCAGAGATCAAAACCTGTTCATGTCAATGAGAGCAATTGCACAGCTGATATGATTCTTATTGGACGTGCTGTGGAGGACTCAGTTCTGATGCCTGACCCACTTCCTTCGTTGACAACATCAAATCTATCGGGGTCAAACGCTTCTGGGACCCGACATTCTGGTCGTTTAAGTTCATCTATGGACACTTTCTCTTTTTTAGCTGGCAGTAGTGGACCTGCATCAAGCACACTGAATTTGAATTTGTCAGAGGAAACTCCAATACGTAGTAGCTTGTTAAGTGCTGGAAGTTTGACTAGATTACAAGCACCTACCAATTACAACTTCAGAGATGATATGGAGCTGTTTTCTCCAGTAGTTGATGTTCAGCCAATCACTCCCTCACTTGATAAGGTTTGGGATGAGCATGGTGGTGTGAAGAAAGATTTTGACAAATCATCTCTACTCTTTCCTTCTCGGAGATTTAATCTTGCAGAAGATATCGGAAATGATACTAATCCAATATTTAACTGGAAGCCAAGTTCTACCTCCAAACAGGTCTGTGAGCATGTTCCTTCTGTGATTTTATTTGTTTTCAACACCACAGATTTGGTCATCTTTATACTTGTTCGGCTTCATTAGCTCTAGTCATTTATACGAATCTAATTGTCTATTCTGTTTTAGAATTTAATTTGCCTTCCTGATATTTGATGGAACATATCAAAATGGCTCATTGCACTACCTATGCTTCTCATTGTGAAGTAATAGATAGTGTTCGCACTTCACTCTTGGGTCAACTCCGGAACAGCCTCCCTATTCCCACAGGGGTAAGGCTGCGTACCTTCCGACAACTTCTTACCCCCGCTTAGGCGGGAGCCTCTTTGGATGAATTGGGGCGCGTTGATGTTGTTTCATTGAGGATGGACGTGTGACTTGAGGTGGAGTACTTGTTGTGATCATGCCTTGGATTTATCAATGAACTTGCATATTTTGCAGGATGACTTTCGTGCACCTTTTACCCAGATGACATCTACGCCATCTTCCACCTCCATGATTGATGATCCTTCCTTGATTACACCTCCGGAAGCATGGGGTGGTGAGAGACTGTCTGATAAATACGCTCACCGTCAATCAATCAATATGCCATCTCGTTTTGCAACAATGTCATCCAATAGTTTGACTTCGGGGCTACTGGTTTCTGGAGCAAAAGATATTAGTGTATCTGCTAGTCAAAGTATAAGCTCTCTGACTAGTTCCACAAGCCTGACTCATGCAAATTGGCGTTCCAAAGAAATGTACAGCCAAGAGACTAGTGTAGTAACTTCAGAACATGGTCCCTTGAGTTCTGCATCTGTGTCAGGGCAGATTGGTCGTGATTCTCATATTGCAGCATTGTCCGTACCACATAGGTTTTCAAATTATGCTGAGAGAATAAGCAGTGCACCACCATTCAGCGACTCTGCATTCCTTTCATTGGGTTCTCCAAAAAGTAAGAAAACTGGAGCGGAGGCCAAGGAGGAGATGTTGACTTCCCTCCTCTCTGGGTCAAATGTGTCTTCTACGGATTCTGCAGTTCCTCCATCTATGAATGTAGGTAACAAATTTTTTCTAAAAATTTGATTTTGTTCTAAATTTGTTCGTCATATATCACATTTCCATTATAATATTGTCTCCCCCATTTCTACAGGGCGGTATCTTGCAATCGCAAAAAGTATCCTTGCAACCTGACACATCACTTGGATCATCTTTCACGCTTCAGTTATTTCAGGGAACACTTGAGCAGACTCTTTCTTCCTTTCAGAAATCTATCCATGAAGATGTGAGGAATCTTCATATTGAAGTTTTAAGACAATTTCACATGCAGGAGGTATTCATTAGTATAGAACTATAGATTTATGTTCGTGCTTAGGTTCAATTATATATCTTAATTAGTCAGATTAACTTTTCAGATGGAAATGTCAAGTGCGATGAATGTGATGCTAGAACGTCAGGCTGAACTTATGAAGGAAGTTCAATCTCTCAGGAAAGAAAATCAGCAGCTTCGCGATCTTATATAAGCTTCAGAAAGAATCTTGTCACTATATGATTGTGCTTCCCTCTCGGTGGCAGTAACCCATCCAACCTTTGCTATTCTCTAAGTGTTGCATTGTTTAGTTTGTTAGAAATTGTTTGTATGTGATGGCGTGCTGTTAGGTATCTAGGTAGTTAGATACCCGTCTTGATATTTTTATAAATCGGTCTCTGGAGTTTCTTCCTGAAGTTTTCGAGTGAAGGTACGTAAAAGGGAGAGGTGGCCCAACTGAAGACTGGAAGCGTGTGAATGGTATTGTGGCTGTTGACGACAACAAACTGAACCTAACGCTTTTGTGTATGAAATTAGAAGGATTAGGGAAGCTGTTAATCAGCTCTAGTTTGTACAGATATTTTATTTAATGTGTTAATAGACTTTGTGGTTGCAGAATGTATGCTTAGTTCCTCGAGAAGTTGACAAATTGACTTCTTTTGACATCAATCTTTAAAAACTAACATCATTCATTTTCGCTAAATTCGAAATCCCACTTCAACTACCAATTAAAATGACAAAACTCTAATTCCACCTCCAATTAAAGTTGCGATTACGTGAGGGAAAGGATTGTAGTGTGAATTTGGGGTGGTGGGAGGGTGGTTGTGAGGGAGAAGAAGAGGGAAGGTGAAGGTGGTGGTGGACTGGTGGTTGTGAGGAAGAAGATGTAAAGGTGGTGGTGGTAGGGTAGGGTGTAAGATGTTAGAGATATGAGGAAGAAGAAGATAAAACTTCGTAAAAAAAAAAAGAGTAAGGAGGCTCATCTTTAAAGATTGATATCAAAGATGTCAATTTACCAAATTTCTCTAATTCTTCTTCATTTTTTTTTATTAGTCAAGGCTTTAACAAATTTGTGTACTTATTGTTATAAATTGTCGTAGGAGAGATTTGGACTAGTCCAACGAGCAGTGTATACTTGTTTCTAAATTCAAATACTTTGTATTGTAATCAAGTATAAAAAAAAGTTCAAATATTATTACTCTCATCGTCCCTTTATTTAAGAACTATTTTTTCTTTTGCACAAAATTTAAGGAAAATTTAAATTCTTCTCACAAATTTAGTTTTTCGTTCAACTTTTCTTTCTTGATTGGGTAAAGTTAAGGGTAAATGGCGGCGGACATCACTAACGTTTAGGAGAAATGCCAATTAGATCAATCACGTTTAATACCCATTAAATATATCACTAATTAAAAGTTATAATAGTCACTCAAGTTGGTCACTCCATCTATTTTTTCTCTCATTAACACCCCAATTTAACTATTATTCGCCCATAAATTCATCCGATTAATAAATTGACCCACCCTAATTTAACTATTGCTCACCCCTAAGAATAATAAAATTATAAATTACAAATAACCCCTCCTTCTTCCTCACACCCCATCCCCACCCCAGCAAATCTCTGTTTCCATAACCCACCATGTTGTAAGGCTTGAAAAAAGAAGTAACAAGAACAAATGCTTTTATAGATCTACTGTTTTTGCCTTGGACAGCAAATCACTGTTTCCAATAATTTTTTCAACATTCAATAATTGTAATAGGGATAATTACTAATAATATGCAAATAAATGAATTAGTTACAAATGGTGGTATGTTATGTAATCAATTTAATATAACGATTCTAATTTTTTTTATTTAGTATTGCCTTTTGAACTATCGAATAATTTTCAGATTGTTCCTTTAACTTTCGATTATGCTTGGGATATTGAAAATTGAACAAATTGGTTATGGAAGGATTCTATAACAAAAGAAAAAAATTTGAATAAACTAGTTATGGGAGGATTTTATATGAAAAGAAATAAAGACGGCTGATGGGGCTTGAACCCACGCCCTTTCGGACCAAAGCCTATTCAGGCACCGCACCACTCGGCCAAACCGTCTTCATTAATATGATACATGAATGAAGCTTTCATATACTATCATTGGACTAAGGCGATTTTATGCACCGCCTTTTCTTTTTACTCTATTTATGAAGCTTTGTGTACTTGTTTTCGTTCCTCTTGTTATGCATGAGAATGTTGCTGAAAAATTGATGGTAAACTTATTTTATAGGAAATTAATGATCAATGTTCTATCCATTTATTTTTACATTGGTGAGTTACAAATAGTGATAATGTTCGGTAACAATAAATGTAACTAATTTTAAAAATAATGACCACTCCTCTATCCATTAATTTATTTTGTTCATGTATATAGTAAATATTATAATCAATTAAGTATAATAGCTCCAATAATTTTTTCAACATTCAATAATTGTAATAGGGATAATTACTAATAATATGCAAATAAATGAATTAGTTACAAATGGTGGTATGTTATGTAATCAATTTAATATAACAATTCTAATTTTTTTTTATTTAGTATTGCCTTTTGAACTATCAAATAATTTTCAGATTGTCCCTTTAACTATCGATTATTTTTGGGATATTCCTGATCCCTTTTTGAAAGTTTTAACCAACAAAACAATTATTATACACTCCAAATTATAAGGGTATATCTATAATATTTTACATTATTAAAATAAAGGGTCACCCGTTCTTGTTCCACATACCCACCCCACCCCACCCTACCCCTACCCCTCCATCACCACCACCACCTCCCATAACCTCCATCCCCATTCACGTTAATCCAACCCCAAAGCCTCCTAACCCAAAATCCCATCACTCCCCACTTCATTTTATAATCAAATTACATTTGTCCTTATTGTATGGATTGACATACATGGTTGAATCACTTGAGCTGGATCCAAGAAACTTGGAGTAATGCTTATGTTTGGTTTCTTCTCAATATGGCTTTACTTTGAATAACTCTAAACAACTAATAGGACAAGTTAGTTTTGTGCCAGCTACCTCGATAATTATTTTCTCAAAAGAAAAAATAAGTACCGAACAAAATAAGATCTGAATGAAATCTTTAATAGATTTTTAAGTTAAAATTTGTAACTTATTTTCTTCCTCTTAATGACTTAATCTCATGATTCTATAAAAAAATTCACTTTGTCCAATTCTAGCCCTAAAAATCACGTATCTTCTTCTCCAAATTATTAACTTTCATTGCTATGAAATTTCTCTCAAACAGGTTAATAATTTTATTCTCTTTATTCAATTTATATTTTTAGTGTAACTCTTGCTTTTCTCACACGTTTCTTTTCTTTTATGACACGGCTTTCCAAATTCTTGTTCCTCTAATTATCACTCTTTCTGTGAAAAAAAATCAAGCTGCCCTTTGGTGAATCCAGGAATGTGTATAAGAACATGAATAAATCTTGGGTCCAGACATCATCAACGTTTGATTTATTTACCATATTTATCACTGACGTTTACTTTTGTGTTAAAGATATCACTCATGTTCCAAAACTACTCAACCCGTCTACTTTTCGTCAATTTTGCTGAAATAGCATTTTTGAAGGACAAAAGTTAGATGGTCAATTTAGTCATAACACTTAAAATGATTAGTAACAACCTCTAGATATTACATTTCCTCCTAATTGGCCGTCAATTGATGTTTTCGAGAAAAGGTACATGTTCAATTTTTGAAAAGCCCCAAAATTTAACAAGTACAATATTGAAAATATGCAATTTCAAAAACAAAACAGGTATAATTTTAAGTGTCGTGACTAAATTACCCTTCTAACTTTTGTGTTTAAAATTGCGATTTTAGCAAAATTGGCAAAAAGTAGACGAGTTAAGTAGTATTAGTACATCAGTGATGTCTTTGACACGAAAGTGAACGTCAGTGATAAATGTGGTAAATAAATCAAACATTAATGATGTCAGGTGCCATTTGCCCATAAATCTTTGTATTCGAGTTGCATTAATCATGAAACTATGGGAACATATAATAGTTGACTTTTGCCAATTAGTTGATATGTTAATCTGCAAATTGCTACAAATGACTAAGATGTCTCAGTTGACATTGACTTTATATTCATTACCTCACAGTTAGATCAACAAATGTACAACAACTTCACACACAACACATAGTCCAGAGATGTCTGAATTGCAGAGATCATTTTCTGTATCAAAAACCAACATCATACACCACCCAACCCACCCAAAGCACCCTCTTCAAGAACTCAATTGTGCAACAGAGTTCTCTTGTGATGGTTGCCACGCTTTGGGTTCAGGCATAAGGTACAACTGCGCGATATGCGAATTCGATTTACATGGCTTCTGTGCCTCATGTCCTTCAAATTTGTCGTCCCTTCTACACAGAGAGCATCCATTGCTCCTCCAGAACAAGGTGGTCGACGATCGCTTTTGTGATCTGTGCGGCGACCTTGTGGACGGACTATTTTATTCGTGTGAGGAGTGTGAGGTTGACCTTCATCCCCTCTGTTCTCTCCTTCCTCCCACCGCGAAACATTCTATGCATCCTCAACATATGTTGAAGCTTCAACCTGAGAAGCCTAGTTGGTGTGCAGTATGTCGCCAGCTTTGTAAACATTGGCGGTACCGTTGTAATACATGTTGTCTTGATATTCATCCTGAATGTGTTCTTGGATCGTCAGATGACGCTTCTGACAATGAGTCAGAAACCCGAGCAGTGGTTGGAAAGCTTTCACAAGCCCAATCACCAATCGGGTTATATAAGGATGTGAGTAGTCAAGGTTTGACTACTCGCCAGATGGTTGTTCCACCAGTGCAAGGAGGAGCCCAACCACCACCTGGATCCCGAGCACTGGTTGAACAATCTCATCAAGCAAATTCACCATCAGGGTATGATGTTTTTGCCAACGATTCAGCCAACCAAGCACTGGTTGCACGGCATTATCAACCGCAACCACTTGCTGGATCATTTAGTGTAGCGGGTGGTTTAACCACGAGCAGGATGGTTGCACCAGCAGTGCAACCATCATCGGGATATAGTGTCGGGGTTCCTTTTGGAGGACTCCCTATGCAAATGAATCCAGGGTTTTATATGGGCCTAATGCAACCTATGATGTACTATCAAGGGCAGGGGGCGAATGCGGGTGTGTATGGAATGCACGCGATGAATCATCAAGGCGCGATGTATAATCCGGCACAAGTGATGATTGGTCAGCCTGGAACATCAAATAACAATCAAGGCGAAAATGCAAAACCAAAAATGGGAGTTAAGAGAAAAATCTATCTTGCTGCAAAAATTGCTGCAAGTGTGGCAACTCTGGCAACAACTGGAGTTCCTCTTGGACTCTTTTTAAGCTCATCATGATGGTCTGTGCCTCGTTACCTTAACCGCAAGCGGGGGATGCCGAATCGAAGGCAGGGCTAGTGACGGGAGTGAAGTCGTAAATATGAATACAAATGTGTTTGTTTTGTTTATACATTTCCGTTTTGTAATTTGTTGAATGAGTCTAGTCCTTGTAACAAATTGTAGTGGTTTGATCTAATGATGCGAAGCAACTGTATGTATGACTTCCTATGTGGAATGTGTTTGTACTTTGTGTATGTGTAATAACTTCCTTTGAATTGGGTGGTAAAAACTAATTCCAAGGCCCTACTTTCCAAGGCCCAACGAACCAATGAATCTAAGGTTGGATATTCATTCCAACCAATGAATTCAAGGTTGGAATGAATACTCAACCTCAGATTCATTGGTTCGGTTCTAAACAACAATTCAATTTTTCATTATTATATAGCGAACCAGTGAATCTAAGGTTGGATATTCATTCCAACCTTGAATTCATTGGTTGGAATGAATATCCAACCTTAAATTCACTGGTTCGTTGGGGCCTTGGAAAGTAGGGCCTTGGAATTATATATACCCGAATTGGGTTTGATTGATAAAAGGTGTAGGCATAGGCGGAACTCGGGGTATTCCCTCGTTGCCACTACATTCATAAAATTTTGATTTTTTCTTAAATTTTTAATATATTTATTTGTGAAAAGTACATCAATATTTTGAACATTGTTCTTTATCAATACGACCTGTTTGTATGAGATTAAGTATTTTGTATTATGATCGCCTGTCAGAAAAATTTGATCCTACTTTTGTCTATGGATAAAAGAGCAGGCAAGGACGGATCCACATTGTAACAAGAGGTAGCAAGTGCTACCATTTGATTTTGGCCTGTAAAATTACTATTTTACCCTTAATTCAAGATTACTATTTTACCTTTTATATGAAAATTACAGTTATATCCTTCTTAAATTACTAGCAATATAAAATTACGTAGACTGTAGCTGGATATATTAGTACAATAGAGTTTATTTGAAAGACATACATTAGTTTATTTCTTTTTTTTCCGATCAAATTTCATGTTAATTTGAAAGACATGCATGATACATCAGTACAATAGATAAGGAAACATAAAGTTTATTTATTTATATTATTTATCACTAGATTAACTATTGTGTTCATTGAATTTATTAGCCTACTAGTAACTTGATGATTGGGCAACAATGATGGAATTTGGAAAAAAAGTTCAATTTTACTTGTTAAACATTGAATTTTGTGTAGTGTACAGTAGTTAGTTATATTGATGCAATGTTTTCTTTAGTTTTTACCTTATTCATCCAATATTGTAAAAGGTCGTCTTCGCAAGCGAATGTGTGATGATGAACGATAACTTGGTGGTTTATATTGAAAAAGATATATTCAATTGTGTGTCAGATGAAACTATCATACAGAGATTTCAGAGAATGACAAAGCGTCGTGGTCAATTATAATTTGAATTTTTTAATATCCGTATCGTACTTTTTTGTATTGGCTTTTAGATTTTTTTTTAATAGTTATACATTTTAATAATTGTGCGACCTCTTACATTAGTTTTTACATCCGTCTCTGAGAGCAGGGACTCGGGTGCTTAAGCATTTTATGAAGCACAATGCTTAAGTATCTCTAACGATCTCCCATCGTTAGATTATCAAATTATAACGTATTATAGCAAATTTGATCAGACGGTTGTACTTGTACAATAGTCTTTTAGGCATTGTACACTATTTAGGTTATGGAAACTAATTTACCTCCCTCCTAATTTACTCAACCAAAATCAATCTCATCTTATTGCTCCAAAATATTTTCTTTCGTTTATCCTAATGATTGTGTTGACTTCGAATTTGAGCTAAAATCACCCGTGAATCATGCACATTTTCTTTCCTTTATCATAATTACGTGTTAATTAAGAAAACAAATAATACAATATCTTGCAAGTCTTTCCAACGGTTTGGGCAAAAGTAAAAAATTACAATCATAAAGACAAAGCAAAGTAACATAAAAAAAACAATAAAAATAATGAAAAAGTGTTCTAAGATTCTGCAATGTGAGCCCACTCAGCACCGAGTCTTTCGGATCTTTATCTTCGACTCCTAATACATGGGAAGTGTTCTAATTTCCTCGAGCCATATGATGGTTTTAAGTCGTTGGTCCTTCTCCCTTGTACGCCAAATGATCCACACGTGCTCCTAGCTCCCATCCTACTAATCAATGTACCTAGACGTTAGATTTTGGAGTGACAAGTCCATAGTTTTGCCCCTCCAAGCAATGTACTGCAAACCTGCAAAGAATCCATCTCAACCTACAAATTAGTACAATTCTATAATTATTACACCAGTTAAGAATAGGAGAAATACTTAGAACCTAACTATATATAGAGTTAGGTTTTACTAATCAAAAGGAAAAATTGTCCATCAAAGCACCCATAAAAATAGCATAAAACATAACTACCTATTTAATCTTGATCCAACGGTCCAGATATGAAGTTAGGTTTTACTAACCCGTCTTAAGTTAGGTTGCAAGAAAAAACTCTAAGAATAGCATAAGTAGCCTCCACTTCGGCCTTAAGTGCCATAGTAGCCATAGTAGTGTGAAAGCCAGAGCCACAATCAATTTCCCTTTATCATCTCTGATGATTCGCCCTGCACATACACTATGAACACCAAAAGAACCATCAACGTTAAGCTTATAACTCCTCCTATCAGGACGCAACCACCGCACACTGGATGGTGTGGGAGAGAAGCGATAACGTCTGCCCGAAAGTAAGCATCAGTTTGAAGATGTCACTTCCGACTCTTACAAGAAAAGAGAGCAGTGCGAGCAACAAAGAGATAATCTCCGAGAGCTTACAAATAATACGATGAGAATTATAAGGAATGCCCTTGTGCTTTCCTGAGATTACTAGGCTCCACAGCCAAAGGGATAAGACGCCTGATATGACCAGAAGCAGGAGCATTAAAACTCAAGAGCTGCAATACATTCCTAAAACTGGTAATCGAAGAATAGGTAAAGCGGAGACCGAAATAAAATTTTGCCAAACACTATTAGCAATCCAACTCTTGAAGAACTAAATCATCTCCTCAATATCACAACACCCGCACCAAGCAGCCATCTAAGCCCCCCTCTTTTGAAGAATACCATTTAAACAAAAATAAGACCTTGCATGAGACGCCACCCAAGCATACACATAGTAATAGGAATAAAATTGTGTCAAGACATCTTGCTCTAGTGGCAAGCATGCTGACACCTCTAGCGAAGGTCTCGGGTTCGAGCCCTCTTGCTAGCAAGGAAGTGGTCAGAGAGAAGAATTTCTCTCACTAGTTTGATGCTAGTCGCCTCTTTCCTTGAATTTACGAGTTTACGAATTGTACTGATGTTTGGTGATTGTAATGGATTATTCGTATTAATAAAATCAATGGGTAACTCCCTTTTTTAAAAAAAAAAAAAAAAAAAAAAAAAAATTGTGCCACAAAACATCAAAAGCATGAAGAGACTGGGGCCTGGGCAGACATATGCTCGGAACACTATTTGAAAGAGAAAGGACCATCCACCGTGTTCTTCGATATAAGAGTGTCCTGATCATCGGAGTGAGTATCGGTAGCAAGAATACGAGCCATCTTGTCTAACAATCTACCAAGCTAATAATTGAACTTCAAGAAACTGGAAAAATAAATTGAAAGCAAAGCTTGAAGAAGAAAATAGAATGAAGCTTTATTCATGATCGAGAGGATAAAAGTTTACAATGAAGAATGGATCAATCTCTCTATTGAATACAAATGTTCTATATATAAGGAATTGTTCCAGAATTGAAGGATCAAGAAAGCCCCAAACTAATTCTAACTAAATCTTGAAATGAAATAACAAGAACCCTAACTAACAATCTAACTAATTTTTGGATGAAGTTTAGGACACGTGTCGAGCTGCTATTGGCTGGCTTCTTCTTTTAATTATTTTGATCTGGGATCGAACCCTGCAGCTCATAACTAATTTGTGGCTTGCTTTCTTTACTCACTTCTCATACTGTTTCACCCCCCTCAAGATGGTGCTGGTAGAAAGCACATCTTGGAAAGAAAGCTAACAACAACAGATGTAGGCAACAACTTGATGAAACAATCAGCTAACTGTTCCTTGGTAGACAATAATAAAGGCTTCAAAAAAATTTCTTTAAACATATCTCTAACATAATGAATATCCAACTCAATATGCTTTGTTCTTTCATGATAAACTGGATTCTCAATGAGTTAGATAGCAGATTTGTTATAACAATATAAAGGAATTGGACACTGCACATTGATTCTTAGATCCTTAAGAATGTAAGAAATCTATTTAAGTTCACATGATGTCACTACAGCAGCCCTGTATTCAGCTTCTGATGAGGACCTGGTTATCACTTAGCTTGTTGTTTCTTAGACTTCCATAATACTAATGTATCTCCAAGCATGACACAAAAACCGATAACTGACCTTCTTGTAAGTGGGCACTTTGCCCAATCACTATCACAGAAAGCCTAAACACTTAAATCAATCTGAGATTTGTAAAATAAACCATGTCCTGGAGTTTCCTTCAAATACTTGCAGACATGAATGACTGATTTTCAATGATGTTCACTTGGATGCTGCATAAATGACTAAGAAAGTGGACAACAAAAGTGATATCTAGTCTAGTAAAATTCAAGTATAATAGCCTCCCAACAAGTCTTATGTATATTGAAGGATCTGCCAATAAGAGAGAGTCTGGAATGTTGACATACTGGCAAAGGAGAAGCCACTACCTTGCATCTAACATTTTCATATCTGTTAAAATGTCAATAACATATTTCTTCTAACACAAATACATGCTTGCGGAAGATCTTGCTATCTCAATCCCTAAAAAAACTTAGCAACTCCTAAGTTCTTAATAATGAATTCATTATGCAAGAATTTCTTAGCCTCAAGTATCAAATCCACAGAGTTACCAGTATTCAAATATCATCAACATAGACTATTAAGACTAAGAATACTCCTTGATGATCATAAACAAACAAACATGGATCATGATAAGACTGAATAAAATCAAACAACAAAATCTTCTTTGTGAATTCAATGTTCCACTCTCTAATGACTTGTTTTAAACCATAAAATGATCTTGTGAGCATACAGATTTTGTCAGAACTAACCTTATAGCTTTCTGGCTAATCCATATAGATGTCTTCATCTAAGAAACCATGCAAAAATGCATTGTTTACATCTATTTGATTAATAGACCAGTGTTTTGCATCTGCCATAGCTAACACGATCCTCACAGTAACAACTTTAGCAACAGGTGAAAAACTGTCAAAGAAATCCACACCTCAATTTGATTATAGCCCTTTGCTACCAATCTTGCTTTATATTTGCCTATACTTCCATCCTATTTTCTCTTAATTTTATATACCCATCTACACCAAATAGGTTGTATATTAGGTGGAAGATCAACTACATCACAAGTATGATTCTCAACAAATGATTGCAACTCTTTATTCATAGCATCTATCCAATAAGACTTATAGACTGCTTGCTTATAACTATAAGACTCATGTTCTTGATAAATGTTTGTCAGAAAAGCAAGATTTCAGGTGAAAAGTGAACATCAGAACCTCTCATCTCTGACAAACTAACTTTATAATCCTTCAACCAAACTGCAGCTTCCTTATCATACTATTTTCTAGAATCTTGGAAGTATCAGAATCCGCTGGCAAAAGTGACTTGTCTGGCAAAATCACTTTCTCCAAATACTTCTGAGTTGGTACCAACAAAATCTGTGTAAAATTAGGATTAAAAGAAAACTGATCTTCATAGAACACTACATCTCTAGCAATAATGACTTGATCACTGTCCAGATTCAGTAGTTTGTAATCTTTATGATCAGTTCGATACCCTAAAAATATACAAGCATTAGCTCTATAATCAAACTTGTGTTTTGATGGCAAAACATTAGTAGCATAACACAAACAGCCAAAACATCTTAAATTACTTAAATCTGGCCTTTTCTGATAGATTACTTCATAAGGGCATTTCCATTTAAAAACATGAGTAGATATTTTGTTTATAATATAAACAACAATAAGTAAAGTATCTTCGCGAAATTTCACAAGCAAATGAGAATTAATCATTAAAGCTATTGCTACTTGTAACAGGTGTTGATGTTTTCTTTCCACAACTCTATTATGTTGTGGAGTATATACACAAGATTTTAAATGAACAACACCTAGCTCAAGCACAAAGAATTGCAAATGCCTACTTAAAAATTCTGAGCCATTATCAGTTTGGAATTTCTTTATAGTCTTGTTGAACTGATTCTTTGCAAGGGCTATAAATCATCTTACAGTTTTTAAAACTTGTGACTTGTTAGGCAACAAGAACACCCATGTACACCTACTATGATCCTCAACAATAGTTGAAAAATATTTAGTGTCCATTCGAGTAGGCTCTTTGTATGGTCCCCAAATATCCAGATGAATAAGCTCAAACAATTTGGAAGAATGGATACTATTTTTATTAAACTGTAATCTCTGTTGTTTAGCCAAACTACATACTACACATGGCTTGCTTACAACAATTGAAGTACCAAAAGTTCTCCTAAAAATTTCATCAGATACATGCCCTATTCTAGAATGCCACAATTGTACACTTTCAGAATTAACAACATCATAATTGAGAACATGATCATTTAAAACACTAGTCAAATTCATGGAAACATTATTAAAACACTTTGAATGCAATATGTACAATCCTCCTTCTTGCTGAACCTCAGCTATCTTTCTTGCAGAATCACAGGCCTGCAAAATACATCTGTCAGCTTCAAAAATACACTTAATATTGACATCCTTAGTTAACTTTCCAACATAAAGCAAGTTGTGTTTGAAGTCAGGAACATACAAATAATCTAATAATTCCATTTGCTCAGAAATCTTGATTATGCCAGCATATTTTACTTTCTTAACAGAATGATCAGGCAGCCTTACACTAATCTCATGCTTTAATTGATATAACACAGTAATCATAATCACTACTCATGTGGGTAGTGGCTTCTGTATCTAAGATCCACTTCCCTAGCTTACTATTTTTGGCATCAGAATTCATTGAAACAATATTACCTGCAAAATAATCAAAGCTTGCTAGGTCTGCCTCATTCTGAACTCCTGAAGACATAACTTCTTTTCCCTTCATGACCCTTCCAATCTCTTGTTAAATCAAAGAAGATATCATCCCTTTGAGATCAGATCCATATTGTACATTTTCCACATATTCTAATGGATTATTCATTTCTTGCATAGAGAAACCTTTCTCCTTAGTCTTCTGATCTTTTGCTCCTGGCCACCAATATGAAAAGCCATTAATCTTGAAGCTATCTCTCTTGAGATGACCTCTTTTCCCACAAAAATCACATTTCAAGAGTGATTTATCTTCCTTCTGGTAGTTTTGAACCTAAAGTGGTTTCACAAAAGTATTTTGCCCTTGAAATTGAACCTTATTATTCGGATTTGTCTGGAAACCTCTTTTTTTGTCCAAATTTTGTAGTCACCTGCATTGCAACTACTGCCACACCGTCTGCAGACTGCATTCTGTTATGTTTTTTCATATCTCTCACCATGCCATAAGCCTCTGAGAGAGTTAGCAAAGGCTTATACAACAGAATCCGTCCTCTTATATTTAAATACTCATCATTCAAACTCATTAAGAATAATATCACCTTCTCCTCTTCATAATCTCCATACCTCATTCCTGGTTTGATACTATACAACTCTTACCACACGACTTTCATCTTGTTATAGTAAACACAATAGTATCTTTTCCTTGTTTTATATAATAGATTGACTTCCTGATTTCATACAACCTGGGTCTGTACAACCTCCTAGTTGTTCTTTGATCTCTTGCCACAAGCTAGAAGCATCTGATGCATAAGCAAAACCATTGGCTAGCTCTCTGGTCATACCATTTAGAATCCAAGAAACTAATGTAACATTGACATTTCCCCACTGCTTGTAATCCTCATGATCTTGATCAGGTTTCAAGAACTCACAATTGATGAATACAAGCTTATTATTAGCTTGAAATGCATTCAACATGGTTCTACTCCATGTTTGATAGTTATGCTCTGTGAACAAATCAACCACCAACACCAAATTCGAGTGATCTGCACTATGCAAAAACAAATGATTCTGAAGTCCATAAATGGGAACCTCTTAATTTCCAGCCATTGATCAAACTTTCCGTAGTTTCTAGTAATCTTTATCTTCAACCTATAGATCTGTTACCATCTAACAATCTAACAAGCTAACAATTGAACTTCAAGAAACTGGAAAAATAAATCGAAAGCAAAGCTTGAAGAAGAAAGTAAAATTAAGCTTTATTCATGATCGAGAGGATAAAAGTTTACAATGAAGAATGGATCAATCTCTCTATTGAATACAAATGTTCTATATATAAGGAATTGCTCCAGAATTGAACGAATAATAAAGCCCCAAACTAATTCTAACTAATTCTTGAAATGAAATAACAAGAACCCTAACTAACAATCTAACTAATTTTCGGATGAAGTTTAGGACACGTGTCGAGCTGCTATTGGCAGGTTTCTTCTTTTAATTACTTTGATCTGGGATCGAACCCTGCAGCTCATAACTAATTTGTGGCTTGCTTTCTTTACTCTCTTCTCATACTGTTTCATGTTGGGGAGATCAACAATCTCCATCCGCTTCGTGTGTCCCATCCACCCAAACATTTGCAACCTGCAACTAATGATTAACCCAACAAATAGAAGTAGGACAATCCCCAATAAGTCAAGAATTATCCTAGAAACAACACTCGCCAGTTCCAAGGACCCAATGAGCGTTATCCTCAACATATTGAAGAAACAACTTATGATAAATACAAAACAAATATCATAAATACAAGACAAATATCATAACCGAAACGTGAGAAAGCTATAAGATTCAAATATGAGCAGCCAATCTAAACTTTCCATATTTTAAACATGTTCATATTTTAAACTAATTATTCTACCATGTATCAAGCATGCTTTAGACTCATTTGCAATCCTATTTGGTCCTTCAAGGACATCAATTCTAATTGGAGTATATTTGCAGCGCGTATGTATGATTTAGTTACCCATTTTGGGTTAGAAACTGGTAAATTAGCTCTTGTAAATGAATAGTGTTTTGAACTTCTAGTTCACATTGTTTTGTACGAGGATAAAGATAAGATAATGATCATTCGCTCCATCTAATATTTCTCAACTGCTTATTCTCTCGCCTAATATTAAAAAGTCTAATTCGTTAAAGTGAGAATCAACAAATCCAATTGTAAACAAATCTCTTGAAGAAGGTTCCAAATACTTTTGTTTATGGATGGAGACTCAAAACCAACATATTTTCCCGACCTCCTTTGAGGATCCATCTTAGTGCGTTATGGTGGATATAGGAATACATGCCACACTTCCAAATATTCTTAGATGAGAAATGTTAGATTCCTTACCCAAAACCAATTGTAAAGGGATTATTGTATGATAAATTGTTGACCTGATGTAAATCAGTGTTGCTGCATGCAGCATAATATGCCCCTAACAAGGCACTGATAGTCTTGTTGTAACGCCCCCCACCGGAACACTGGGTCGGAACGTTATTTGATTTGATTGACTGACCTCACAAACCACCACGGGTCTTTCCAGCACGTTTTGTCCTCACTCACGTGGTCACCGGGACACTTCCCAGTGGGTCACCCATCCCAGAATTACTCCAAGTCAAACACGTTTAACTTTGAAGTTCTTATGAGTTGGACTACCGAAAAGAAGATGCATCTTGATGATATGAGTAGTACTAATCAAATCATATCAAACATATCACATCACCCACTTTGGGCCGGGTATTACAATTGTTCTCATGAGTAATGGTCTTGTAATCATTTGAAGACATTTAATGAATGATTCACCAAGGCCATTTTGTATGTGAACTTGTTCTACACGATGTTCAACATTAATTTCCACCGACAAGCAATAGTCGTTGAAACCTTGAGAGGTAAACCCGTAGGCATTATCAAGCCTTATTTTCTTGATTGGGTAATCAGGAAAGTGTCCTCTTAACCATTGAATTGAGCTAGTCTCACAAACGCCAGGTTACGAGTGGATAAGAGGGATACATGTCACTATCTCGTTGATGCATCAATAGGAATTATGTGTTGGAAATTGATGTGTCAATTTCCTCAAATAGTGCCCGTGAACTATATCATCTATATATACGGTTCAACAACCGATAGTTATCTGAACTATCAGTAGTCTCACCCGAGATAATGCCGGGGGTCATCGAATGGCAGACTAGGCTCTCACGATGATCTTCGGGATTCGAGTATACGGTCTTATACGTTGAATCCCGATGCTTTCGTTACTCGGGCTATGAGGTCACACACATAACAATTACCGAAGATACTTTCGAGTAGTGACCCGAAAGTGAATAAGGGATTTGATCCATATTGAGGAATTTCGGTTCGATCGAGATCGTGTCCCGACCGAACCGATGGTGCGCCCGGAATTAGTTCCGGACGCACTATTTAGGGTTTATGTATATATATATATGTGAGATATATATTTATATATTATCATTTATTGAAATGATTTAATTAATTAATGAATTAATTAAACAAGATATGATTTAATTAATTAATTAAGATTAATTAACTAATCTCATCATTATGAGGAGTTGACATCTTGGTGGCTACTTTATGCCTTGGGAAGGCTTTGTATCCCTTGGGAAGAACTCTTGTAAGAGCATCTTCCATGGACCAAGAGGCATTAACCATATGGATGGTTAATGTGTTTGTTTAGTGTGCAATATGTTTCATCATGCATTCTATATCATAAGATGATATTGAATGTGAATAGATCAATCTAAGTCTTGCATATCTCTTGCTAGAGAACACAAGAACACAAACAAACACACTTCATCTTCAACCTCAACCCTCTAGCAAAACTCTAAGTGTAGAGTGTAGAACTAGTTCTACATTTTTGCTATAGTAGTAAAGACTACATACTCCTCAATAACACACACTAGTCCAAGTGTGTCTTATTGCTATCTAAGGTATTGGTGTGGACTATTTCATAGTAGTTTCATATCACCTTGGTGATAGACATTTCTTCAAGGAGAAAGCAAAGGAGCAAGGTGTGGGGATAAGCGCTTAAAGATTTACAAAGCTTCCGCTCACGCTTCAAAGGTATAACTTTGTAGCACTACTCTTTTATATGTTATTTGTAGCATATTCACACTATCTTTAAACATATACTTCTATGAGCTAGTTCTATTGTGTAAGTTCTAACGATCAACGAATTAGGGTTTTCTAGACATATGAACTATCGTAGTTCATTGTGTCTTGCAACCCATGATAATCAACATTATGAAATACCCAAATGTTCAACATATAGGATGTATCGGATCACACATATCATCTTGTATGCTCTCCAAGAATATTGAGACTCGTTTTCAACCTTTTCCGATGAAGGTCTAATAATAAGTTTACCTTGAGAACATGTAACACAGACAAATTCTTTCGATTGCAGAATTTTTCGACTCTTCAATAGATGTCCAAGAGAGTTTTAATTATTTTTTGCATCATAATTGATCCAAGATGGTCTATCCAGTCATGCCAAGTAAAAAAAAATCATCATGATTCTCAAACTTTTGGTCTATCCAGTCATGCGTGAATCAAGCTCGAAGTTCATACTGTGCCTTTTGCGTTCAGCCTCTGTGATGTGTTAGGAAACAGAGTTGCTGATTATTCTTCAAATATTGAACGGAAGAAGAATAATGCTACTTTTTTTAGGTTTATAAATATGTAACTTTAGATTGCTAGTAGTTCAAGAGGGGTACACCAATAATTTTCATATAAATGGTAAAATAATAGTTTTGAATTAAGGGTAAAATAGTAATTTTACATGCCAAAATCAAGAGGTAGCACCTACTACCTCTTGGTTCACTGTACATCCGTCCTTGATGAAATATACAGATGGTATGGTGATTCAATAAACCCCAATGTTTTGTGTTGATTCTATAAACATCATTTGGTGACAAAACATAACATCAATCTTCTCATTATCATCTTTTTACTTGTAAGACAATTGAAAAGAAATACTCTCTTCTCAATTGTCTTACAAGTGAGGTAGGAGAAGAGAGTATTTCTTTTCAATTGTCTTACAAGTGAAAAGATGATAATGAGAAGATTGATGTTATGTTTGTCACCAAATGATGTTTATATAGAATCAACACAAAACATAACATCCCTCTCAATTATTCACCACTTAATACTATGTTGGATAGAAAAATATGTTACCATCCTTTGTGTTTAATCACACTAAAACAAAGTGTAACCTCCCCCAAAGACTCTTACTACCATACCGGCATGAAAAATTTCAGTCAATGATTGGGTTACACTTGAGGGGGAGTGGTAAGTGTTGGGATTTATTACGAGTTTTACATATCAAATTATGTAAAATCGTATAAACGATCGAATACAATGTTCTAAAACACATTTAACTATGAGTTGGTGTATATACCTTTGAAGCGTGATCGAGTGTGCAGCGGAAGAGCAACGATCAGTTCTTCTCTCTAGTTAGTCCACACCAACGCTAGCTTGATTCCTTCCTTGAAGCAACTAGAGCTTGAGTGTATTTGATAAAGAATGAATCAAGAAAGAAACGATTTTCTTCTCTTGATGTTATTCTTGTTTTGGCCGAATAGGATAAGGAAGGGGGAGTATTTTTCTTTCTTAAATTGTCTTACAATGTTGAAAAGATGATTGTTGTATATGTTTTGTTATCAAATGATGTTTATATAGTGGTAACACAAAACATAACATCTCTTTCAATTATTCACCACTTAATACAATAATAAGTGTGTTATGAATTTGTGGTTTAATCACATTAAACCCAAAGACGTAAGTCTCTATATTTAAGCAGTACTTATACAATATTAAGAGTGTTATGAATTTGTGGTCTCCACAATTAAGCATCACTTAATACAATATTAAGAGTGTCATGAATTTGTGGTCTCCACAATTAAGCATCACTTAATACAATATTAAGTGTGTTTGAATTCAAAGTCAAAGCACCACTTAATATAATATTAAGTGTGTTTGAATTCAAAGTCAAACAAGCCAATTGAATTCTCCTCCTTCATGTTGAACGGCTAAGTAAAGGAAATTCTACTTTGGAATTTCTTCCCCTCGATTCTTTGACATTTACACTTTTAGCCCGGAAGTTTCAATCATATTGAAAATCAAGTGCATTGTATGTGTGTGACCTTCTAGGATCGAAATGACATTAGTCATATATTAATAAAATATCAACCAAGTATTTTACTAACATATAAATCATGAGCGGGCCCTAGTAAAACCATCATGACCCCTAATGCATTTCGAATTCATTCCCAACATGTATATTATTGTCAAACATAATATACGTATGAACTTAACTTTAAATAAGTAATCACTACGAACAATCAAATTGTTCAACGGACAATTATTATGACGTGTCAAACACCTCATAATTCTAGTATTAAGATGCACACCCACATCGGATATCGGTGCCCTACCGGGTCAATATATAAGATATTGGGCTACTCCCTCTATCGCCAATTGGGTTTAGAGTGGAATCTCATAGACTCTTAACATGGTATCATGAGCCAGCCCGAGTTAATGAGGCACGTGTAACCCCGCCGTTGTTGTTCCGACAATTAATACCGGCATAAAAAAATTCCGCCAAAGATTGGGTTACACGTGAGGGGGAGTGTTAAGATGCACATCCCACATCGGATATCGGTGTCCTCCTGGATCAATATATAAGATCTTGGGCTACTCTCTCTATTGCTAATTGATTTTAGAGTGGAACCCCATAGACTCTTAACATGGTATCATGAGCCAAGCCCGAGTTAATGAGGTACGTGTAACCCCGCCGATGTTGTTCCGGCAAATAATACCAGCGAGGAAAAATTCCGTTGACGATTGGGTTACACGTGAGGGGGAGTGTTAAGATGCACATCGCACATCCGAAGTGGATGTCCTCCCGGGTCAATATATAAGATCTTGGGCTACTCCCTCTATTGCCAATTGATTTAGAATGAAAACTCATAGACTCTTAAAAATACATAATACATATTATATATATAACCATAATTATACTTAATATAGATACATATATATATATATATATAAACATAATTTTAATATATATAGTTATATTTAATATATATAGTTATATTTCGTGAGTAATGAGTTGTAATTATATGCTTACAACTATTTTGTGAGCACCATGCTCACAAGGGTTTCATGGTCATTTAAGAAATGTTTTTTTAAAATGGAATGTGAAAAAGTAACACCAAATTTATTGCACTCCAAATTTATTACCATTTATTAACCAAAATAACACCCAATCTGGAATCTTAATTATGAAATTTTACAAAATATACTCACAATTTTAAACTTGAATATTTAACACACATAAACAATACAAATTTGATTAGTGTACTCGAATTAAATTTTTATTTTCTATTGTGATTTATATAATTTGGTTTGGTATTGCTTTAAGTCTAGTCAAGACAAATTCAATTGATATTTTAATTATTCCACCAATTTTGGTAGTAATCATGTTACAATTTCTTAAGCTGTTAGAGTTAATTTTGTGTTTACAGATAATGAGAGATACCAAAATACATTTTAAACATGAATAGTAAAGATATATAAATAAATTTTATGTGGTGTTATTGAAGAAATATGCAACACCAATGTATATTATTCAGTGGTGTTATTGAACAAAAACGGAACACCAGTGTGTATTAGTAAATGGTGTCAATAAAAATATATCTAAAATGAGATTAATACTAGAATTGTTTATTATTAAAGAAATATATCTAAAATGAGATTAATACTAGTAAAGATATATAAATAAATTTTATATGGTGTTATTGAAGAAATATGCAACACCAATGTATATCATTCAGTGGTGTTATTGAACAAGAACGGAACAACAGTGTGTATTAGTAAATCGTGTCACTAAAAATATATCTAAAATGAGATTCATACTAGAATCATTTATTATTGAAGAAATATATCTAAAATAAGATTAATACTAGTAAAGATATATAAATAAATTTTATGTGGTGTTATTGAAGAAATATGCAACACCAATGTATATTATTCAGTGGTGTTATTGAACAAGAACGGAACACCAGTGTGTATTAGTAAATGGTGTCACTAAACATATATCTAAAATGAGATTAATACTAGAATTGTTTATTATTGAAGAAATATATCTAAAATGAGATTAATACTAGTAAAGATATATAAATAAATTTTATGTGATGTTATTGAAAAAATATGCAACACCAATGTATATTATTCAGTGGTGTTATTGAACAAGAACGGAACACCAGTGTGTATTAGTAAATGGTGTCACTAAAAATATATCTAAAATGAGATTAATACTAGAATAATTTATTATTGAAGAAATATATCTAAAATGAGATTAATACTAGTAAAGATATATAAATAAATTTTATGTGGGGTGTTATTGAAGAAATATGCAACACCAATGTATATTATTCAGTGGTGTTATTGAACAAGAACGTAATACCAAGTGTGTATTAGTAAATGGTGTCACTAAAAATATATCTAAAATGAGATTAATACTAGAATTGTTTATTATTAAAGAAATATATCTAAAATGAGATTAATACTAGTAAATATATATAAATAAATTCGATATGGTGTTACTGAAGAAATATGCAACACCAATGTATATTATTCAGTGGTGTTATTGATCAAGAACGAAACACCAGTGTGTATTAGTAAATGGTGTCACTAAAAATAAATCTAAAATTTTATTTATATTCTTGATCACTGACCACATCTTTAAACTTCGAGACATTTTCTACTAGATGACATGAGACTGAGAAAATTCATTGGTTTTTGAATGAAAGAATTAAAATTAGACAAAAAATGTTATACTTCAATTTATTTTAAATGAGATTAATACTAGAATTCATATTTTCGACATTGGTGAGCTGAAGTAATCATTGCATTTAGCTTCCTCTCTCCAATCTCAATTAATTGCTAATTACTCTATCATTAATACCCAAAATACCACTATTATTGTTTTTCCACTTAAAGATGTAAGGACAAAAATACCCAATTAAATATCAACCATAGCATTAAAATATCACTTAAACTCTTAATCTAACGGCTCAGATGGTAGTGAGCACCATATGCTCACAAGACCTCCTAAGCATACAAGAAAATTCTCAACATATGTGAGGTGATGGAATGGATAGAGAATATAGTAACGTCTAAAATTACTAAAATGCCCCCCAAAAAAGTCACATGTAAGTCACATAACATGTTTAACGTTTTGTTAATTGAATGAGTGATGAACTGAAAATTATGGGACATAGGTGATGAAATGAAACCTTTAAAAACACATGTGATTAACTAAAAATATTTAACAAACATAGGTAATTGCGCCCTATTCCAAGTTAGTACTGAACAAGAACAAAAAAGGCTTCAACAGTGAATTATTAAGACATGTAATATTTTTTGTTATTGAGCGAACATGAGATCGATGTTTTTTCGAATCTTAATAGTAGAAAGCATTATCTCTAATTTAAAAAAATTTAGTCAAGAATTCTCATTAAACGATAAGGAATAATATAATCATGTGAGATCTTATTAAATTCGTCTCAATATATATTTTTGAAATATTAACTTCTTATAATTTTTTCGGATGTAAAATAATAAATATTTATGTTTTAAATGTTTTGTTCAGTTCCAAAAGTCAAAATGTACCGATCGATCTTTTAAGGATGGAGGAGTAGAATTTATTTATTTTATAGTACTATCTTTTAAGTTGTGATTTCTTAAGTGTAATCTAACATGAAAATATCGAACTTGCGTACGGGAAATACTGGCAAGATTTAGATGATCACATGTGGCTTGCCACTATACATAACTGCATGACTTTAGCATCATAAATTTATCTTGCCTCCAAGTCGGTAAAGTTAAAGTAAGGAGTTTGAATGTTAAAAATGTTGATAGTTTAATCTCCTTTTATAATCTAGGTTCGTGTTTAAAAGAAAAAAATGATACGTTTAAATCAAACGTTATGTTTGGCTAGTTTATCGTTTAAGAGAGAGTGTTCAGATCTGGTAACCACCCACACACAGGTTCTCCCTTGAACAATGCAGAGTTATTCATGCACCTATTGTGAATCGAACTCACACACTTGTGAAGAAGTACATTCTTATAATAAAACTCGTGAAAATTCGAGTAAAGTTTTGTATTGAAGTAATTATAAAGAAATCCAAGTCTTACAATTTATCTTCTTGTAATATTCAAGATAGGGTATGACAAACCCCTATAAAAAGTGTATCAAATACTATTATAAACTTATGACATTATGATTAATGGCTGACCTTCTTGTTCGAAGCAGTTCATTCGAATAGATAGTATTTTTGAAAATAAAATATTAGGTATAAAGAAAATATTAATATGGAGATCAATATTTTGTTTAGATTTCAATATATTTTATTATTTTAAATAACTATTTCAAAATTTATATCGATTTCAAATATCCAATTTAAAATATCTAAATCCGTCATTGCTTATGAATAATCGAAAAATCTGGTGAAAAAGGCTCTCGCTAATGACCAGAGGTCTTAGGTTCGAATCTTACCTCATTCCTAATTTACAAAAACAAAAAAAAAGTCCGCCATTGCTTATGAATAATAGTACTCTCTGTAGATTAGATGAACACTTGGCAAAATTTCAACGAGCGAAGAATAAAAACCCAAAAGGCATATGCCAAACGATACAAAAATATCTACACAATCATCATCTAAATCTGGAACAACCACAAGATACATTTAATTATGTCTTGTCCAAACTAGGAATTAAATCCTAAATTACCTTCATTTAAACAAACATTAATAAAGCAATAAATCAAAAATAATTTTTATAGTGTAGCCTCGGGCAAAACTCAATTGCAAAAAATTACTCTCTTTAGCGTAAAGTCGGTTCAACTTTTCCAAAAATCAATTGTTATATTAAAGTAGTTTAAAATTAAAATTTAGTCACTTGACCAGTTAAGGTACACCGTTCGATTTAATACACTTTACGGCAAGAACAAGGGCCGTTAAGATATGGTTTGCGCAACACTATACACACAACAGAACTGTGTTTTTGTGACAAGCAAAATTACTCATTTGTCCCTTTGTGAAGCTCTCTTTTAATTGTTAAATTAATAAATAGGGGATATAATTGTAATTTCACTTTTAAAAATCACTATTTAGATGTGTATAACCGATCAGATATGATTTTCTTTTTTAATAATCTTTAGAGTAGTACTGAAATTTTGGCACAAGTTGTATCTGCCCAAATGTGATTGGTACATGCACAATGATCACAAGAAAGCACATGAGAAGCTGTGCGGTGTCCCAATAAAGATGTCCTGTTTCTCACCCTCCCCCCTTTTCTTTATTCAACTGCTGACAAAAACAAGAAGCAGACAAAACCAAATTTAACTAGTTTATAGTTTTGTGTGTATTTTCACATGAACCCGATCCTCTCTTCTCGGGCACAGCAGTCCACCCACTTTTTAAAGCCAATACAAAAGAGACCAACTATTTTCAAACACCTCTTTTGCTACTCATTAGCCATTTAATTTAATTCTACGGGTTGTCCCAGTGGTTAGGGTGTATGTAGATTGCTCCAATTGGCATGGGTTCGAACCGCGCCAGCGACAGTTTAGGAGTTTTATCCCAGGCTAAGTGCGCAGCGTAGACAGACCTCCATACACTCTGGTCATGGGGATCGTACCGTGATTTACTCCCTTTCAAACTGTGGGTTCGGCGTGAGGGGCGCTTAATGTGAGCGTGATCACATTTTGCTCCAATTAACAATTTTTCACATCAAAATATTAAATTCTTTTGTGTTACGGTGTTATTCTATTTATACGTGGTTCGGTACTATAAAACTGATAGTAATTTAGATGAGCTTATGTTCTTGAATTTTATTATGATCAATTCAGTTATACGAGACTTGTATAGTTAACGTGATTTACACGCTATTATATTACATCAACACGAATATACTTTATACACGCACTCGACGAATAATAGTTACGAACTCATGATACCTTTATTTCTCATGACTTCATTAACTTGGAAGATTCCATTTTCTAATAACACGGACTATTAAATTAGTATCATATACATATTATATGTACCTTCTTGGATATTAATACCACTTTAAATCAGCTAACTTCTTATGATTTTATTCCAATCACCAAACGTATGAGATTGAAATATCCAACAACAAATTAGATTAAAACAACTTATGATTATTGACTCACCAAAATGATGCTTACTAATCATTAAATTATTGTATGATTTGTTTTTGTTGAATCAAGATGAAATTTCATCTAGAAACATTTTCCTAATAACTTTTTTAATGACTGCGATTTGTTAATATCATTGTTCATTAATACTTTTTTTTTAATATATTGTTTGAAATCCGTGTAATCAAACTTTGAAAATTTTGACTATTAATTTTTATTAGTCGATAAGAAATAATATAATCATGAGGGATGTTGTTAGATTCGTATCAATCTATATTTTTAAAATATCAACTTCTTATAACTTTTACACGTGTCGAAATAGAGATATTTTCTTTTTAAGTCGTGTCTCGTCGACCGTGAAAAGTAAAAAAACTATCTTAAAAGAAAACAGAGAAAATATTCATTAATCAACATATACAATTACTTTCAGTATAAAGATGATACACATTACTAAAATATACATATTATACTAAGACATTACAAAATAAAATATTTAAAAAGAAATGCACCAAAATTTATTATACACTGATTTAATTTGCGTACCAAAATCTGTTAAAAAATTGATACTGATATTATCTAAAACACAAAAATAAGTTTTAATAATTGACATTAATGAACGTTTTTTGACAAAATAGTAACTATTAGCTAAAATAAATCAAAAAAGAAGAAAATAAAATTTTATAATTAATAAATAATTAATGAACAAAAAATTTAATGAACCGTGACTTCCGATTACTTTTTTGCCTATAATTACGTTCCAGCAATATAGTGATATTATCTGGTGCGTAAAATACGGGTTGAAACAGTATATATAACGATTACATATCTAAACCCCAAAACGCAACGAGTCTCCTCATTTTCAGATATTTTCACTCTTTTTCTTCTTTCACTTCGCTCTCTTTCTCATGGAGACTATTGACCCAGCACGAGCCTTTCTCAAGGATGTTAAGAGAGTTGTCGTTAAGGTAATGCCATTTTTTCGATATCTCGGAACATACTATCACGTCATTTTGAGCAATATCTCGTGACCACTTGACTAATGCTATTAGTTATATCATTTTTGAGCAATATCTCGTGACCACTCGACTAATGCTATTAGTTATATCCTTTTGTTTAGTTGATATTGTTGCCTTGACATATATTACCTTCATCCCTAAAAGATTATCCGATTTAAGTTTCTGACTTAATTGAAATGATTGTGGAAAAGCTCTGCTTTGAAAGTCACCATATCGCTAATTTACATATAAAAAAAAATTTGCAATTATAACTAAAATATTAATATTACCTCACTTTCGAAATATGTAATCATTTAGCTAAAAAGTACTTTAAGGGTAAAAAACATTACTTATATACTTATATAATATAAATAATTACTCTATAAAACAAAGTAATCTCAAAAGAAAAATAATTATTAAGGTCAAAAATGAAAAAGTGAGTTGAAAAATTATATGAATTGGAGTGAATATACTACAGTTTGGTATAATTTTTAACGAAAAATACCACATGTTAAGAAATATTCGAGGTCATAGTTTAGAAAGTTAAATATTCAGATTAGAAAGTGGATGATCTTTTATGGATAGTGCGAGTAAAATTTTGTAGCAATTTAATATTTTGAAGTTGGTTGTGTTTGATTTATTTATAGTATTGTATTTTAGGTTGGGACTGCAGTTGTTACTCGTGCTGATGGGCGTTTAGCTCTTGGAAGATTAGGAGCGCTATGTGAACAGGTTTCGTCGTCATCGGTCATTTAATGGGGGTTATGGTGACAACTCTGGAGGCACATTTTGTGATGCTAATAATAATCTTCTTATGCAGATTCATGGGTTAAATTCTCAAGGATTCGAGGTCATTCTCGTGACCTCGGGTGCTGTTGGTGTTGGTAGGCAGCGCTTGAGATATAGGAGATTGATAAACAGCAGGTTCTTTCATTGCCTGTTATATTTTTAGTTTGATTTATGTCGACTACATACATGTATGGCCTCCTGGTCGCTGCCAAGCTTGGCAGACGTTCCTGTTCGTTTAATGTATTGTAAATTTGTAATAAGTGTCATTTATTCTATCAGTTGCTATGTTAATGAAATATTTTGTATGCAATTAAAATGACTTCTTTTTGTGATTGGCAATTCTCGAATATGAAAACAGTTTTTGTTGTTGTGTTTACTTTTCTTAAGATGAAAATCTCTGTCGTATGCATATGGTGTCAAAGATTTTACGTACCTCTTGAATGTAATGAAATAAATCAAATTGGCTCATTAAAATAGATGCGCTTCTTATTAATTGTGAAGTAGTTGATAGTGTTTGCACTTCACTCTTATCAATTTGTTTGCTGGTGTAGCTTTGCCGATCTCCAAAAACCACAAGATGAGCTTGATGGCAAAGCATGTGCCGCTGTTGGTCAAAATGGTCTTTTGGCTCTATATGACTCTTTATTTAGTCAGGTAATCTTCAGAATTTCCGTTTAAGTAAAAGACTCCTGTTGTTGCTATTCTATGGCAGATTTAAACGAATGAGATATGCTTGATCTTAAAAATCATGTTATCAGAAATTGTTGTTGAGAAAAAAATAGCAAGATAACATATCAGTATGGTACTTGGAAAATTGTATCAGTTATGGTAACCTTTTACTTGATGTTTGTAATAGTCTATGCCTAAATTACTCTAATAATATGCCTGGTGAAAGCGAGACAGATAGAATAACAGTGAACAAGATGCAGTTATTAAACTAATGCTAATATAGTTGCTTATTCGATCTAAATACAGTTGGATACATCTTCAGCACAGCTGCTTGTAACCGATAATGACTTTAGGGATCCACAATTCAGGAAGCAAATCAGCGAGACAGTGAATTCTCTGTTATCATTGAAGGTTATCCCTATATTTAATGAAAATGATAGCATCAGTACCCGAAGAGCTCCTTATGAGGTATGCACTTGTATTTACCTTCTTAAGTTGCATGCTCGATTTGAGATACATATGGATCATGCATTCACCATCCTCTATATTCTTCAGCGTTGGAATGTTGATGAGATTCATAAATTATTAATATTCAATTTAATGCTAATGATTACGGAGTTCTGAACTGTGTCTTGGTTTAGTCTTATTTTTGTTACCTTTTCTTTTCCCCTATCCCGGCTTCCTAAGCATTTAGTTAGGGTTTGAAGCCACTACTGTAAATTTAACAGCAACTTGAGTATGGGGTCAGTGTATTTTACTTTAATTCAGCATATGCATCTTATAGGTAGGCTAGTACCTTCATGTTTCCACTAAATGTTTGCTTTCAAGTTGCAATCACGTTCTGTATCATTTTGTTTAAGAACTTTGCTTTATTCTGATTGCCACCTATATTAATTGTTTGATATGCTTCAGGATTCCTCTGGAATATTTTGGGACAATGATAGTTTGGCAGCTCTTTTGGCGTTGGAGCTAAAAGCTGATCTCCTAGTTCTCTTGAGTGATGTTGATGGTCTTTTCACTGGCCCGCCAAGTGATCCTCAATCACAATTAATTCACACGTATGTGAAGGAGAAGCATGAGGGGCTGATCACATTTGGCGACAAATCTAGGGTTGGAAGGGGTGGAATGACTGCCAAAGTCAAAGCTGCTGTTCATGCAGCTTATGCTGGCGTTCCAGTAGTTATTACCAGGTAAGAGTTCACGCGTACTTCTGCTGGTTCTTGTAGAGGTTTCTATCTTTTAAATTTGTTATTCAATGTATTACTTTTTTGCTTCCATTCATTTTCTTAAGTTTGGCCTCCTTCCATTTCTTTGATGAAGTGGATTTGCAGTAGATAATATTATAAAAGTACTTGATGGAGAACGTATTGGCACTATCTTCCACCGTGATTCAAACATATGGACCGCAAATGGTGAAGCTACTGGTAGAGAGATGGCAGTTGCAGCCAGAGAATGTTCCAGACGCCTTCAGGTAATATCAGTTTTCTCTGTGGAAATATCATTCAAATAGGGCACATTTAGATATTTTCGATTACCTTTTCATGCAGGCAATCTCATCACAAGAAAGGTCTAAAATTTTGCTAGCTGTAGCTGATGCATTGGAAGCAAATGTGGAACTGATAATATCTGAAAATGAAGCAGATGTTGCTACTGCACAAGAAGCTGGATACGAGAAATCTTTGCTAGCTAGACTTGCCCTTAATTCTGGAAAGGTAATATATTTCTAATTATTTAACTGATGCAACCTTACCATGTAAAGATTTCCAGCTTGTTTGCCTCATTTTTAGTCTTAATTATATGTAGATATCTAATCTTGCAAACTCGATTCGAGTACTTGCGGAAATGGAAGAACCAATTGGACGCATCCAAAAGAAAACCCAGGTAAGGATAAGCTAAGAAGCAATGGATAGATACAATAAATGTCCTATCTTGATTCCATTGTTTGATGCAAACATGTTGTCTCTTGACTGTGTTTCATTTAATAGATTGATTATTTGTAATGCCTTATGGTGGATTATGGCTGAAGTGTAATCTGTTTATCTTAGTTGTAAGACTGTGACCCTGCATGACAGAGCAATGGTTGGTTGGGGGGGCACACCAAATAGCTAAAATTGTTCATGAACAATCTAAAGCTGAAAACATGAGCACCACAATGAAGATACAATAAATGAGTAAATGTAAGTTAGGAGTACATAATACGTACATAGTCAAGTTTTCATCTACTATTTGCACAGTTAACTCATAATGACAAAACTGAGAAATGATCGGTAAGAGTGCCCGGATAGACCAGAAGTCCATGTCAATCCTCAGACCGTCTTAGTATTGTTTCCCCTTTCTCCTCAACAGAATGTCCTTTAGATGTCTTCGAATATATTAAGTCATCATTGTTTCTCTCCAAATATTCATTTTTGACTGGTTTTGGCTCCGATCCCATCATAGAGTTGTTCTTAACACCCCCCCACCCCCTCTAATTCAATTCATCTATAGATGATCAACCAAATGGCATTAATTGAAAAAAAATTAATAATTTTCTCATTTGACATGCACATTATTTTTCTGCTATTTTCTCAACATAATGCACCTATGAGTTTCAATACCAATCTGCCATTGCAAACAGATTTACTAAGTTGAGGTATGATGTCGGGCCCCTGTCTTAAAAGTAGTTAGATCCTCTCTTACTAGCTAAATTCTCAAACGGTACAGAAACGTTGAATTTTCCGAGAGCTCTATCTATTGCCATTGGCAGTTAATTTGGACACAATGATAAATTTGCTTAAACTGAGTTCTCGTAAATATTGCTTATACATACTTCTTGGTCCTGCTTTTTGTGTTACTAATTCTGTTTCTTTAAGTCCATATTGATTTGCTAGTTCACTTTTATATATTTTGTTCTCATTCTACAATAAAAATACTTACTACTTTGCATTAATAATCTCTTATAAAGACTGAACTATAAACTCCTAATTTATATTTCTCATAATTAATACCGAAGTACTAAAAGAAGTGCCCAAATTATTAATACTCCTTATTTATAGAAGGGCAAACGGTTGAAGACGACGAAACTGAACTTTATTCTTAATAATGACCTTAAGCATTGTTTAATGATTTTCTATATAAAAATGCATCTATAGAGTTGTGCGACTTGTTTTAATTTTCTTCAATGTTATAGTTTGTATCTTTAATTTTTATGTCGTTCCTTGATCCAGCTTGCAGATGGGTTTATCTTGGAAAAGACCTCTTCCCCGTTGGGTGTCCTCTTAATTATATTTGAGTCTCGGCCAGATGCCTTAGTTCAGGTATGCCAGTCCATGCACTTATCTATGGCTTATTTACCTGTAAAAAGTGCATTTTGACTGTACTCAACACTACAACTTTTAAAATCAGTTGCACCAAACAGAAAGCGTACATACTTACCAGCAATGAATCCTAAAGATCAACTCTCAAATAAATGTAGTTCTTTGGTATCTTTTTCTCTTTAGGCTCCTAATAATCATTGGAACACGCAACTCCAAAAACCAAGATACATGCATATTGTAGTGTATTTCCGATCAGCTTGGAAAATTGAATATGTTTGTTCATCAATTTTTCTGATACCCCTGTTGGAAATGCTATGTTATATAAATGTGATAGCATGTTTGAGTGATTTTATATCTCTAGTTGACCAATGCTTTTGATCTTACTTACTAATGTTAATTAATGCTTAGAGTAATAATTAGTACTGGTATGTGTGTTTCTTGTTTTGGTCTTAACAGATAGCTTCTTTAGCAATACGAAGTGGGAATGGACTGTTACTGAAAGGAGGAAAAGAGGCTAAAAGGTCAAATGCAATTTTGCATAAGGTTTGTTCTCTTATTCGTGAGAAAGAGACTTTCTGAATATGGTATAGTTCTCCTGAAGTAACCTCCTTTTTTTGTTTCTCTGTTGCTTTCAGATTATCACATCTGCCATACCCAAAAATGTTGGTGAAAGGCTTATTGGACTTGTCACTTCAAGAGATGAGATCCCTGAATTGCTGAAGGTATTCTGATTTAATCTTTGTTACAATGATAATTAAAAAGTATTAGGAAAAGCATCTGAATAAGAATTAATGGTTCCAGCTTGATGATGTAATCGATTTGGTGATTCCAAGAGGAAGCAACAAGCTTGTTTCTCAAATCAAGTCCTCAACAAAGATTCCAGTCCTTGGTCATGCTGGTATTGTAATCTCTCTGAGTGATCTTGAGCCTATATAGTATTGTATTTATGGAAACATTTTTTTTAACTTCGCTTTAATTTGTTTTGCAGATGGTGTCTGTCATGTTTATGTTGACAAGTCTGCAGATTTGGACATGGCAAAACGCATTGTTACAGATGCCAAAACAGATTATCCAGCTGCGTGCAATGCGATGGTACTATGTTACTTTTCTGTAGTTGGTATCAATCATAATGACATAGAATCTTTATAAGCATTTCAAATCACTGTTTTGGCTATAATGTTTCTTCAGGAAACACTACTTATTCACAAGGACTTGTTGCAAACAGAGCTTGTAAATGAGCTAGTTCTGGAGCTTCAAACTAAAGGTAAGACTCCTCGATTCCTCTTTCATCCTGTATATTTTCTTTTGCTGGAATTTTATTCTGGGCCAACGCAGTCTACGAGCCTTACTATTTTTATTTTATTGTATTGTAATTTTGTTGGTGTTTCTCTCAAATGAGTTTATGCAGGTACCCTTCCCTTAGGTACATGCTTATTCTTTTTCTATGATTAGTCATCTAATGTACTTAACATTTTTTGAAACTCATTCTGAAACAAGTGGCGCAACACTTATTTGATCTGAATCTGCTTCTTATATCACCGGCAGATTCTATTGTCGCGGTTCTAAATTGTAGGGGATATGTAAAAAGAACTAAGTAGGAAGAACCACTATAGCCGAATGACTTGTTACCTAAGAAAGGAAGTGTGTGCAGGTGTTTCTTTTATATGGTGGAGCAAAATTGTTTGATAATGCCTTACGAAATTCTTGGGGAAATCGATAAAGAACTAATTAGGTAGAACCACTGTAGCAGAAGGGGCATGTTAGCTAACTAGCTCATTGAATTTGGTGCAGGTGTTTCTTTATATGGTGGAACAAGAGCATGCGAATTGCTAAACATTCCAAAGGCACCTTCTCTTCATCATGAGTATAGTTCTCTCGCTTGTACTGTGGAGATTGTGGATGACGTGTATGATGCAGTTGACCATATACATCAGCATGGAAGGTATGTTGAATGATTTTTTTTTTTTGGCCACATGAGTACTAAAATGTCTGCAGATGTGCACCTAGTCTTGGTTTGGATTCACCCTTAATTTAGCATTTTTTTTGGGCAGTGGTCACACTGATTGCATCGTGACAGAAGATCATGAAGTAGCCGAAGTATTTCTGCATCAAGTTGATAGGTATTGTTGCTACTTCATTTGTTGTTTTCACGAGTTCAAAATGTTTGCCATTGATCAACTGAGTTCCTATACAAGTACAATTTAGATGCTCGTTACTGAAGTAGCCTTTCTAGCATTTGACACTTTCTCTGGATTTGGTATTCGGACTTATTGTTAACTCAGTAATATAAACATCATATTAAGATTTATGATTAGACTTGTCCTGATGTTTATACTGCAGTGCTGCCGTGTTTCATAATGCAAGCACAAGATTCAGTGATGGCTTTAGGTTTGGGCTAGGTGCAGAGGTAAACAATTTTTGAACTAAGTGGGGGAAGTAATTATATGCCACATTTCCTAAACTACATCCCAACCGTTCTTCACTATTGCAATAGGTTGGAATTAGTACTAGTCGTATTCATGCTCGTGGTCCAGTTGGTGTAGAAGGATTGCTCACGACTCGATGGTATGTCATCTTTTTAGTCGTAGTTTTAGCTGTTCTTGTACAACTGCTTAATACTTCTTTTATTATTTTGAAGTTTATGCTGGTTACCATGGTGATATACATTTATAAAAATGTTGTGGCCACTGAACTGATATTCCCCTTCTTTCGCCGACTGATCATAGTGTTCTCTACATAGAACGTACAAAGTAGTCCTTAGGTTACTCGTAAGAATCTTATAAAGGTTAATCAACAGAAATGGCTTGTAATGCAAAGCAAGCAGCTAATCGTTCCAAAAGTAGGTTATGGAGCTTCAGGTGTTAGACCTGTCGTCTCTGAAAACATTCGCCATGTAAGTAGAGGTTTATTGCCAAGTGCATGACTCCATTTGCTGACATGTATCATGATTGCAAGATGTCTTTTGAGTCCATATCTTAACAAGTTAGGTCATAAGTAAAGTACAAGCCTCTCCTAATCTCGAAGGCTAATGGATTTCCATGCTATTGAGATTGGTTGTTGTAACTTCGACCACTTTAACATTAGATTTGTTACCTTGGCTAAATGTACTACTGTCGAAAAAAATGACTTCCAAGGCTTTTTCCTCATCTTTTTAAAAGTTCTTATCGACTGCAGTTCTTTGCATCATTGCACGATGTTCTGTTTTCACCGATGGCACGCATCATTTATATATCCTTAAGGAGACGCCCGTCATATAGTTTGATATCAAATAAATCTGTTTTCTCGCCATATAATATTTGTTTGTTGTTGCTGACTAAATCGTGCAGGATTGCACGAGGAGGTGGTCAGGTAGTTGATGGTGATAAAGGGGTTATTTACACTCATAAGGAGCTTCCTTCACAGGCCTGAGAAATATTAAGAGAAATACTGTTGTTGCATTGGCCTTGACTGAAGTTGGCACCCCGAAGAAGAGGATATTAGGCAGTTCTCTTTGTCCGCGGCGTGTTAAGATGATTCCACTGCAGTCTAAGTCAGTCACAACCTTATGTATCATAATTGCTTTAGCTAACAAGCATTATTAGGCAATTGGAGTTTGATATTGCCATATAAGGATCAATAAACCAACTATTTTTTTAGCTATGAATGATTTTTCGAGATTGATACTATTTGGCCGGACTTACAATTCCTCTTGATTATATGCTAAGTTACGTTTTGATCACAAAACATATACTTCGCCTCCAAAGAATTGAAGAAGGTAAGAGAACGGGCCTCTAGCTCGAGTTTGAGGGTCCCTCCTACTAACAAAAGAGTCGGGTGGCCCACTAAAGTGGGCCGGCCTCAAACTGGGCTAATAGACTCCTTGGGTAGTTGGCGATCGGATCCTATTTTTACTTGAGTTCATCTGCTATAAGATAAGATACATCATGTATTTGGGTCTTACACACTGAGCATAACAATATGTATCATTGGTTGATGATAATATATAAGGTAAAGAAAGAAGGAAGTTGATTTTGTTTTTAAAAGTTCAAGAACAATCCTCAAACTAATAAAAGTGATATTGAAAGTAAATTTTAGGAATTTTAATAAGGCAACTGGTGTGAATGCTCATAATTCTATTGCTGCATGATTGCACTTGTTGATGGAGTTGAAAGTAGTACAAAGCCCATCATTCTATGAGGAAGTAGGAGCCGATCTAGCAATTTTGACACTGTGTTTTCAATTTTTACGATGAAATTGAAAAGTGTTTTCCTTTTGATCCGGGGTCAAATTGAAACTCAATTGGCAGGAAAAGAAAATTTATAGGGAAGATCTTTACTTATATCTTTGTAACTTGTGAGTACTTTGGGATTCGCTCTGTCAACCTCGAGGATCTTTAGAATGATTTTGAAGTCAACTATGTTACTTGGATGGTATGGTTAATAGCGTGGATATTGGTTCTCGGGTCAATGTTTGTATTGTCAAAGTTATGGAAGCATTCTTTGATACCGAATATGCTAAAGATATTTTTGGTTCGTCTGGTGAGGAAGATTTCTATCCATTGGAGCTTTCTCTCAAGCACCTTGACAAGTTGCAGTGGACGAGCAATGAAGATTTCAACTAGATTGGGCTTCATCTTCAAAATATTCAGATCTCCAACTCTATCTATACTCCTTAGTCTAGTATATTTGCTAACTCTATTAATAATTTTGCTTGTGTTTTGTGTGTTTCTAAATCTTGTAACAACTTATTGGTGGTTTTTTCCAACTCTTGTTAATCAAACATCGACATATTCAAAAATTTTGGGCTTTTCCGTGACACCGACCACGAGGAATATATCCCCTTGTCCGCTCATGTCATAAACAGTTACCCAAATGGTTCCCTTTTGTTCTCCTTTACCACAATATGTTTCCTAAGGATTTAGATTACAAGGATGCACAAGCAAAAATTATTTATGAGTTACTCCTTTATATTAGTACTTTGAGGAGTACAAGGGTCTTTCGGAAAACTCTTGCAATTGATGAACAAAAAATCATCTGCTTTATTATGTTTCATGTAATATTCTATGTTCTTTTCGGTAAGTCTTCAGGGGGCATTAATTTCATTATGTGTTAAACCTTGAATGTTTGTATCCCCTGTTTCCTATCTATAAAAAAAAAGTAATTTTTTGTATTAGACTAACAAAATATTTACAACAAATTTTCTACTACATGCAAGACTTCGAAATATATTAAATATTTATTGAATTTTATTCTTAAAATACTAAATAAATTATTAATTCCAAATTATAAACTATAAAAAATATATGAAATATGTCTAAATTTTATTCTTATAATTAACGAATGATTAAAACAGACTTTATAGGTCCTAATGCTATAAGACTATAATATAAAAAGGTTTAAACTTAGGAGGTGTTGACCACATAACTTTAAGAACACACATATACATATTTACCTAAATTACACATATTTTTTATGATTCAAATAAACCACATCGAACGCTACCAGATCGTCCCGTGTGCAGTAAATTAACATACATCATTGGTTGATGATAGAGAAAGACACTTTCATCGTTAAGCTCAAAAGCTAGAAAGATGATTATTCCCTCATTCCCACCATCTCAATCAAACATTATTATCCTCTTTGCATGTCCTCATTTCAATCAAAACGGAAAGGTCTCTTTATCATTTTTTTCTAGTTTGACAAGACTAAAAGTTGAAGCTGTCTTATTCGGCTATTCCTATTCTCATTGTCTTTTGAATTGTTAAACATAAATGACCAATAGTTTAAGCACTGACATCTGTATAACGGACTATAATTATTTGCAATTTTTTCTACGGATAGTTATTAGACTAGTGATATCTAATAAAAAAATTTATTAAGAAATTTCACGTTTAATTTTCGCTGAATGCATAACTCTACCATATTTGTGATACATATTATTATAACTGTTATTTTAGTTAGTCATGTTTCAGTAACTGTGATTTTCATCACTAATTTAAGAAAACGAAAAATTATTTGCAATTTAATTTTTTGCAATATTAGCATGAACTTAGTGGATGCCGGCCTATTTATATATATGAGTAAATTATGGTTAATAATGGAGCATGGACTGTTTCTAGATAAAAACACAAGGAATGAGTCACTACCTAAGGGTTGGGAATTGTAAAAAAGAACAAGTTTTGTATTAAGTTTGGGCTAATGTGATGTTGACCCGGAGAAAATGTTTAGTTCCTGTAGCTAATGCAACTAGTTTTTTAATCTATCAATCTATTATCTATGCCACTAGATTAAATTTTGTAGAATGAATATTGCATACTAGTTTCTCCAACTCAATTGAACTTTACCCCTTCTCCTATTTTAATGACATTATTTGCACAGTATTAGACTCATTTAACCACGGGGCGGATCTATAGTTCTTCAAGGTGGTTTAGTTGAATCACAAAAATAGACTAGCGATATTGCCAGAGCAATTTTCATTCAGCCAGAGCAAAGTTTGAGTATATACCTATTTTAACCTTCAAGTCAACTATTATATTTATCATTATTTAATATCTTCGTGCAATTAGAGTTAATTTTAAAAATCAGCAATAAATGAACAAATTCAATATTTTAAATATATGCATTCTTAATGTTAGTTAATCATCATTAATGAGATGAAACATTGGATAAGAAAGAGTGAAAGACGATTCCTCTTGAGATTATTCATTCTCAATGGCGTATAGACTCAAGATCATCAATATTTGACATTATTTTTTAAGGTATTGAAATTGGAAAATTAATATCTAAGTTGAATGATAATTATCATCATCGGAAAGGTAATGTGCTCAAGATAAATTATACGAGATTGTTGACGAGTCAAATCTTATGGTTTATGAATCCAATATTCAACGGATCAAAGGGCGAACGAAGAAAAAAACAAAAGTTCAACCAAAAGAAATCCTTTACAATTTGAAATCATAGAAAAGCTCGGCAAATGTTCTCATACTCATAGAGGGAGATATCTTAATCGCTAATTGCTCATAATTTCTTCAGTCTTATGTTCATCGTTTCATTGTTTAATACTGAGTATTAGTTCTTGTGGATATTGTGTTGCATAAACTTACCTAACAAAATTCATTGTTTAAGATTACCTTTTCTTCTTTCATTGCTGACTCTGTGCAAAAAAAAGTTACAGACAACTAATTTTTACATTCATTTCTTTTTAATTGATATTGAAGATCTTACATACTAATGTCTATTGCCTTTTATTTTCAATTGAAATAGAACATACTTCCTCCATCCCTAAAAGATTGTCACATTGACTTTTGTTAGTCAAACATTACAAAATTTGATCATGAATTCCATTAAACGATAAGAAATAATATAGTCTTGTGGGACCTTGTTAGATTCGTCTCAATATATATTTTTTAAATATTAACTTTTTATAATTTTTTCGCATGTAGAATAATAAATATTTATGTTTTAAATCGTGTTTTGTTGACCACCAAAAGTCAAAATGTGACAATAGCTTTCCAACGCATTTTGAATCGTCAAAATCGGAGTTTTAACGAAGAGGGAAATGAAGTTTTAAGTTTGTCGCCAAGCCAAACTCTTAAAAGTTACACTTTTGGTCCAGTTTTAGCATTTATTTACGTAAAACCACAAAAACATTTAGAATTAACTGATCTGCTAGCTTTAGGAACCAATTACGCACCCGCTACACACTTTTAAGAACCATTTATACATCAATCCCACTTATAATAACCAAACTGCAATGATCAAGCATTTATTGAAATTATTTCACCAATTACTTCCCGATATTGGTATTTAGCATGTGTGTTTGCCCACAAATGTATAATTTTCCGAACACATAAAAAACAAGCGTTGGAAGCATGACAGTAAAAATGTTCAACTTCAAAGTAATCATTCCATCTGTTATATGGTACTAACGTTCATAAGATATTGTTTATATGTGTCATGCGGCCACCAAAATTTTGCTGACTAATTTACTCATGACACATTTTCCAATCTCACTGCCTCCATCCTAAATATGATCGATATATTTTGATTTTTCATTGTCAACAAAATACAATTTAAAATATAAATAATTTTTATTTTTTGTGTGAAAAAATTATAAAAAGTTAATATTTCAAAAATTTATATTGAAATAAATCTATCAAAATCCTACATGACTATATTATTTCTTATCATTTAGTGAAAACTCTTAATCAATTTTTTTTAAAATTTAACCATGAAAAATTAAAATGAACCAATCATTTAAAGAAAAGGAGAGTATATTATTCCAAATCATTCAAATCAAGTATAATCATCTTCTAACTAATAAGATGAAAATATACGACACTCTGATTAGGCCTATGAATGAGCCCAAAAACACGAAAAGTTCGTTCGTATTCGACTCGAAAAGCTCGGTTCATGGCTCTATTCGAGAAATTAAACATAGAATCGAGCCTTCATTTTCGCCTTTTCGGTATTCGGCCAAACGAGCCGAATAGCTCGAATAGCTCGGCTCGGCCTTCCCTTATATATTTATACTATAAATTCTTGGAGGTAGCACATCTGAAGATCTTGGACTACTTCCTCTATGACCAATTGGTTTTAGAGTGGAACCCCATAGATTATTTACATGGTATCATGAGCCAAGCCCAAGTTAATGAGGCACGTGTAGCCCCGCCGATGTTGTTCCGGCAAATATTACTGGCGAGGAAAATTCCGCCAACGATTGGGTTACACGTGAGGGGAGTGTTAAGATACACCTCCTACATCGGAAGCCGGTATCCTCCCAAATAGATATATAAGATTTTGGGCTACCCTCTTCCAATTGCTTTTAGAATGAAATCCCACAAACTCTTAACATATATACATATAGTGACACATATTATTTTTAGTCAGGCATCGGGATGATGTTGTAGTCAGGTATTGGGACGATACAGTAGTTAGGAATACTATAAAAGAGTCAAGGTTGGAGCATTTGTGGGGCATACGAGTAAGACCCTCCTTGTAATAATATTTTTGTATAATGGATTTCCCTTTTCAGGTTGTCTCCCAAATGTAGGTGCAACATTGACAGATAACTGGGTTTACAATTTATGTATTTTTACTAGTTCCGTATTTTCCTCTTTACGTTACTACTGATTTTGTATTCTGTGTTCGATCATCGTACTGTTAGAACCAAGTGGTATAACAGGTGGAAGGATAATTGGCCATTTTACTAAACGAGGGAAGAATAGGGGGGGGGGGTGTTTGATATCTGGAACTGAATGGAGTGTGTGCTCTTAAGGCGTTTTATTTTCAAATGGGGGAGCGGGGGGCATTTTACTTAACCTAACGGATCCATTATGGTTCTCGGTCCGAATCTGGTTGTTGACAGGTTTCAACCGGTTCTGGAGTGCTATTCGAAACAAGGTTTCTGTCCGGTTCCGGTTCGAACCGGTAACAACATCACACAAGTACCTTCAATACATAGAGAAATTATTAATAACTAATTGTACATATCCTGACCAAGTGTGTCAAGACATGAGTTAATTATCTTGTGTGATTTACTTGGTTGGTGATTTTATTGATGACAATTATTGCTCATTACCCTAACAATTGGTGAGGTTTTCATTACGACAATTATCTAGACACGTTCATTGAATAGCGATTACGGAAACAAAGATTTGTCTAATAAAACATCCATCCGTTACTTGAATTTAGTAAAGAACGTACGCATCTCCCACGGTCTAATAATAATTGGAGCAAAATGTGATCACGCTCACATTAAGCGTCCCCTCACGCCGAACCCACAGCTTGAAAGGGAGTAAATCACGGTACGATCCCCAGGGCCAGAGTGTATGGAGGTCTGTCTACGCTGCGCACTTAACTTGGGATAAAACTCCCAAACTGCCGCTGACGAGGTTCGAACCCATGTCAATTGGAACAATCTGCATACACCCTAACCACTGGGGCAACCCGTGGGGTTACGGTCTAATAATAATGTGAATACAAGGTGTTGATGCAGACGATATGCATGCATGCCATGAAGATGAAATTAATACCATGGAACCATATATAGATTCTAGACAACTACTAATGTGAGCAATAACTTAACTACCAAATTAGAGTGATGATTTGGTTTTCCAACACATTACTAAACAATTCCGAACACCATTAAATTATATCTCAAAAAACATATAACAGGAAAGCTTTCCCGATTTGTGTATGAAATTGTTGGCCACCAAGGGGACCTAAAAACATTAAATTTTATCAAAAGTTAAATATCCAATACGCGCGTACCACAGTGTAATACTAACATTTAATTATAGCAATTAGCCCACGGGCATAGCTCAAATGGTAAGAGATTTCACTATAAGAGTGTGTTTCTCTACAAGTGTGTGGGTTCGATCCAAGGCAGGTGCATGAGTAACTCTGCATTTGTTCAAGGGAGGATTTGCTTGTGGGTGGTTACCCAGCCTACTCTGGGCACTCTTGAGGTAGAGTACCGAGCCGCTAGAGACACATCCCGGATTCACCTCCTCTGTTGGGCGATGGGCTAGCCAAGCGGGGCGCCTTAAATGAGCGCATCATTAAATTATAGCAATTAATCAAGCTGGCCTTTTTCAGGTGCCTATAAAATCATTGTTTCTCGAACCATTTTAATAAGTGAGTAAAACCCATTATTATTCTTATTTGATAATAATACTAGTAGAAAAATGAGTGGTTTTGGAACATCATCATCATCATCATCATCATGTGGAGCATGCAGGTTCTTGAGAAGAAGGTGCACAAATGAGTGTGTTTTTGCTCCTTATTTTAGTTATGAGGATGCAACATCCCATTTTGGAACAGTTCATAAGGTGTTCGGAGCTAGCAATGTCTCTAAGTTGCTCTCACACGTGCCGCTTGTCGCCCGCCGGGAAGCCGCCGTCACCATATCGTATGAAGCGATTGCAAGAATGGAAAATCCTGTTTATGGTTGTGTTGCTCACATCCTTGCACTTGAGCATCAGGTTGTTACACTACTCTTTCCGTTCGTGTTATACTTTGATCTTCGGTAGTGTCACAATGATCGTCGTTCAATTACCATAAGTAAATAGCACAAAAGTTACACTTTAATATCTTCATATTAATGTCGTAGCTAAATCTTATCGATTAAAGTTACATTTTGGTCTTCATACCTCACATAAAAGGTACGTTTTGGACTCTACACTAATTAACTTACGTTCTCACTTAATATCAAGTTATTATTGAGATATAAAAAATCACATACATTAGTAATTTGATGATCAAAGTATTACAACTTTTATATAGGTTGTTAGGGGAATTAAGCATAAATCTTATATTTATTTTGAGACCATTTATTGACATTTAATTTTTTATGTCAATATCCACTAGCAACTCATTTTTAGCCTGTCTTTTTCAAATTGAATTGATTAGTTTGTCTTTTCGTCATAATACATACGAATTGAACCGTCGTATTTTCATTTGATGGAAATTAAGGTTAATCAATTATTACAATTTATTATAGCTAGCATGCATGCATGGGAGAGGCAAATATTATTTGTCTACCTATATGTCTTATTTATATTTTCTTATAATTAGTATTAATCAACATATGTTGTGTTAGTTAACCATTGAGATAATTATCGATCGAAATTTGGTTCCGAATAATAATACTAAGTTGTTTACTTTGATCATCAATAATATCACTAAATTTTACCACTTGTAGTTTCATCTTCGTAAGTGGCACAAAAGTTACACTTTGATCAGCGAATTAACGACTCAACTATTTTTAAGATTTTACGGAAATGTTATTTTGGACACCTAAGTGTAACTTTTGTGGCACTTACGAGGACTATATCGCTACGGTGACACTATTGAGAACATAACCGCAACTTATTTCTACTATCAGAGATCGTTTTTTTTTTACCATTATCATGTTTTCTAGCCTATATATAATACGGGAAGGGGGCAAATGCACGTTAATTACTTTATAAAGCCCCATGCATGTTCAATTTTTTTTTTGAAAAAATTTATTAACTACTTATCGTTCTAATTTCTTTTGTATAAATTTAAACGAGCTTTCATTCAATACCCAAAAATAATATATTATTTTGTATTTTTAAAATTTAATTTTATCCTAAATTTCTAGTGAAATAATATTTAAAAAGTTCAACTTTCTTAATATTATTTTTCAAAAATATGTTTAAACATGAGACTGAGTAAACAAATTATTAATCCGTACATGCATTGAATAATTTCTGATAACTAGTACATATAACTTGGTGTGTCTTGTAGGTTGCCAGCCTAAAAGAGGAGATAGAGATTATAGAGAGCCAAATGGCAAGTCTATCAATTGATAGCCAATTAAGCTATGGAGAGGTTCAACAAGATTATTCAAATAATGTTGAAATGCAGTTTTCTTCCAATCTTGATTGCTATATTAATCAACAAAATGAACTCATCAACTCCTCAGGAACGATGACACAAAATAATGGGGAATATTATTTCGGCAAAACAAATGATGAATCCAATAATAACTTTGATTGGAATAATATAAATGGTATTTTCTTTGACGAAATTAGAAATAGTGATCAAGAATTGTTGAACATTCTTGGCTATCAAATGTAAACAAAAAGTAACTAGCAAGTAACTATTGTGGAAGCTATGTAAACTATTATAGTAGAAGCTTAGATAGCGCAAAAAAGTGCTATCTTAAGGTAAAAAACGAGCTTTATCTAAGCTCATTTCTGTAATAGTGTAGTAACTTTGTCGAAGAACATGTGATCGAGCTTTTATATTTTTATTTAATTTTAATTGTACTGTCTTAATATATTAATTGATTAACTTTAGGATATAATGCATAAATAAAGACTTTTGGGAATATTTAATTAGTTAGCTTTATTTGATGATTAGTGGAAGACTCACGGGTAATTTTGGGTTTCGAAAATATATTAAAATTGTAATATAAATAATTCATGGCATGTTTACTACTAGAAAAAATATTTTAGACAACAGTCCAAAAAGGACTTAGACAATACAAAAGAGCGTTGGGTATTTATTCCAACCTTGAATTTATTGGTACGGTAAAGATATTTTTGGAAAAAATTTGGGCCTTGAAAAATGTGAAAAGATTGGGTGCATCAATACTTCCATGCATCAGGTTCATCAAGGGGGTTTGGGCATAATATCTTATAAATTAAGGGCCACGATGTAATTATTTATATAATTAAGGGTCACGCTACAATTATCTATATATTTGTGGGTCAATTTACAAATCACATATATATATATTTACTACTTTTATTTTGGATTGATAAATATGTGGTACTGTACCATTATTATAGTATAATTTGGGTACAAGTTATGTTGATATTGTTTCTTGTACCTAGGCTTGTGAGCAAACGTCTGGGTTCGAAATTATCCGTCATATCCGATTCGAAAAAATTCGGTTCGAAGTATGTTCGAAGGCATGATACTGATACATGAACCTTGATTTTAGGTATATTAAAAATCGAGACGAACGGTTCGATTTAGTTCGGCTCGATCACCCCCCCTTTTCCCCTTCATTAAATAAGAGGGCTGAAGTCCTGAAGTATAATATGAGGCCTGTGAGTTTGTGACTAATAAATTAAGAGGGCTAACTCAACCCATCCCAATAGTAGAGAATAGAGTATAAGTTTCACTCCTTATGCCTCCATCTAAACCCTAATCAGTATCTCAAAAATATCTTTCCCTTTATCGACTATGCTCTATCAGTCTCTTTACTCTCACTCTCTCAAACTCTCTGAAAATCTCATTCCTCAGTTGTAATCGGTCTCCCTCAGTTGAAATCGTGAGGATTCATGTCATATAGAGCCTTGATGTCCCTAGTTGAAGGTGCAATATTTTTTTACTACTATTTTTGTGCCTAAACTGTTCGACTTTGCTTGCATGTGCTCTAATCGACCTTGATTTTATGTTTTTTGGTTTCGATCTATAATTTGTGTTAATTGTTTTGTCGATTCATGGTTAGATCTAGTTTGACTTTGATGTTGACTTTGCCTAAATTGTTCGTGTTGGAATATCCCGGGGTTGCAAGACACAATGAACTACGATAGTTCATATGTCTAGAAAACCCTAATTCGTTGATCGATAGAACTTACACAATGAAACTAGCTCATAGAAGTATATGTTTAAAGGTAGTGTGAATATGCTACAAATAACATATAAAAGAGTAGTGCTACAAAGTTATACCTTTGAAGCGTGAGCGGAAGCTATGTCAATCTTTAAGCGCTTATCCCCACACCTTGCTCCTTTGCTTTCTCTTGGAGAAATGTCTATCACCAAGGTGATATGAAACTACTATGAAATAGTCCACACCAATACCTTAGATAGCAATAAGACACACTTGGACTAGTGTGTGTTATTGAGGAGTATGTAGTCTTTACTACTATAGCAAAAATGTAGAACTAGTTCTACACTCTACACTTAGAGTTTTGCTAGAGGGTTGAGGTTGAAGATGAAGTGTGTTTGTTTGTGTTCTCTAGCAAGAGATGTGCAAGACTTAGATTGATTTCTTCACATTCAATATCATCTTATGATATAGAATGGATGATGAAACATATTGCACACTAAACAAACACATTAACCATCCATATGGTTAATGCCTCTTGGTCCATGGAAGATGCTCTTACAAGAGTTCTTCCCAAGGGATACAAAGCCTTCCCAAGGCATAAAGTAGCCACCAAGATGTCAACTCCTCATAATGATGAGATTAGTTAATTAATCTTAATTAATTAATTAAATCATATCTTGTTTAATTAATTCATTAATTAATCAAATCATTTCAATAAATGATAATATATAAATATATATCTCACATATATATATATACATAAACCCTAAATAGTGCGTCCGGAACTAATTCCGGGCGCACCATCGGTTCGGGACACGATCTCGATCGAACCGAAATTCCTCAATATGGATCAAATCCCTTATTCACTTTCGGGTCACTACTCGAAAGTATCTTCGGTAATTGTTATGTGTGTGACCTCATAGCCCGAGTAACGAAAGCATCGGGATTCAACGTATAAGACCGTATACTCGAATCCCGAAGATCATCGTGAGAGCCTAGTCTGCCATTCGATGACCCCCGGCATTATCTCGGGTGAGACTACTGATAGTTCAGATAACTATCGGTTGTTGAACCGTATATATAGATGATATAGTTCACGGGCACTAATTGAGGAAATTGACACATCAATTTCCAACACTCCCACTTGCCCTTGGACTATTACCAATGTCTTGGATGTACACTTGCATCCTTGTCACATGATTCCCTTTGTCCTCGGTTTTCGTCATAGGCTAAAGCAAGAAAGCATGTCGCCAACTCCTATGACATAATTTCTCGGAACACGAGATAGTCTCACTCCCGTTCATAACGGGTGAATTCATAAGTAAGACTCACTCTCCGAGTGGCCAGAAAAACCTTCCCTGTATACCAGGGTGGACAAAGACCCTACCAATGCATCACCGATCATCTCACCACTACATTCACATAAGACCCAACGTACCCCATTACCACCAGTAACGGATGGGTCCGGAAGTAGTCAAAGCCTCATGCTCACGTAGCATGAGAATGATATGCATGTAGGTCTCAGAACCTCTATCATATGGCTCGTGTGAAATATAGGACACAAGATCTCTTCTATAATTTCACAACGGTCACTGTCCAGTACCATGTCAGGACTCTCTTGACAATGAACCCATGTAATGATTTGGACCATCCTTTTGACTTAAGAAACAAAGTCAAACGAATCATTACACACTAGTTTGGTTGTGTCCGTTCCCAAAACGCCGGGACATACCACTAGGGACAATGTAATCACCATAGTTCTTGTCTTGAAAAAGGGGTTCCTTAGCCAATACACTTATTGGCTCCTCTTCAAGAACTCGTGATTACATGGGAATTAAAATATTTATCATACAACTATGATTAAATATTCAATTGTTTATTCAAGTGCTATAAAAGAATAGGCAATCAATAAACAAGAAGTAATACTTTTATTCAACAATAAGAGTTTTACAAAAGTATACTTCATACATATAAATCAAATAAACTGAAATGAAGCTCCCACTAAGACTAAGACCACTCGGACCTAAGTCTAAGTCCAATAGCTGAAGTATGGAACCCATGTTTGGTCTGAGGCAATGGTTTAGTCAAGGGATCAGCTGCGTTGTCGTCTGTATCTACTTTGGATACTTTGATGTCACCTCGCTGGAACATTTCACGGACGAGGTGATACTTCCTGAGGACATGCTTGGACTTATGATGAGCCCTGGGTTCCTTAGCATGTGCTATGGCTCCAGTGTTATCACATAACAACTCAATTGGACCATCAGCGCTAGGAACTACCCCAAGCTCAGTCATAAACTTCTTAAGCCAACATGCCTCCTTGGCTGCTTCAGAAGCTGCAATGTACTCGGCCTCCGTAGTAGAATCTGCAACTGTGTCCTGCTTGGAACTCTTCCAACAGATGGCTCCACCGTTCAGGCAGAATACAAACCCGGTCTGAGAACGAAAATCGTCTCGATCGGTTTGGAAACTGGCATCGGTGAAACCTTTTGCAATCAACTCCTCATCTCCGCCATATACCAGAAACATATCCTTAGTCCTTCTCAAGTACTTAAGGATAGATTTCACAGCGGTCCAATGGCTGTTGCCTGGATTCGCTTGATATCGGCTGGTCAGACTCAGAGCGTACGATACGTCTGGTCTAGTGCACAACATGGCATACATGATAGATCCTATGGCTGAAGCATACGGGACTCTACTCATGTTCTCCTTCTCGACGTCAGTGGTGGGGCACTGACTTTTGCCGAGAATAGTGCCAGTTGTCATAGGCAGTATTCCCTTTTTGGAATCGATCATATCGAATCGTCTCAGAATCTTATCAATATAAGTGTCCTGTCTCAGGCCAATCAACCTATTGGCTCGATCTCGATATATCTTGATTCCAAGGATATACTGCGCCTCTCCTAAGTCCTTCATTGAGAAACACTTACACAACCATCTCTTGACTGACTCAAGGAGCGGTTTGTTGTTTCCAATGATCAGTATGTCATCTACATACAGGACTATAAATGCAATGTGGCTCCCACTTACCTTCTTGTATACACAAGCATCCTCCTCATTCTGAATGAAGCCAAATTCTTTAATTGCTTCATCGAATCGGAGGTTCCAACTGCGAGAAGCTTGCTTGAGTCCATAAATGGATCTCTGAAGCTTACATACCTTCTTAGGTCCTTTCGGACATGTAAAGCCTGGAGGTTGTGTCATGTACACATCCTCCTCAAGGTTTCCATTAAGGAAAGCGGTCTTTACATCCATTTGCCATATCTCATAGTCATAATATGCGGCAATGGCTAAGAGGATCCGAATAGACTTGAACATGACTACCGGTGAGTAGGTTTCATCATAGTCAATACCATGAATTTGTTTGAAACCCTTCGCCACTAGTCTAGCCTTATAAACATGGACATTTCCATCTTTATCAAGCTTTTTCTTAAAGACCCACTTACACTCGATAGGTCTAGCACCTTCGGGTAAGTGAACCAATGTCCAGACATCGTTCTGGTACATAGAGTCTATCTCGGATTTCATGGCTTCAAGCCATGACTCGCTATCTGGCCCTTTCATTGCGGCTCCATAAGTATAAGGCTCGTCGTCTTCTATCAAGAAGGATTCCCCATACCATCTATCGGGAACATGACGAGTCCTATTGGATTTCCTAAGGGTCGGTACTTCTTCAGGAGTTTCATCTACCGTGGATCTAGGGTCCAAGATAGGATCCACCATGAATGGAGGATCTACTTCCTGAAGTGAGCCTGCCGAGTTCGTTAACTCGACTTGCTCATTTGATGAGACCCTTGAGTTCAATAACCCAACTCTCCTATTCAATGAGTTTCTTGAGTTCGATAACTCAACTTGCTCATTAAACGTGTCGAATGAGTTCATTATCTCATTTGGCTCATCATCTTGAACTTCTTCAAGTTGTACCGTATCTCTGACATTTCCTGATAAGAACTCTTTCTCAAGGAAATGCGCTGTCCTAGCCACGAAAATCTTATTTTCTGGCTTAAGGTAGAAATAATATCCTTTGGTTTCCTTTGGATAACCAATGAAATGGCACAAGTCAGCCTTTGGGCCTAGCTTGTCTACGTTCAATTTCTTGACGTAGGCCAAGCAACCCCAAACCCTGAGAAAGCTAATCTTGGGACGTTTCCCAAACCACATCTCATATGGTACTTTCTCAGCTGACTTGGTTGGACAATTATTTAAGGTAAGTGCGGCAGTTTGCAACGCGTAACCCCAGAAGCTGACATGTAGGTCGGTTCGACTCATCATGGATCGCAAACTGTCTAACAGAGTGCGATTCCTCCTTTCGGACACACCATTATGTTGTGGTGTTCCGGCCGGTGTGAGTTGTGAAACAATTCCACAATCTCTAAGATGAGCGTCAAACTCGTGGCTCATATATTCGCCTCCTCGATCGGATCGAAGAGTCTTAATAGTCTTGCCGAGTTGATTCTCTACTTCATTTTGGAATTCTTTGAACTTTTCAAAGGCTTCACTCTTGTGCTTCATTAAATAGACATAGCCATAACGGCTAAGGTCATCCGTGAAAGTAATGAAGTAGGAAAAACCACCTCTTGCAGGAGTGTTCATTGGACCACATACATCGGTATGTATTATCCCCAATAAATCACTTGCTCTTTCACTCGTTCCAGTGAAAGGCGATTTGGTCATCTTGCCTAAAAGGCATGATTCGCATTGGTCATATGATTCAAAATCAAGTGACTCAATAATTCCACTTTCGTGGAGTTTCTTGATGCGATTTTCATTTATATGACCAAGTCTGCAATGCCATAGGTAGGTAGGATTCAAGTCGTTAGGCTTGTTCCTTTTAATATTTACGTTATATACCTCATGGTCCTCATCTAGTATGAAAAGACCATTTTGGTTTGAAGCTTTTGCATAAAGTAAACCATCACGATTAATAGAACACATATTTCTTTCCATAAGGATGGTAAAACCATCATTGTTCAAAACAGATATGGAAATAATATTTCTAGAAATAGCGGGAATACAATATACATTATTTAAAACTAAGACCATCCCGGATGGTAGTTTTAAATCTATCTTGCCCACGGCAACTGCAGCAACCTTTGCTCCATTGCCCACCCGCAAGTCCACCTCTCCCTTCCGAAGAGCTCTACTGTCCTGTAGTACCTGCATATTTCGACAAATATGAGAACCACATCCTGAGTCAAGTACCCAAGTAGAGTTATTAGAGGTGATAAAAGCTTCAATAACGAATATACCTGCCGGAAGAGTCCCACTCTTCTTGTCTTCGAGGTATTTCTTGCAGTTCCTCTTCCAGTGACCAGGTGTATTACAATAATGACACTGGTCAGTCCCCTTAGGACCTTTAGCCGGAGTTTTGGAAGTCTGGGCCTTGACTGTTTTGATAGATCCAGTCTTGGCCTTTCCCTTCCATTTCCCCTTGCCTTTCTTAAAGGCCTTCTTGTTCTGAATCATCAGAACAGAGGGAGTAGGGGTAGAGCTCTTCCCACACTTCAACGCAGTATCAGCCGTGCTGATCATGTTATGTAACTCCGATAACGATTTATCGAAGTCATGCATGTTGAAGTTCATGACAAAGTTACCAAACTTGTCAGGAAGGGAACGGAGGATTATGTCAACGGCCAAATCCTTGGAAAACTGAGTTCCCAAAGACTCAAGTCTCTCGATGATCCCAATCATCTTGAGAACATGAGGACTGGCCTGTTGACCATTGGATAGTTTGCAATCCATGAGGGCACAAACAGCTTCGTACCGCTCATTTCTTGCCCGCTTCTGGAACATCTCTTCCAGTCTGCAGTACATGTCATATGCTGCCACATTTTCGAACTGAATTTGAAGATTCGGTTCCATGTTGGCCAGCATAAGACATTGGACATCCAATGCATCATCCACGTGTACATCATATGCACTACGTTCTAGCTCATCGGCATTATCTCCGGGTGGTGGAGGAAGTTCTTCCTTAAGAACATACTCGACTCTCTCGTGCTTGAGAACGATTCTCAAGTTACGAGACCAGTCGTTGAAGTTATTGCCATTGAGTTTACACTTCTCAAGTGTAGATCGGAGTGAATTTGAAGTTGATTTCTTAGCAGTTGCCATCTAAAAACATGCGAGTAGGAAACGACATTCAGTTTAATTTATATGTAAAACATACGATACAAGTAAAGCATGCTTGAAATAATAATACGAGTACCAACAACCCCTCGAAGTGTACAAGTATACCAAGACCCCACGGACTTGGGTATGAGCGGCACACGCAATCATCCTCATAGTCCAATCCATGGGTAAGTCCTACTAGACTATCATATATTAATCATCCAATGATTATATATGACTCTTGGCGTCTATCACTAGTCGTTTTATGACACTATAGACTTCCTTTGCCAAACGGGCCGGTTCGATGGGCTAACCTGTAGCCACGTTTTAAGTAACCTTAGTTCACCATAAAGGGATGGATTACATTTGCCGGTTCGATGGGCTAACCTGTAGCGCATGTAATCCCATTGCCTCCTATTCCTATGAATCAAAGTGCCCATCTAGGGATGATCCACCCGAAACGTAGGAAAGTTTGACAACTTTGAACTTAAGGTTTGGCAAACACTTAATTATAACGTGGAGGGGTTTAGATTAAACATGTAATCCACATTTCATGCATATCACAAAAGGTGTACATATACGTCAAGAAAATATATGTAAGCATGAAACATGACATGAATAATAAACACTTTAAAGGGACGTGATATGGCCTAAAGAACATTAAATAAAACTAGTCTAACTAGTTCTAAACTAAGTCCTTGGTCTCCGTCTTCTTGGACATCGCCATGCTCCAAGTCCGTCTCTTCATGTCTTGTTACATAATCAACTTTCGCATTAAATGGCACATGCGCCGCGAAAAAGAAATGACAATACAAGAATGTAAAACGACACATGCGTCGTATTTCAATATCAAGGACAGTACGCAGACTGTATTTCGAATAAATACTAGGCCATATCAAATCCCCATTCCATTCAGACTACAGTTTATATATGCATAACACATTATACATAAATCACATAAACATGCTAGGAATGGAATAAAACACACAAGCAACACACAACTCACACACATACTCACATTCAAATAATGTGAACATAGTCATACATGCATATCATAACCTTTAGTTGTCCAACAACTAACTTAGCCAATTTTAGGAAGTTCTATCATAAGTTCAACATATTGAACTAATAACCCGATTTCATTCAAAGAGACTTAGCATAAGTTATATTTGTTAAGGTTTGAAATTCATAATAATTCAAACCTCAAACTTCCTTTCGATACTCAATTAATCAATTTAATTAGTACCGATTGGATAAAATCAAAGTGCTCCCACTTACCTCCACAAGACTCGCCATAAGACGATCTTATGTTGGAAGAGCTAAATTTTGACATACATGCTAATTTTAAACTATTTTAAACTTCTCAAAGAATGTTTTGGACTTATAAGATTATTTCCGGAATGAAAACAATCTCTAAGTCACCCATAACAAACCGAAAACGTCCATAATCATCAAATGACTTTGGACTTAATCGATTTGTTTTGTTTCGAAATCATCAAATGACTTTGGACGTGCATGGACGCGTCCAGGGGGGCCGAACCAGGCTTCGGGCCAAGGCGTTCCGTATCCAGGGAAAGCCGAGGGTACGCGTTCCAGTGGAGCCGTGTCCTTGGCTTGCCTGGACTCACGCGAAACTTAGGTTTTGTCGGGGAGGGTTTTCCGAATACGAAAATCGGCTACGGTTCATATATCGACATATATACTATATGGTAATACTTTAAACACTTCTAGAACATGTTAAACGTGTAATATAGCTCTTGATACCATGTTGGAATATCCCGGGGTTGCAAGACACAATGAACTACGATAGTTCATATGTCTAGAAAACCCTAATTCGTTGATCGATAGAACTTACACAATGAAACTAGCTCATAGAAGTATATGTTTAAAGGTAGTGTGAATATGCTACAAATAACATATAAAAGAGTAGTGCTACAAAGTTATACCTTTGAAGCGTGAGCGGAAGCTATGTCAATCTTTAAGCGCTTATCCCCACACCTTGCTCCTTTGCTTTCTCTTGGAGAAATGTCTATCACCAAGGTGATATGAAACTACTATGAAATAGTCCACACCAATACCTTAGATAGCAATAAGACACACTTGGACTAGTGTGTGTTATTGAGGAGTATGTAGTCTTTACTACTATAGCAAAAATGTAGAACTAGTTCTACACTCTACACTTAGAGTTTTGCTAGAGGGTTGAGGTTGAAGATGAAGTGTGTTTGTTTGTGTTCTCTAGCAAGAGATGTGCAAGACTTAGATTGATTTCTTCACATTCAATATCATCTTATGATATAGAATGGATGATGAAACATATTGCACACTAAACAAACACATTAACCATCCATATGGTTAATGCCTCTTGGTCCATGGAAGATGCTCTTACAAGAGTTCTTCCCAAGGGATACAAAGCCTTCCCAAGGCATAAAGTAGCCACCAAGATGTCAACTCCTCATAATGATGAGATTAGTTAATTAATCTTAATTAATTAATTAAATCATATCTTGTTTAATTAATTCATTAATTAATCAAATCATTTCAATAAATGATAATATATAAATATATATCTCACATATATATATATACATAAACCCTAAATAGTGCGTCCGGAACTAATTCCGGGCGCACCATCGGTTCGGGACACGATCTCGATCGAACCGAAATTCCTCAATATGGATCAAATCCCTTATTCACTTTCGGGTCACTACTCGAAAGTATCTTCGGTAATTGTTATGTGTGTGACCTCATAGCCCGAGTAACGAAAGCATCGGGATTCAACGTATAAGACCGTATACTCGAATCCCGAAGATCATCGTGAGAGCCTAGTCTGCCATTCGATGACCCCCGGCATTATCTCGGGTGAGACTACTGATAGTTCAGATAACTATCGGTTGTTGAACCGTATATATAGATGATATAGTTCACGGGCACTAATTGAGGAAATTGACACATCAATTTCCAACAGTTCGACTTTGCTTGTTTGTGCTCTAATCGACCTTGATTTTATGTTTTTTGCTTCGATCTATAATTTGTGTTAATTATTTTGTCGATTCATGCTTAGATCTAGGTTGACTTTCGTGTTGACTTTGCCTAAACTGTTCGAGTTTGCTTGCATGTGCTCTAATCGGCCTTGATTTTATGTTTTTTGGCTTCGATCTATAGTTTGGGTTTATTATTTTGTCGATTCATGCTTAGATCTAGGTTGACTCTTGTGTTGACCATGCCTAAACTGTTACGATTTGGTGTTTCGATTTTAGGGTTTTCAATTATGAATTTTAATTACGAATTTCAAATATGAATTTTAATTAGGGATTTCAATTTTGACTTTTCAATTTTGACCTTTCAATTTTGACTTTTCAATTCTGACTTGTGTTGACCTTTCAACTAGGGTTTTCAATTAGGTTTTCAATAAAGAATTTACTTTAGGGTTTTCAATTAGGTTAATCAATAATTGTTTTCAATTAGGATTTTCAATTAGGTAATTAATGCAATTACTTGACTAAAATAGTTTTATGTATCAATTAACTTGTTTATTTGTGATTTGTTAAGTTGTTTTGTTGTTCAATAAGTAAAACAGTTTGTCGTTGTATAAGTAAAACTGTTTTGTATTTGTATAAGTAAAAAAAGTTTTGAGTTTTGTATAAGTAAATAAAAAAGTATTACTTGTTCTGTTTGTATAATTAACTTGTTTAATAGTGTATTGTGAAGTTGTTTTGCATAAGTGAAACTGTTAACTAGTACACTTTTAACTAAGGACTTTCATTTGTTGGCTCTTCAGACACCCCTCCCCTGAATTCAGAGGCCCCCCCTCCTTTGAATAATGATGTGGAGGAGGGGGTTGACCTAGATTCTGAAGATGATTCAGAACTTGGTTCATCTGAACAGGAGGTAGTTTCAATTTCTAATGAAGATGATGATGGGGTTCCACAACCTGACACTAATATTGTAGAGGCAGAGGGGGTTGAGGGAACTAATCAACCACCAACCAAAACTGCTGGCACCAGCTTTGTCTGGGACCATATGGAAACTGTTATCATATATGGTGGCAAAAAAAAGCATAAGTGTAAACATTGTAAGAGGTTACTCTCTGTACAAAAAGGTGGCATAACAAGCCACTTATTGAGACATTTGAAACAAGCCTTCCAAGCTAGATTTAAACTGTTTCCAAAGCAGTATCCTAAATTTGTTACTGTTGCTGCTAAATCAACTCAACCCCAGCTTCATGGGGTAGCTATTTCTGAAGTTGAGAGTTCTATACAGACTTGCACCTTCAATTTTGAAAAGGTTAAAATAATGGCTGCACACATGGTTTTGGCTCATGAGTATCCCTTTATGATGGTAGAACACAAGATTTTTAATGAGTTCTTAAAGGCTTATACTCCATACTATAAAAAAATAAGTAGGCATGTTGTTAGGAAAGAGTGCTTTGCTCTTTATGCTAAAGAGAGGGAAAAAGTAGTGAATTTGTTGAGTAACGTTTCTAGGGTTGGTCTTACTACTGATTGTTGGTAGTCTGGGGTTCAAAGAATAGGATACATGGTTATTACTTGTCATTACATTGATAGTAATTGGGAATTACAGAAAAGAGTTTTATCTTTTGTTAATGTACCTCCACTACACAATGGGGTTTCACTTGCTAAGGAGGTACATAGAGTGGCTAATTCTTATAGTATTAGTGATAAAGTTGCATTTGTTACTGTTGATAATGCTACTGCAAATGATGTGTGCATTGACATATTAAGAAAAGATTATAACTTAATCTGTAATCTTGTTTTGAATGGTAAGCTCTTCCATGTTAGATGTTGTGCTCACATTATAAATCTTTTGGTTAAGGATGGTTTGAAGGAGATAGAAAATGTGACTGAAAATGTTAGAAGTGGGGTTAAGTATCTGTTTGGGTCTGAAAACAGGTTGAATTGTTTTAATGAGCATAGAATTAATTTGCATTTGCCTCCAAAAAAGTTAGTGTTAGATAACAATACAAGATGAAACTCAACTTTTGTTATGCTTGACATTGCTTATACTTACAGAAAATGCTTTGTTAAATATGCTGAAGATGATGATGCATTTCTAAGATTCTGTCCAACTAATATAGAATGGGAACAAATATCTGAAGTATGTGAATTCCTTAGGGTTTTCCTTGATGTTACCAATATGATTAGTGGCAGTAACTATCCTACTGCAAATCTGTTCTTGTTAGAATTGTGTAGAATTAAGGAATTGTTGAATTCTCAATTGGCCTTTGATTGTATAAAACATATGTAAGATATGTTAGTTAGAATGGGATTGAAGTATGATAAATATTGGGATGAATGTGACTTGCTTTTGTGTTTTGGCTCAATCCTAGACCCTAGATATAAAAAGAGCATGCTTTCATATGCTTTTGAGACCGTGTATCCTATTGAGTATCTGTCTAGGCTTCAAACTGTTGAGAATTCATTCAATCAACTTTATGTTGAGTATGCTTTAATGTATGGTGATGAAAGAGGGTCTCCATCCTTCCAATCTATTTTGCATCAACCTCCATCTTCCTCACTTGGTAACATAAGATATGACCAATATATGCTTAGAATGAAATCTCATGGTAGGAAAAAAATTGATTGGGAATTGTATTGTCTGGAGGAATGTCATCCTAATGTTTCCAATTTTGATGTACTTGGTTGGTGGAAAGCGAATGAGGGCAAGTATGTTATCCTGTCCAAAATGGCAAAGGACATATTGTCTATTCCCATTACAACTGTGTCTTCTGAGTTAACCTTCAGTGTTGGTGGAAGGGTTATTGATAAGAAGAGGGCCTCTATGAGAAGAGACACAATTGATGTCCTTATATGTGGTGGGGATTGGATGAAGGAGGCCTATGGCATTAGAACTCCTAAACTGGTAACTTATCTATTATGTTTTCTGTTTTCTTTTTGTTTCAATGTTAACACTAATCTATTTTGTTCTCTTTACAAGGACAATGATGATCCTATTGAGTTGGAATTTCGGAAAGAGTTCGACATGGTTGATCCTCCTCAACCCACTAGTATAGTTTTCATTGTTAAATTTCATTTGTGTATGAAGTATATTTTCTTTTTTTAACACTTTGTTATTCAATTGATAGCCGTTGCCGCTTCTTTTGTGCATCCAAACATTGGTACTGGTACTAGTGGAGTTGCGAATCCTGCTCCTGCTCCTACTCGTACTCTTACTCCTATTCCTACTCGGATGAAGCCTGGTAGCAGCAGTGTCAACCCACCACCTAGAAAGAAACAAAAGATCAAACGGACCCGAAAAACATGACTTGCTTGTTGGCTATTCAATCTTCTGCCTGTTCTGCCTCCTAGACTATTCAATGTTCTGCTTCATACAATGATACTGTTATATGTAATAACTTTTGTTGGCTGTTGGCTACTGATTTTGTGTTAATGATCATTTGTTTGCGGACTTCTCTGTCAAAAGCTTACCGTCCTTGGTGGAAGCATCAATTTGTCTTAATCCTGTAGGCGAGCAACGGTTTGATGATCACTTGAATTGCTTTGACACTTTAATTGCAGCATTATACAACGTGAAGATTTTATATTTGAATCCTGCATGTTGGGTACGTTTCTAGTCCTCGATGTTTGATATAAACTTCCTATGTTTTACCTCTGCTTCGTGGCTACTCACATATGATTTTTCAATTGAAGCTTTTGTAGAGAAGTCATGTTTGTCTCCTCCTAAGTTTCTGAGGCTTATTGAGTTGACTTCAGATTATTGTTGGGGATATGCTTCGCTGTTTCAAATGCTTGATAGTTGCAACACACTGGAAACTCTCATTCTGAAGCAATTAAGTTTCTGCATGTTTTTGAGTGTATTGTGAGAGGGAATTGCTGATTTGGTCTTGATAAGTGGGTCACTGTTGCACTTTGGTCCCAGTAAGTGACACGAATGCGCAAATGGTCCTTGTAATTGGCTAACAGGTGTGCATTGGGTCCCTAATTTAACACCTACGTTAATTTAGGGTGTTTTAGCAATTTTGAGACAATTTGTGGCGGGGGGGGGGGGGAGGGGGGGTAGGGGGGTGTTGCAGGTCGAGTGAAGGAGAAGGAAAAGGGGAAGGGGTGGGGCGGGCGGGGGTAAGGGGGTGTTGCAGGTCGAGTGAAGGAGAAGGAAAAGTGGAAGGGGTGGGGGGTGGTGCAGGTCGAGTGAAGGAGGAGGAAAAGGGGAGGGGGTGATTTTTTATTTTTAGTTTTTAGGAGGTGATTTGTTATTTTTAGTTTTTTTATATATAATAATTGTATTTATTTTTAAAATCCTATTTAGTAATGACACCTGAACTTTTCTGTAAAATTTTGCCTCCAAAAAGTCATATGACTAAAATCTTTTTCCGGATTGGCACCTGAACTTTTCTGTATATTTTCTCTCCAAGATGTTATATTTTCAATATGACTAACTTGCCCTTGGGTTAAGGATTTTAGAGTATATGTTGTGTGTTTACTTTTCCAATGTAGTGTTTACTTTTCGATGCAGGTGTAATGTTATGAAATAATTTGTGTTGTGTGTTTACTTTCGCCAATGTTGTTGTATGTTTGAAACTATGTGTTTTAATAAAAGTGTGTTGTATGTTTACTATACAGATTTAGCCTTTATAAAAAATAATAGCAAGTGGAGGACAAGACAAGACACGACTATACATATCAGACTTGACAACAATAATAGCTAGTGAAGGACAAGACAAGACACGACTACACATATCAGACTTGACAAAAATAGTAGCAAGTGGAGCACATGATAGAGCAATAATACAAAGTTGAATATAATAATGCAATGACAATAATATCTCTTCAGATCTTATCTTTTGATCAAATTTGGTTAACTTGGATGTTTGAAGTCCGTCAATCCAACATTATAAATAGACTAAAGCAAAATACAAAACATACTCGAATCTTCTTCTCTTATGGATTAACATTTCGAGTTCAACATTTATAGAGATCCAACAAAAATATGAGTTAGAATAGTCATTACTTGAACAACAAGCACTTTTACTTGAAGAATGGCAAGTTTTGAGTAATCGAACAAAAAAAAAAGGCTTACATAAATTGGGATCATGGAGGTGCACATAAAAGGCTTCTAGAAGACTACTTCGCAGAATCTCCAACTTACACAGATCCGCAATTTCGACGGAGATACCGGATGCAAAGGCCACTATTTCTACGTATTGTTGAGTCCCTTTCTAATTATGATATCTACTTCACTCAAAGGCGCAATAATTGTGGCAAACATGGTCTATCCCCACTTCAAAAGTGTACAGCTGCCATACGCATGTTAGCATATGGTGTAGCTGCAGATGCTTGTGATGAATATGTCAAGATTGGAGAATCTACGACACTTGAGTGCCTTTTAAAATTTTGTGAAGGCTATGGGTCATAGCCATATTTGAGACCACTTATTTGAGAAGGCCCAATGAGGCTGATCTAGGGAGACTCATGCAAGTTAGTGAAGACCGTGGTTTTCTTAGAATGATTGGTAGTATTGATTATGTAATACTCGGCCTAGAGTGGGCGGTGTGATAAGTTTGATATGATTTGATTCGTACTACTCATATCATCAAGATGCTTGACCTGGGGTAATTATGGGATGGGTGACCCACTGGGAGTGTCCCGGTGAGCACGTGAGTGAGGACAAAACGTGCTGGAAAGACCTGTGGTGGTTTGTGAGACCAGTCCATCAAATAAAATAACGTTCCGACCCGGTTTCCAGGGCGGGGCGTTAGAAATGGTATCAGAGCCAAGCCGTCCAGAATTGTGAGAAGCAGAGTCTCACAAGGGTGCTACGGTCCTGGATGTGGTGCGGATATGGATGTGGATGTGGATGTGACTCAACGAGGACGTTGAGTACTTAAGTAGGGGAGATTGTAATACCCAGTCTAGAGTGGGCGATGTGATAAGTTTGATATGATTTGATTGGTACTACTCATATCATCAAGATGCATCTTCTTTTCGGTAGTTCAACTCATAAGAACTCCAATGTTAAGCATGCTTGACCTGGGGTAATTATGGAATGGGAACCATAATTACAGTATAAAGCATTTATGGTCATTATTTAAAATAAACTTACTTTGGTATTTCTTCTCCAAAGATGAATCCATGGATTGAGGTAGATGGTGGAGTTACGCTGCTTATAATAAGGTGCTCCTTATTTTATAAAGCCATACATCTTTTCAATAGGCTCCTAGGCATAACGAACAAGGGTGGGGCTAGGGGTGGGTGGGGGTTATATTTTTCTATAATAATTTTATTTACTTTAAAAGAGTATCTAATATATTATGTTTATTAAAATTGACCCTAAAATTCTATTAGATGTTGAATTTCTATTTTGTCCTTTATTAAAATTTAAAATCTATCAATTTTTTACGTGAAAGTGGCTAGCTGCACATTCGCATAGTTGAAAGGGCATAGACCGATTTTCAAAGTTCAGGGGCCAAATTGAACAAATGACCAAAGTTCAATAGCCTGGCAGAATTTAAACCTTAATAATTTATATAATATTATCTCCGTTATTTTTCACTTACATTTTTATTTTTTATTTTAAATTGACTTCATCAAATAACCTAGTGGAAAAGTCTCTTACTGTGACCAGAAGGTCCTTATTTAAAACTCACCCCATCGATAATTATTCTAAAAAAAGTTGTTTTAAACAATATATCTATCTAACATAAAAAGTATAGTTCTACATCTTTAATGTACTTTTTATTACTTTTTCTTATTAAATTATCAATCAATCAAGTATATACTTTGAATGAATTGTCGTCTACATTATCAATATCAATAATCTATTACATTAGTTATTTGTTTTTCTCAACTTATATACAAATATCTATTAAAACAATTAGAATTAAATGAAGTAAGTACTCTCGCTCGAAAATAAAAGCAACTACTCCCTCCAATCCAAAAAGAGTGTAGTTTTAGATATCTCTAAAATATCCAAAAATAGTGTAGTTTTACATAAATCAATGTAAAATATACCACTTTTTCCCTTAATACCCCTATTTGCATAAATAGACTCAAATCAAATAATGATTGCCTCATATTTAATTGGATAAATGGAGCACTAATGATTGCTTTTATAGGGGTAGAGATAGAAATCTTGAGTGCATTAAATGTTTCTTAATTTATGTGAAATCTCTAAAACTACATTCTTTTTGGATTGGAGGGAGTACTTGTTATCATTGTTATTTACGTCAATTAAAAAGTAATTACTGTCCCCTCCTTAAATGAAATGCATATTTTGATTTTTCGTGGTCAAACTTTAAGAAAGTTGGTCATGAGTTATCATTGAACGATAAAAAATAATATAGTTATATAAGATCTTGTTAGATTCGTCTCTATATATATTTTTGAAATATCAATTTTTTATAATTTTTCGCATGTAAATAAAAGATAATTACGTTTTAAGTCATGTTTTGTTGACCTCGAAAAGTCAAAATGTACCAATCATTTAGTGATGAAGGAGTATAATGAATGACATTATATATATATATACATAATTAATAAAAAAATAACAACTTAACTAACCTCTTGATAATAGAAGCGTTCAATGGCGGATGTGCATTTGTTCACCTTTAAATTTTGTGAAAAAAAAAAGTTATATAGGTTATATTTCGTTCGTTTTCTTAGCTGGCGTTTTATATTTTCAAAATAATATTTTAATAGGTATTTTTTTTTAAGTTTATATTTAATGTAGGGCAAATGGCATGAAAGATCACTGACATTAACTAATATTTCCAATTCGATCACCCTCATTTAAAAGTGCCTATATTGGATCACTGAACTGAATTTGTTTGGTCAAATTTAGTAATTGGGCCGTTTTAAAAGATTTTGGGTGCATTTTGTAAGTTTTTAGCAAGGGTAATTTTGTCCGTTCATATTTATAGACACTTAATCCTCGTTTTTTTCAACTTTTTTTTATTTTTTATAAATAACTTTTTTTTAACTTTTTTTAAAAATCTTTTTTTAATTTTTTTAAAAACTTTATTCTAAAATTTTTATTTTTTTAATCTTTTTTTTATTATTTTTTTAGTCTTTTTAATTTTTGTTTTTGTTTTTTTAATTTTTTGTTTTTTTAGTCTTTTTAATCTATATATATTTTTGAAATATCAATTTGTTTTTGTTTTTTTAACTTTTTAAAAAAAATTAAAAAAATTTAAAAAAAAGTTAAAATTTTTTTAAAAAAAATAAAAAAAGTTGAAAAAAACGAGGATTAAATGTCTATAAATATGAACGGACAAAATTACCCTTGCTAAAAACTTACAAAATACACCCAAAATCTTTTAAAACAGCCTAGTTACTAAATTTGACCAAAAAAAATTCAGTTTAGTGATTTAATATAGGCACTTTTAAATGAGGGTGATCGAATTGGAAATATTAGTTAATGTCAGTGATCTTTCATGCCATTTGCTCTTCTTTTTTGTTTTAAAAAGTTAAAAAAACGAGGATTAAATGTCTATAAATATGAAGGGACAAAATTACCCTTGCTAAAAACTTACAAAATGCACCCAAAATCTTATAAAACGGCCCAGTTACTAAATTTAACCAAAAAAATTCAGTTCACTGATCCAATATAGGCACTTTTAAATGAGGGTAATCGAATTGGAAATATTAGATAATGTCAGTGATCTTTGATGCCATTTGCCCTTTAATGTAATCAAAGTACAATAAGTACAATAAGTAACCAATACATGATTGTAATTGTTGATTAATTTACTAATTAAAGACATACGTGTAACATGAGATTGTTTATTAATTGATGTGAAAATAGCTAGAACGACAACGAGAAAAATGGAGGGAGTATAAAATCAACAATTTTGAGGTGTTTTTCCTTGTAATTGGTAAAAAATGCTTTAACCACTAGGTGTTTGGTAGCTGGAAATAGAAATATCGCCGCAAAAGTCATCTTATTTGATCATTGTGATCAGACTTGACATCGAAAAATGAAATATATAACTATGAATATTTTTAAACCGAATACATATTTCGAACCACCACTCCGAAAGTGGTAAATCCGCCCCTTGAAGCGTTTATTATCATTACTCGGTAAATCCGCCCCTTAGAATTAATCGACTAGCCTAGTGGAAAAGGCTCTTGCTAGTGACCAAAAGGTCTGGGTTCGAAACTCACCTCATCGCTAATTTAAAAAAGAAAAGAAAAAAAAACACAAATCAATTAAATATTGCATTGCAATCCCGAAGTGATATGTGTGGATATAGCAACATAGGCTTGCAAAGAAAAAGTTACCGTTATATTTTTCTTGAAGCCTATTTGACCAATATCATCACGACCCATTTCATACTTCTCCTTTCCCAGTTCAAAATTCCTCCTCAAAACTAGCCGTTAACACGCCACCACCACAATCGCCACCTTCGAAAAGCCGCCCTCTTGACACCATCACAAGGCGGGAGGGGCTTTTCGATCCACCATTTTAAAGAATAAAAAAACAATCCAATTTTGAATTCGTTGCTTGTTTCAATTGACAAGAAAAGATGGACACAAATCAAAGAAGAAAGAGTGGCATCAACTTGCCATCTTCTATGTCCGAGACATCTCTACGTCTCGAGTCGTTTTCTTCGACGAAACCCTCCTCTTTTCGAGCAGTAACAAATGTACCTTCACCAATAGCTATGTCCCCGCGGGCATTGTCAAATTTAGCTGCCTCTCCGTCCAAGAAATCTGGAGCGTGTAGTGATAGATTCATCCCTTGTAGATCATCATCAAGGCTGCATACATTCGGGCTGATCGATAAACCATCTCCCTCGAAAGAGGGGGGAGGAGGGGGAGCTAGTGAGGCGTATACAAGGTTGTTGAAAATGGAATTATTTGGTTCTGATTTTGGGTCTTTTTCTTCTCCTGCAGGTGGAGGATCTCCGATGAGTCCAAGCAAGAATATGTTGAGGTTCAGGACAGAGCATTCTGGATGTAATTCGCCTTTTTCGCCTTCGATTTTGGGACAAGATAGTGGATTACTGTCCTCTACTGAGGTCTCTACTCCTCCTAAACCTCCAAGAAAGGTTCCCAAGACCCCCCATAAGGTACCTTTGATTTCTACATTTCCAATTTTCTATGAAAAGAAGGGTGTAATTATTATTCGATTATAAATTCGTTAAGTTATTTAATGAAGGGTTCAATCAATATTCACTTATGGATCTGTTAGATGGAAGCTTATTTATGTGCTTCCGTATATTTTTTTTGGATCGGTACTTAACAAATTTAGCTAAATTTACTTACGTTTATTTGTTCGATTTAAGGCGTATTGTTTGGATTTTGTTAGAAGTCAGTTTAGCTAGAGCTTCATTTTCAATTTAGTAAACATCTTTACATTTAAGGGTATAGTGTGTATGGTGCTGAAAATGTATGTTAATCTAATTCAGATTGGTGCTGTTGTAACTCATAAAAGCTAGATTTCAGGTTCTCGATGCGCCTGCACTTCAAGATGATTTCTACTTGAACTTAGTAGATTGGTCATCTCAGAATGTACTTGCTGTTGGACTAGGAACGTGTGTGTACTTATGGACTGCATCGAATAGTAAAGTGAGTCATTGATAAATACTGAGTAGTGACGAAATATAGTGAATTGATCCAATCGGGTGAACTATTGCTCAATGTGAAGTTTTAATTGTGTTTGTGTACTCAGGTAACGAAACTGTGTGACTTGGGTCCCAATGACTCAGTTTGCTCTGTTCAATGGACTAAAGAGGGTTCATTCATATCGATTGGTACTGGTCTTGGCGAAGTTCAGGTCCCTGAATACTCGGATTAAAGTTTTCGATTAGTGTATCTAGAGTTAATTCATTGGCTTTAGATTTGTGAGACTATTTCATACATCAATATCAATTAATTGTTAATCTCTTACTCCGTATGTTGTGTTAGGTATGGGATGGAGCTAAGTGCAAGAGGGTGAGAACACTTACTGGACACCAGACAAGAACTGGAGTCCTAGCTTGGGGTTCCCGGATACTCTCATCCGGGAGCAGAGACAAAAACATACTCCAGCATGATATGCGTGTTTCGAGTGATTATATTAGCAAGCTTGTTGGTCACAAATCAGAGGTAAATGAAGTGTAACTTCTTGACAAATACGGAGTTTGATATAGATATGTCTGTGACCTTGATACCATTACCTACCAAAAAGGGTTTTGTAAATTGACCCTTACCCCAAGGGCCTAGTAATATATAGATGAAAACAGAAAAGAAGTTGTGATAATCAAGAGCTAATATGTTGTTAAATTGATATGTTAAATTGGTGTTCATCTATTGTTAAGGTTTGTGGCCTCAAGTGGTCACATGATGATCGGGAGCTAGCGTCAGGAGGCAATGACAATCAGGTTTGCTGTTGTAGTTTTACATTAATTAGCTATTCCAGTTTAGAAACTGATTAAATACGTTATATTCCAATAAAGGAATTATATGTAGTATTTAAATACGTTAAATGGAGTTTGGTTTTAATACTTAACGACTATCGTGTTTCATGGTGATATCAGCTTCTAGTATGGAATCAGCATTCCCAGAAACCAATCTTAAGACTAAAGGAGCACACAGCTGCAGTGAAAGCGATAACATGGTCGCCTCACCAGACTGGTCTTCTTGCATCAGGAGGAGGCACTGCTGATCGCTGCATTCGCTTTTGGAACACTTCAAATGGTAATCAGCTCAACTGTGTTGATACAGGAAGCCAGGTAAATTACTTAAATCGATATCTATTATTATCATCCTCTTTAGATCTGTTATAAGGTTAAGTTAAAGATGTTCAACAAATTACTTCCCTTCTTACACAGGTATGCAACCTAGCCTGGAGCAAAAATGTGAATGAAATCGTAAGCACTCATGGATATTCCCAAAACCAAATCATGGTATGGAAGTATCCATCAATGGCAAAGGTATGTCATCATTGATTGTGCCTTAACACTTCGAGCGAACTGTCATCCATTGATTGGGCCTCACTTTGCTTCTTGTGTTGCAGGTAGCAACCTTAACCGGCCATACTATGCGAGTACTCTATCTAGCTACATCTCCCGATGGACAGGTATAAAACGAACAGTAAACCGATACTAGCTGGTTGAAATTTCCAGTATTCCCCATAAACATTAAAACCTAAACATGAATGGTGTTGTGCAGACAATTGTGACGGGAGCAGGAGACGAGACGCTGAGGTTCTGGAATGTTTTCCCTTCCATGAAAGCTCCAACACCAGTGAAAGATTCGGGACTCTGGTCTTTGGGAAGAACGCATATACGCTAAAGTCGCTTGCTGCTGTAAACCTTATAGAGAAATCAAAAAGTACTAGCATAATGTGAAGAAATATGCAAACATCAAACTGTAAATGAAGTAACATCCCATTCTTTTGTTTGTTAAATTTAGTATTTGAAAATGGTCCTTTCTTCCCCGCAAACTGATTATGTGATATTCCTGCCCGAAACTATATTCTTACCGGAACCAATTGGGCGATGTGTTCACGTAGTGAATCACCTATCTTGATAACCTCCTTGATGAGTCATGTAAATGATATCTAACGTTATTTTGTACCCCTATAAATACCCTTCATGTTCATTCATATTTGGTAGATTAAAAAGTTCAAGCAATTTAAATTTCCATACCAAAGCTCTTGTTGAAGTTAGTGTTATTTACTCGAGTTGTCACTTACCACAAATAATTGTTTATTTATCATTGAATTATCATAAATTAGACGCTCTTCATAAAAGTATTTATTAAGCAACTAGTTGGAAGCCAAAACTTAACACAAATCACAATTGCAATTTCTTCTTCATACTAAAACCTTACATAACATAGGCTTATTTTCGACTAGAAATGCGAAGAGCCAATGTAAGAAGTCCTATTCCAGATGATCATGTGGTCTAATTGACATGAACATCGCAGCATATTGCCTGAGGCGACTTTCATTGTTAGAAACCGATGAGGCATGATTCACAGGGCGTCCCTTTCTCAGCATATATCGCCGCCAAGCTAACTGTATATTGACAGCAGCCCAAGTTCTCCAATTGGAGGAATAGTACCTAGCAGTTCTCTTTAGCGTCTCATTAGCAAATTTGTAACGGAAATGATCAGTAATGTATTTGAGACCATTAGCATCTAGACCAAAAGCTTCAGTAGATTCGATGCACGTAAATGTTGCAGAAGAAGCTGGTAATCTGTCAATAAAGGGGCGACGTAAGCACCAGGAGAGAAGTTCATCACCTAGGAAACATCCAGGTTCAAGAATGGTTGTCGCGGCCATTCCTTTACTGAGTTTTTGGCTACTCTTTAGACGCCCATGGACAATAAATACCATTCGCTTCACAGGATCGCCTTCCCTTACTATCTGCAGTTTTCGAAACATCACCATCATTAATGTAATTTGTAATTCCCAGAGTTTACATGATTTCTTTCGTACCTTTTCCTCTTTGCAAAATGAAAGGAGCTTGACACGATCACAGATGTTGTCAAGAATGAGATCATCCAAGTTATGGAACAATGGGACCTGGACCATTAACAATGGGGAAAAAAATCAGGTCCTGATATAAGCTTGTCTTAAATATTTCAACTAACATTTTAGTTTACTTATTAATGCTATATATCCCTCAATCTCTTGACGATACTTTATATCACTCTTTTTTCAATTACCTTAATTTTTTCCATTCTACTAAATTTTGATGCAGCCCAATGAGATGATTATCGGATGGAATGAGTATACAGATTAGGATGCTCATAATGTTCCGGATATTTGGCTCATGTCCTTCCATTTTCAGAAGAAAATATTTTTCCCACTCAACTCGATGATAATGACACCATACTTTGTAGTGTAAAATTTGGTCCATACAAAAACGACATGGAGAGTTATTATAAAAAAAGTATGGCCCCTCAAAAGAGTAATCTCTTCAATTCATTTGCGGTAGGGTAAAACCTCTGAGGTCTTAGCTACCTCAGGTTGCTATAAGCCTACTACTAATTAAGCATGCTTCGTGCTTACTATATCAAATTGTCCAGATGATAAGAGTATCGAGTTACCTTCTTTATAAGATCCAGGCAAAGAAAGCGTTTAATATCCCTTCTTAGTCCATCAGGCAGATCCTTGACCAATTCTATCTCATCTTCCCCACCCATAGCTCTCCATCTCTGGCGATCATATTGCCGAACTCTGTGTCTCAGTTGAGATGGTAATTGTCTCCGTTTCATCCACCATTCCATATCCCGAGACCTCAGTTGCATTTTCCTTTTCTTTGCCATCACAGTATGTAAGAACACCTTCGATATAGTAAGGCCGAGTTTCCAGAACTTCATTTAGGATCTTTTGTACTTCTAAATTTCAATTGTTTGAATGTAAAACATTGTTAGAGAAATTATACTTGCAGCACAATTTACCTGAATATTACCAATCAACAATGTGAATAACATTAAACCACTAAGAACCATGCATATACTGAAGATCACTTCTAGCCAATTACTTGTCGGTTCCAAGTCATTCCCAAATGTGCTGAAAAGAGAAAACCATCTTAATTTGAACTATTCAATTGAACGTTGTACAAGATTAACGCAGGATATTGGTTTGAGAAATAATATATTTAAAAATAAAAAGTATCGTTACCTCAGGGTCATTAATCCCCAGAAGATGGGATATAGAATCTTGACAGCATGAGATCTGCTGGAGACTACAGGAAGAGCCCATTGGTATATACCAAAACGGAAAGTTCCATTTTGATCTAAGCAAGGTTTTATACTAGTTGAGTTACCACCACATGGATTTGAAACCGTGCTTTGTGGTAACAGTGATCGGTAGCATACTTCCTCTGAACATCCTAAAGAAAGAGTACACGAGGTATTTCTCTCACAATGCTGCCGGATGCATGCCACCACACGTTGTATGGAAAGAACATACCAACATCCTCCAGCAACCTGCAGATGATGGATCCAACTGCCAAATTAAGACCACCCGAGAATGCCAAAACAGAACACTAGTTCAATAAGATGTTAAAACGCAGACTTACATGCGATGCTATGAAGTAGGCAACAAGATTTAGGCTAAAGCCCCACCATATGGTGCCAAATATGTAACCTGTGACCTTTTGCATTCTTCTCATAAGGTATATACTGTGATAGACCTTCGGGAGGAATTGGAACAAAAAGATCAGTAAGAGAAGTGTCATTATTAGTTTTATCTTATCGTGTTTGATCAACCTCGGCACAACTGACCAAAACACCACCTGAAAATGTAGAACAAATAGTTCATGCACTATAATTGCTGTCGTAAACAGGTTATCAGAAATTCAAAAGACTTTTCAATTTTTTGGATGTTACATCACTAATAATCACTTGCATGATGAGATAGTTTATAGGGTTAAAGTCACGTGTAATCACACATATTTGTTGTCGCGTCACTTTTTTATCACACATATTTGTTGTCGCGTCACTTTTTTATCACACATGTGTCATTTTGTTCCATTTGGTCACACAACTTTACAAAAATGGTCTTAGTTACTATTGTATTGTCAGTTAAATTTTGAAATGTACAACATGTGACATTATAAATTTGTCAAACTCGTAAGACATTCTCATGAACGTCACATATTATAAATTTTTCAAATGTAACTTAAATTTTGACGGCAATAGCAACTAAGGCCACTTTTGTAAAGATGTGTGGCCAAATGGGAAAAAATGAAACATGTGTGATCAAAAGGTGACGCGACGGCAAACACGTGTGATCAAACGTGCCTTTAACCGTAGTTTATACCGGGAATAAGTTATATATTGTTACATGAAGATGGATTAATAATGATTATTTTAAGTTTTTTCTTTCTTTTAAGTTCTCGTTAAACATACAAAATTCCTCTAGCATATGAATTAAGCATTCTAAATTAAACATCATTTATCAACATGACGGGCCTCTACTAGTGCTGCAAACGAGCCGGTTTCAAGCGGGTAACGGGATATCCATCCGGGTTTCAATTTTACCGAGCCGGGTAATCACCCGCTAGTAACGAGCCGGGTAGCAAACCTATTACCCTCGTATCGCTCGATAAGGACACGAGCGGGTATCGAGCCGGGTTTTTTGAGCGGGTGACGAGCGGGTGCCGGGTTACCCCCAAATTCTATTTAAAAAGAAATATTATAAGTTATCTGACTGCAACAAGATTTAATTGTCAAAATGGAAATTCTTTTCAATACTAGTCTTATATTGGTCAATCAAATTAATTATGGTTAAACTTTTAACATATATATTATATAAATATAAAACATAAAATATAAACGAGCGGGTTAGCGAGCGGCCCCGGGTTTTCCAAATCGGGTATCGAGTAAGAAAATTACTCGAGTATCGCTCGATAAAGATACGAACGGATAACGGACCCGAATTTTCCGAGTCATGTAACGAGCGGGTTCCGAATTACCAGGTCCTTTAACAACACTAGCCTCCGCCCTCTAGAATACATTTTGACACTCTAATACTCCCTCCGTTCTCTTTTACTTGTCGTTTTAGCCATTTGCACATAGATTAAGAAAAAGTAAAAGAGAGTAAAAAAGTACATTGGAAATGTAAAATTACAATCAATTGAGACTATATAATTGGTTGTTTGATAAATTCAAAGTAAAAAGTAATTAAAAGGTACATTGAAAATATAAATTTGTAATTAATTAAGCTAAAACGACAACTATTTAGAAACAAAAATTTGAGGCTAGAACGACAAGTAAAAGAGAACGGAGGGAGTAGTATTTTAACACTAAAAAGTCAATGAGTTTAATTTTTTTTAACACAAGGTACTAATTAATTAATTGATAGTGTATGAGGGTCTTTAGTTAGATAGATTCTCAAACTGTATAAATATTTTGAATCATCAAGTTAATAATTTAAGAGTTTGACAAAGAGATCACATGTTCTATATATATAAAACTACCAATATTAATTAATATAAAATACTCACAAAATGTAGTAATAAAAATATTATTTTATGGTTGAAAGAAACTTTTAAAGAAACCATCAATAAAACCATAATTGTTGTAAATATACTCCCTCCATCCCTAAATGATTGGTACATTTTGATTTTCATGGTCAACAAAACACAATTCAAAACGTAAATATCTCTTATTCTACATGCAAAAAAAATATAAAAAGTTGATATTTCAAAAATATATATTGAGACGAATCTAACAAGATCTCACATGATTAAATATATATACTGTGGATTGCGTATTTTCTCATTGATCATTCATAAATATATGTCCACTCATTTAAGTAACTAGACTTAAGATCCTCATATTGCATCATAAAATGCTAATAAACATAAGAGTAATGGATATACTTATTGCTAATTAATATCTCAGACACAAAGACATCCAATCAAAGGACATCCATATTTATAACAATAATTTTTTACATTAAGATCAGCTTAAATGAACGATGGACCAAGTACAAATGCAATGTATGTCACCCAAGTACATTTAATGAAAAGAAAAGGGAAAAAAGACAAAAAGTAAGAATTTTCAATCCGAAAGAACAACAACAATATTCCAATTTAAAAAAAAATGAAAATGACTAAAATGTGTTAGTTTATTCAAATGAATCAAACATGCTTTTAACTAAGAGATCTTGATTCAAATCTCATTGTAGATCATTTGTAACACATTACATTCTAAACGTTTTAGTATTAGTTAACACTCAGTTTAACAATCTATTAATTAATAATTTTTGTATTCGTTATATATAATATTGTTATAGTATTCATACTCTCATCACTAATTTACAAGAAAAAAAACAAGCCATGCGATCAACATAATATCGCACCGCAAATTAAACTCGACGAACTACACGATAACACAAAGATAGTATCATAGAACAACAACATGCTACAATTCATCCAAAGAGAACTCCCTTAAGCCCGGTAGGTGTCAAATATATGCTAGTAGCAAGTAGCAACCTTAGTTTTGTAAATTAGTATGTCTGAAATCCAAAAGTGACAAATGTTGCATATTTGGTCCTCCCTGTTTTAAAAACAAGAACGACCATGCAACATTTGTGATAATTGTACCAATTTTGACTAAACTGTAACAATATACTAATTTCTAGAACTAAACACGACTTGGTCCCATTATCTTAAGAGCAAATCAACAAAGATCTTAGCCAAACGTATCTAATAATTCAAATGATAAAAATTCGATACTATATGAACAGGGACGGAATTAGTAGGGCATATGCCATCTAGATTCTTGAGAATTGTGGATATAAAATATAATTTTTACACTATTTGTTGTTTTTTCATTTTTTAAATTGTGTCCCTTGATCTATTAAAGTTTTTTAGATTTTGTCCACTTCTAATTTTATCGTGATTTCGTCCGGGAATACGAAGAGGTAACAATCAATAACGTGTTACTAACCTGAGGAATAGGTAGAATGACAAAAGCATCAAACCAAAAGCCCTTAACAGACTCAAGGTAATGAGAAGCAATAGCACGAGCATCCCACACAAGCTTCCCACATCCAACCACCATCGACTCCCTCGACACATACGCCGTCCTCAACTGAACCCACAAATGCAACAAATGCACGGCGTCGAAACACGTCCGCAACACCGTCACCACCATCGCAAAACCACCGTCCATATACAAGCACGGCGGCTGCCCATCACTCTGTCTAATAGACAACGCATAAAAAAACAACGGATCAATGGCGAGCGCCACCCCACGTGCCAGAATAAACGCCCTGTTCCATCGTTGCACGTTCTGGCTCCTCGGATCCAGGATTTTCCCGAACGGCCCTGTCGGGTTCCTGCCATTAGAATGTCGATCCTGGTTCCGCCTATGCTTATTAGTACTATTCTTGATGATGATATTCCCGGACCGGCTTCGTATAGGAACTAACGATGAACCGGCAGAGGCTTCCCATTCCGGTTGGTGGGCATGGCTGTTGCAGCTTGTAGAGTGGAAAACCGGAACACCAACTTGGGTGCATGCATAGCATTCGAAGGAATTGTGAACCGGGCCACCATCTTCGTACCAATCATCGCTGTTTTCCGGTCGAACCGTTCTTGCTTTGGAAAGTCCACACCACCTGCAAAATTACTTCAAAATGTTTTGAACTTCATAAATACAAAACAAAGTACTGCTAAAAAAAGATGAAACTGTCCTCCTAACGGCCATGTATTACTACACGAACGAGGTAAACAAAGTATTGCTAAAAAAGATAGAAACTGTCTTCCTAACGCCCACCTATCCTGCCCTGACTACACGAACGAGGTAAATTGAACAGAGTATTGCTAGTTCTACACATAGTTTGTGAATTGTCTAGTTCAATTTTCTAACTTCTTCGTCCTATGTAGATTGTCTAGTTCGATTTTCAATGGTTATAACTTATATCAAATAGTATATAAATTTAAATTTGAATCAAATAATCATGGTATTTTGGTATAGTTTCATCATAATTATGTAGTATTTTGGACTAGCATATATAAATATATTTGACCTTTGGAATGAGAAGTGGAGGTCTGGAGTAGAAGGCATCTTGGAATCATGGGAATTGAGAAGAGTGAAGATTGATTGAAAATGGATAAATAAATAATTGAAAGCTTGATAACAGAGTGGCAATGGCTAAAGAAAGAGGAGAAATGTTTTCAAAGTGTCGAATATCTCGATGTTTATGGATTGGAATGGATATAAAGATAAGGATTAGTTCTAAACTTCTAATATTAGTAATTACTACTCCCTCCTTTGTTTTAAAGTCATGGTTTATTTTTTTATATGTCAAAATATGATCAATTTAACGGGTATATATATATTTTCACGATAATACTTTTGGATACAATCTTTTCTCCTAGGATATTGTTCTTAGCCAACACATTTGATTTGTACTTATGATATGCGTTTCATGTATTCGATAATATGTACAAAACGGTTTGATTAACGGAACACGGGTTGTGTTAAAACGATGACTTGCATCGAGCCCAAGTAAAATTATTTCCTTAAGGGTAAAATCGGCAAAAGTGTTAAGAATGATGACCTCAAATCTAATTCCGTCAACCATATTATACATGTAACGTCCACCCCGGAAACTAGGTCGGAACGTGATTTGAGATGGACTGGGCTCACAAACCGGGACACTTCCGAGTGGGTCACCCAGTAACACTCGACGAACCGGTTCTGAGTATTCGAAAAAAAAAAATTCAATATAAATATTCCTTAAAAAAATTAAAATCAATAATATAATATCTGAAAATTAACATACGATTTGTTATCGGATACTTTATCGAGTACTTTATCAGGTAACTTATCGGGTACCGTTTTTTTACCCTTTCCCGGACAATTATCTTACCGGGTGGATAAATGGACCGGGAATTTTGGACCGGGTACCGGATGGATCTCGGTTTTCCCGGACCAGTAACAACAATAGTTATATCTATGTGACTATGTCACTTAAAAGTGTAATATAATAGTTAATTGAATAGTCTAGTAGAAAAGTGTAAAGGACGATGCTAAGCTGAAAAATAAAATTATCCACAAGCAGTTTAGTCCCAACTTAATGTCTTTCGCTTGATGTAAGGTGTATTACGGGAACAACTATAGCCACCCAAATAGTGTTTTCTAAAGAAATTAAATGACTATTTTGCCGCGCGATAAAAGTTCTGTTAAAAATATTATACTTATAAATACGGGGACAATCAAATAGTCATTTCACTCTCAAAAATATTATTAAAGTATTATGTTGATGTACATATAACATATCAGGTGTATTAAGTTGCTTATTATCCAAAACAGTTCAGTCCCACTACTACGATATAAAATAGATAAATGGATAGGAAAGAGATGAAATAATGATGTGAGATTACATTGTTTATTGAGGAAACATTATTGGCTTATTTTTACTTTTCACCATGAACTATCACAGAAATTTTAAATTATACTCTAATACTATCCTAAATCTTAAATTGCACCCTATACTAAGTCTTATCTCATTTTACACCCTTGAACGCAAACTTTAGATTGAATTTCGTTTTAAATGAAGGGCAAATTTGGATTATCACATATATTAAACTTTTGGGGCAATTTTCAAAAATAACTAAATTTGATAATTAAAAATGAACCCCACCCTTCATCTTCTTCTTCAACCCATTCCCACCTCTTCATCTTCTTCTTCAACAAGATTCATGGTTAAGCCGCAAAAAAAATGAAACTCCTTTCATTTCTCACTCCTTCAAAAAATCAAAATCAAAAATCCAATATTATCACTTTAAGTGTTTTTATGGAAGCTACAGGGCAACATTTTGGAGTCATGATTGCATAATTCTCTAGTAGTACAAATAGGTAATGTTACTCTTGTGGCAGATAACTGAACATTGTTAGTATGGGTCTTGTTTCATTCATTGAACACTAGATGTGAGAAAGGAAAGGAGTTTCATTCTTTTTCCGGGCTAGTCATGAATCTTGTTGAAGAAGAAGATGAATGGGTGGGGTTGGGTTGATGAAGAAGATGAAGGGCGGGTTCATTTTTAATGAACAAGTTTAGTTATTTTTTAAAATTGCCCCAAAAATTTAATATATACCGAATTTACCCTTCATTTAAAACAAAATTTAATCTAAAATTGGCGTTTTAGGGTGCAAAATAAGACAAAACATAGTATAGGGTACAATTTGAGGCTTAAGATAGTATTAAGGTGCAATTTGAAACTTTTGTGATAGTTCAGGGTGCAAAGTGAAATTGAGCCAACATTATTACTCCCTTCATCTCAAATTGTTCGAAGTATTTGACTTTTTACGATACCGAGACACAATTTAAAACGTAAATATTTCAAATTTATAGGTAATTTTTATATAGAAAGTTGATATTTCAAAAATATACATTAAGAGAAATCTAGCAATATTTCATATGACTATATCATTTTTTATCGGCTAATACAAATTTATGGTCAAAATTTTCAAAGTTTGACTCCAAAAATAGAAAACGGACAAATAAATTGGGATGGTGGAAATAATATACTCCCTCCGTCCCTAAAAGATTGTCACATTTTGACTTTTGTGGTCAATTACAAGAAAATTTGATCATGAATTCTCATTAAACGATAAGAAATAATATAGTGTTGTGGGACCTCGTTAGATTCGTCTCAATATATATTTTTGAAATATCAACTTATTATAATTTTTTCACATGTAAAATAAGAGATATTTATGTTTTAAATCGTGCCTTATTGACCATCAAAAGTCAAATGTGACAATCATTTAGGGACGGAGGGAGTATGATAATTGATAGGTGTGATGTACTTCATGAACAGGGCACCATAACCATCTCAAAGAAGTTGGCAAACAATGATGAACAAGATTAGGCATAATAAGACAAACAGAAGCAGATTGAACGATTAGAATGAGGTTCTTAATTTCTCACATTATTCTCCCTTCATTAGTTAATAAGATTAGGCATATATAATAGTGATTTTATTGTTTAAATTTGTAAAAAAGAATGGCGGAAGGGATAACCAAATAAGATAAATAGTTTAGAGGCACATTGAAAAAATAACGATAGTTCGGAGATAAACAGCCAAAAAATGTATTTAAATTAATGAAGAGGTTATTATCCAATTAGTTTCATATAATGGGGGTGTAGTTAAACAAACTTTAATCTCAAATAATTATAGTAGTGTTGTATATTAGTACGGGGAAAGTGACACAAATATTACTGTGTATAACTTTAACAATATTTGTCACGTGCAAAATCATAACATAGCTTTATTTATGTTATTTTTGGAAACTAATCTACAAAAATATAACTATTTTGATATCGAAAATTCAGTTTCATCCCATTAACTTCATCAATATAATCGACAAATTGGCTGCTTATATGGGACCAAAAGTTGGACTAACATTATGGGTTGGCATAGCAAATATGGGACCAAAATTGTTGTGCGAATATGTAGAAATTTGGTATTTGGTGCACATTTAACTAGAGGCTCAAAACCCACGAAATCCTGACGCCCTGTACTTCTTGTTTTTATTAGCAAGCCGTTTGATTGCATATAATTTCATATTTTCATTATCATTAAACTATTATTTTAATTTTAATTTTTTAAGCATACTAACTTTGAATTAATCTTTATACTGTTATTTACTAACACATTCATTTAAAAGAAAAATCCTTATTGCTTTTGCCTTTTATGACAAAATTTTATAATTTCTGATTTTTAATGATAAAATTTATGAATAGTTAAATATTCGTTTCAAAACTATAAATGAGAATTATTTTAAATTAGATATATTGACAGCGGTACAATACTCATTTTATCTGTTAAAATTGAAAAAATTGCTCAGGTGGCACCTCAGTCACGTAAAATAGTATATGTGCACATAAAAACGAAATTGATAGTATAGGAGGCAAAAAGAGAAAAAGCCTATCTCTTTATAACAACATGATTGGATAAGATATAGTTCTTGAGAATTCGAAAAAAAATTGACAAATAATAAAAGTATACCAAAAAGTGTAGCAGAAAAGTGTAACAGATCCGTAAAGTATATATACACATTAGATGACGCAATCGTAGGATTGGTACCTTTTGGGAATTTTTGTAGACGTGTGCACTGTTCGGTTTTGGTTTTGGGCAAACAAAAGAACCCAACAGACCTAGTCGGTTCCACGGCAGACGTAACCGAAATTGGTTCGGTTTCAAACAGTTCGGTTCATATTGGTTCCAGGTCGGTTTCAGTTCTGGGGACATCACTTACCTTTCATCAATATCACCCGTTGATCACTTACTTTTTAAATGGTTTCAGTTGCTCACACACTCACCTTTTAAAATTTGTCTCAGTTGGTCTATCAGCCATTTTTTCGGCTTGTTGACTCCCGGTCAACACACGTGATGACCATTAGTAAGGGCTTTTTGGTTTTTTTCATGTCGAAATTAAGCAAAATAAAATTGGAAATTAATGATAAACTCAAAACTAACCCTTAATTTCAACATGAAAAGATTAAAAAAAAGGCCCTTACTAATGGTCATCAAAAGCGTTGATCAGTCGGAAAAATGACTTATAGACCAACTGAGACAAATCTTAAAAGGTGAGTGATCAACTGAGACCCTTCAAAAGTTAAATGATCAACTGGTGATATTGGGGAAAGATGAGCGATCAATTGAGACCCTTTAAAAGGTAAGTTATGTGTCCGCCCATTAAACCTTTTATTAACTCATAGCACTATTTTTCATTTTTTACATTAAATAACACTAGAGGGGGGGGGGCAAAATGACTAAATTCCCCCCCCCCAATATTTAGATACACTTTTTTTTTGTTTTTTAAATTCGTTTCTTTTTTTTTACGATTTTTATTCGATTTTTTTTACGCAAAAAGTTTTTAGTTAAAAGTTTGGTAGTTTTAGTACTTATTTGGCAAAAAGTGTTAGATTGGTAGTTGTTTCATAAAAATGTTCGATTTTCGTAGATTTTTCTCAAAAAAGTTTCGGGGTTTTTTTTTCCCCGATTTTATTTTTCGAATTTTTCTAGTAAAAAAATTTTGATTTCGTCAGTTGTTTGACAAAAAAATTTCGTACTTTTATTTACAAAAGATTTGGTTTTGATAGTTTTTGCCAACAAGGTTCCGTTTTGATAGAGTCTTGACAAAAAAGGTTCAATTTTTTATAGTTTTTTCCCAAGAATGTTCAATTTTCGTAGTTTTGTCATAAAATGTTCAATTTTGATAGTTATTTTCTTTTTTTTGGTAATAAGCGATAAATTTCATTAAAAAAATGAAAAAAATAATAATTACAAACATATACAACTATGGAAAGCATGTCTTAATATATGTGGTTTTTTTAAGACGACTAACTTTGTGAATGGGAGGGAGTACATGACTGGCATACGAATGGATTCGGAAGTTTACTTTTTAAATAATTAATTTAAAAATTACCCGATACCAATCAATTAGACTTCGCAATTTTTCATTTAGTTTATAATTGGCTTATAATTTAGATGATACATACAATTGATGGTCGATGAATTATCTGTCATATGTATGAGGATTATATGTCCCAGTCCTCTTCCTTATATCCTCAATCTCACTATCAGATTGCAAATACCCCTTCATCTTTCGTTTCTTATCACCATCACCATCACCACCATTCTCCCATGTATCATCCTCTACAAACTCGGCCTTCGCGTCTCGTTCTCCGGATGCCATCCCTTCCTCGGCCGAAGCCCCACCTCCGGTTTCTCGCCCAACCCCGTCATTTGTTGTATCTTCATCTGGTCGTTGCCCTAATCCTCCGCCGCCTGAGCTATTGCCACTCTTTTTAAATACATCAAGACATTAGTGAACATTAGATACAAATAAGACTATTCGTTTTTTCCTATTCTCCTTGTAGTGTCTAATTACTCCAAAAAACAAAACAAACTATAAAGTAAAACCGTTAATAGGATAAAAAATAATAAGACGAATTCAAAAGTATATTTAATTTCTAGCAATTAACTATTATGATCAAAACAAATCATCTATGGTGAAACGGAAACGGAAACGCAAAGGAAAAATAATATACTACTCCCTCCATTTGTAAATAATTATCATATTTTAACCTTTCATGATTAATAAAATACGATTTAACACGATTTAAAACACGAATGTCCCACATTTACATGCTTAAAAAATTAATATTTCAAAAATATATATTGAAACTAATCTAACAAGATCCCACAAAATTATATTATTTCTTATCGTTTAATAAAAATTTATGATCAAATTTCTTAATATTTGACCAACAAAAATCAAAATGTGACAATATTTTAAGAATGGTGAGAGTACTTCTTTTTTGTGAGTTTCGAACATAGGACCTCCTGATCAGTAGCAAGAGCCTTTTCCACTAAGCTATTCGATTGACTCCAACGGAGAGAGTACTAAAATCAAATGTACAAATTCGCAAAACAGGAATGGAAATGATCTCATCCGGATACGTTCCGGCTCTGATTTTCGAACCAATTTCTTATCGGTTCGATCCAGGACCATCCAAAATTATTAGCGGAGAGGATATGGTCCTCCTGGAATCCGATCCAATCGAAATCGAGAACAGGACTAAATACACGTAGTACAACAATGAATAAAAATATTAATGAATCGTAACTTTTCAATATTTACCGAACAATAGTAGTGGGAGTTGAGAGTTGGATGGTTCTTGTTAAACAAAAATGAAAAGGGCCGATCCTTATGACGAACACTAGTGTTGGCTTCCTTCATTAGTACGTAATAATAGTAACAACAACCTCTCTTCATACCTAATTAATTATATCAACCATTCAATTTGAAAGGCATGATTGAAAAAGATCGACTCTCTTGTATAGTAACAAAACTAGTGAGACACGTGTTGTTACGTTTCAGCAATGTGGCCACGTGTTGCCTGACTCATCACCAATGCTGCCACGTCAACCTTCACTACATACAACTCAGCACAAGATATAGATTCTCAATGTTAAATTATACTCCACTTTATTGTGACTTCATCGGTGCTAAAACGAACTTTGTACTACTCTTTCCGTCGTTAAATGATTGGTACATTTGATTTTATGGTTAAATTTTAAAAAATTTAATTAAGAATTTTCATTAAACGATAAGAAATAATATAGTCATGTGGGACCTTATTAGATTCGTCTCAGTATATATTTCGAAATATTAACTTCTTATAATTTTTTCGCATGTAAAATAAGAGATATTTACGTTTTAAATTGTATTTGTGGACCATGAAAATCAAATGTATCAATCATTTAGGGATGGAGGGAGTAATTCAAATAGAAGATGTAATTGCTCGAATAACAGGGGCGAAACCAGGATGAAAATAACGGGGGGTCAACTTCGAAAAAAATAAAATAGGGGGCCAAAACAAATGAAAATAGTTAAAGTATCAAAAAATGTTAAACATGAACTTTGGAGGGCTTGAACCCATGACCTTTACCGATTAAATGAAGGTTCTAACCAACTAAACTACACTTTTACTTAGTTTCCTTACACTTTTTATTGTATATATCACAAAAGTTTAAGAAAATCGTATATAAATATAACGATACCGAAAAACCTAGGGGACCGGTGCCCACTCCACCCCCCTTGGGTCCGCCTCTGTCGAATAGTGAGTTATAGTTCTACATTCATCTTCAAATTAAGGATTTTATTAATGATAAAAAATGTAACGGGATCATTTATTAGGACCATATCGGCAATTACTTTTACAATGGAGTTATTGGAATATGTCTTAAATTTCGAGAGCAGCACTTGCATAAGAATTTGGTCGGCACTTGATCAAGTTGCTAAGTCAGATAACAGAGAGGAATCGGAACTTGGTCGGAACTTGACCAAGTTCCTAAATCAGTAACAAGAGAGATCAACACTTTGGTCGGAAGTTGACCAAATACCTATCTCGACTTGTTCAGCAAGTGTTCTCAGCGTTTCTGATGGGCTTCGACCTTCTTTCTTAGTTTTCTTGATTATATATAAATAGGAGACTTGTGCATAAGAATAAATTAGCAAGACACGCAAGAGACGTATGAGACCAAAACGCATGAACGTATGAGACTAAAACGTATGAATAGATTTCATGGTTTTATTCATCTGAGATCTGATTGATCACGTGTAATCCGTTCTTCCCATTATAGTGAAATTTCAGGTGGTTCCGTTCGTGGATTAGTTTTAACACATGCATTATTAAGAATACCACGTTAAATCTGATGTTCATAACTTTCAGTACTTTACATTGTTTCTCTATATTTATTGTTCACAAAATTAATCGTAGGTAATTCGCTTCCGTTAAGTATTAGTGATTTTGTTAAGACAAACGATATTGTTTCCCATGCATGTTTGTAGTATGATTTCAATCCGTAACACTTGTTTGAAAATGTCTAGCTTCATTAATCACGTTTCAATAGTGAAAAAAGAATTTCAATCGTGAATAATGAACTGAGATATCGCACTGGGTCTTTACGAGGAGGTAAGTTGGAGGATGTGTCTCGAATGGTCAGTGGACTTGAACTAATTGTTCATCATTTCAACACGAGATTTTCTCAGTTTACGGGAGTCGACTCCACATCATGCGAAGAGGCAAGACTTATTACCGAAGCTCTTAACCAATTGAGCTATATGTCCAGCGGGCTTCAATAATAACTAACTAATTACACTAGTTATAGGTGTACAACTAGTTATAGGTGTACAATCAATAAATATGCAAATTAATATTTTATATAGTTGGTGTTCAGTAAAAAAAAAGACATATAATACATTTAAAAAATAGACCTTTGATTTTTACACTTCAAATTTGATAACCATATTCTACTTTATCACCTTTTGTAAATTTCTATAGAATAAAATAAAAGGTAAAATTGAGAAAATGAAATGTAATAATAAATATTTGAAGTGTAAAAATCAAAACCCAAAAAATCATCTCTTTAACTAAATTTGATAGAAGTACCTGATACACTTTAATGATAATAATTCTATGAAGGAAATGCATGACACAAAGGAATGAAATAGTTAAATTTATCTAAAAATATGTGATGGAAGTTAAAAAAAAAAATACATGCATGCGGTTATTCTCCAATTTAACAAGCTAACTGTCATATATAGATTACTAGAATATTATATATTTTTAGATGGTGTCATGCAACAAAATGCATAGATTTCTTTATTTTATTTTTATTATTTTTGATAATTTACAATTATATTAATATAAAAAATGATTATATAGTTCGTAAAGCAATGTCGATAGATCTAATACAAAGTCAAATTCAAACTGTAAATCTATCTCACCCTATACTACAAAGTATATCCGATTTGTTTAAGCTAAAGTACTTATCCTGAGTTGACAGAGCTGCAAAATTGGCTGTTTTGAGGAAGACTCGGACAGTGGGTAAATTGCCATGCGAAAAATTGCTTCATCCTGACTTTCCATGACCTGTCTTAATGCCTCACTTAAAACGTGCGCCAATGTAAAATCAAACATAAAAATTAATGTTTGTGGGGGAAAGTCTTCTTGATAGAGGGTGATTAATAGGATAGTAAGGATTATGAATTGTAATAGGGGTTGTTTGATTTTGTTAGAATAGTTTGTGATGAGTTTAAAAGAACGTTTTAGACATATAATTTTGGCATTGTATTAATATTTGGGGAATAAAACTAGTGGGAATATACATTAGCAAATTGTAACTATTCAAAATCAATTAAATCACTATCAAAATCTACCCATTTCTACATGTTCAATCAATCATGACATTTCACTTAGACACCAGTTAGAATGTCTACTACTTTGTCAAGAACTTTACTGGCATCAACGCTCTTCACTAAATTGGATCTCTAATGGATCTCAAAAGTGTTAGATTCTTTTAATGAAAAATAGTTTGATATAACATCTTTTTTAAGTTGTGATGTTTTAGGACTAAATACAATTTGTCATTTTGAAAAATTTATTTGTTGTCCTGCTTCAATACAATATTGGCCAATGAATGTTTTAAAGTTAGTTGTAGATTTTTTGTCTAAATGAAGGAAGAAATTTCTATTATCTGCAAATAATAGGTGTCTTAGTTTAGGACTATTTCCATATATACTAATGTCATACACAGTCCAGTTAGTGCGAATTTGTTAATCTTACACAATAAATTCTTTTGTATAATTAGTTAGATATCGTTATAATTTTGTAACAGATATATGAGAAAATATATTAAAAAAAAGTCGTATACAATTGAAGACTAAATTCGAAAAAACATAAGTGCATCAATATTTTATATATAGAAATTCACAATTAGTTAAAATTAAATGATAAATAATTAAAAGACAAATAAATGTTACTTTTTAATAATAAAAAATGTCAGTTAGTGATTGGTTAAAATAGATCATGGGGCTTCACCTTATATAACTTCCAATTTTCCCTTTTCCCAATTAAATATAGAGTAGATACCTAAATATTCAATTATATTTATAATAAATTATTTCATATATACTATAATAGGCTAAATTTCCCAATTTCCCGATGCCTCATGAACTATTGTCAACTGATCGAATAAGGAACTGAACTTTTGAATCGATCAATGTGCCCCATAAACTTTTCAATCGGCCAATTTGCCCCCCAAACTACGAAGAACTGGTCAGTTTGGGATTTCCCCCCATACAATTGAAAAATTTTAGGCTTTAATAAAGGGTAAATAGGAATTCAACATATTATATGTATTTGAGATTAGTTTATAATGTACAAACATATAGTGGAGCTCTTTTCCCCAAACCGCATCCAAACTTCCCTGAACCCCAGCAACCATCATTAAATCTAAAAACTATCAATTTTATGGTGAAAATACCTAAACTGACTAGTTCGTCGTAGTTCAGTGGCCAAATTGACGGATTTAAAAGTTTAGGGGGCACATTGACGGACTCACAAGTTCAGTCGCTAATTTGATCAGTTGACAATAGTTCAGGGGACATTGTGAAATTTAGCCTACTATAATACTCCCTCCATTTCGATATGTTTGATTGTTTGGGGAAAAGTACTTTATTAAGGAATGGTGCAAGATTACTAATATGTCGTCAAATAAAGGTGTTGGAGTGTTACTTTATTATGAACAAAAAGTACTTTATAAGGGCAAAAAGGAAAAAATAGGCTTAAAAGTTCATTGAAAATATAAACAATCAAACATTTTGAAACATGACAAAATTTCTAAGCAATTAAACATAGTGAAACAGATGGAGTATTTGATAAATTAAATTTTTATGAAATAAATATATTATATAGTAGGGCTAATGACTAGAACTATCACCTATGTTTGACAAATGTTTCCAGTCCATCACTTGTGTTTTAAAGCAACCTAGTCCATCACTTGTGTTTAAAATTTCGTTTCATTTGGTCACGCCTTTGAAATCTCTGTTCACTCTCTGTCAAGCTGAGCACATGATGAACATGTGCTAATTTGTCAAGGGTAGTTATGTAATTTTGCACTCAAACTGAAGGTTAGTTTAGTAATCTCACATTTGAGTCTTTTCTTTTGTTAGATGTGGCACATAAGAGTCGAAAATGTGCTAATGTCCCATCTCTTACTCTCTTAAATTTGGTTTCAACTTGGATATTATTTTTAAATTGATATGAAATTACAAAAATACCCTTAACTACAGCCTAATAGATTGGGTGATGGTCTGGAAAAATTTTAAACACAAGTGATGGACTAAGTAGCTTTAAAACACAAGTGATGGACTGAAAACATTTGTCAAACATAGGTGATGGTTTCAGTCATTAACCTTATATAGTACTCCCTATATTTCATAATATTTGATTGTTTAGCCAAAAAGTACTTTATTAATGGATTAAGAAAATTTATTAGGCTTATTTTTATTTTGGACCCTAAACTATTACGTAAGTTTCAAATTGGACCCTGATACTATCTTAAGACTCATTTTGGACCATATACTAAGGTTTGTCTCATTTTGGACCCTAAAATGCCAAATATGATGGAATTTCGTTTTAAAATAAGGGGCAAACTCGGAATAGCACATATATTAAACTTTTGGGGCATAATTTACAAATAACAAAACTTGTTAAATTAAAAATAAACCCCACCACTTCATCTTCTTCATCAAACCCCCAACCTCCACCACTTCATCTTCATCATCAAACCCCCAACGTCTCTAACAATGCAAGAAGAACACAATGAACAACCCAGAAATCTTCAACCAAAACAGCAGCAAAGTCGAACACAAAACCCAGCAACAAATTAGCACAAAACCAATAAGACAGAATGCTTATTGACAATCACCAAACCAACCTTTTGGACACGTGAAGAACAAGAAGAACTTCTTCAATTACATACCAAAAATCTCGCAAATCCAAACCAAAATTTTGTACGACTTCGAACACAGTGATACACCAGAAAAATCGCAGCAAATTCGAACCAAACAAGAAAACAAAACAGTTGGCAATAATCGACTAAATAGACAATCTTCGCACCAGCACTTAGTAACACCAATTCGACTTAATAAACAGCAACAACCCAGGAGTAATATATGAGATATTTCAAGGAGCTGACTTGGAACGACAATGACCTTCCTCACCAAGATAGAGTGGTGGGGTTTATTTTTAATTTAACAAGTTTTGTTATTTATAAATTATGCCCCAAAAGTTTAATATATGAGATATTCCAAGTTTGCCCTTATTTTAAAACGAAATTTCATCTTATTTGGCATTTTAGGGTCCAAAATGAGACAAACCGTAGTATATGGTCCAAAATGAGTCTTAAGATAGTATCAGGGTCCAATTTGAAACTTACGTGATAGTTCATGGTCCAAAATAAAAATAAGCCAATTTATTATTATACCGTACATAACACTTTCAAAATGAAAAGTAACCTGTAAAGCAACAGTAAAAAAGGAAAATATAAGTACAAAAGTACATTAAATTCCGTAAACAATTAAATATTATGAAAAAGTAAACTTTTTCTAAACAATCAAATATATCGAAATGGAGGGAGTATTAATTTATACGACTACCATAAATGGATGGGGTTTACAGGCTTGATGGGGGTAGGGGTGGACTAGTGGAGTGCAAGATTGAAGATGATGTATTTTGTTTTGATTTTATTTGTTTATTAAAATTGATTATTAGAAATTGACCCAATAAAGTGTTTGTTATTTTAAAATTTTGCCCGTGAAATACTATACACCACCAGAGTAACAAATTGTTTCACAAGAAGGTCCTCCCCCAACCGTTTCTTTTGACACGTATAGACTACATCGTAGCCTAGTAGTTTCACCGGTAATCCACCAGAACAATGCTTGTTGGAGGAGTGAAATTATATGTTGCCCCCACTTAACTCTCTCAATTACTATACTTTCAAATATGGGGGTAAAATAGTAACTTCACCCCTAAAATTCACCGTCAAAATATTTTGACTCACAATTTTTTTTAATCAATCGACATCATACAAGTAAGAAAATCCTACACTGTCCGCCAAGAGAGTCTACACTACAACGAAACAAAGACATCCGTAAATATCTAAACTCTCACCAGATCTCGAAGACATGGGTCGATAATCACTAGGCCAAGCTAGTTGTTTCTTTGACTCACAATTACCAACACTATTTTGGTGCCTATAGTGTTGCCCAAGTCAGCTCATGAGTTTTACTGCTACGGTGAGTTTGACTTAGACCATCTCCAATGGGAGATAATTGATCTCCTCAATATTTCATACCACCTCACTTTATTCTTTCTCCACATCATTAAATATTCTCAATTATCTTTCAAATATCCTCACACCCTACAATAGGAGATATTTCAAAAAGTTATTCCATTTTCTCTCACTTCCACATTATTTTCTCTTCCTTCCACATCATTAACATATACTCCACTATATATTCATTCTCTCTCTTCTTATTTTATTTATATTATTATAATATTTTAATTTTATTATTAATTATTTTTTATATATATAAATATTTATTATTTGAAGGATAGTTATAATTTTGGTTTGGATCCATTGAAGAGTTGAAGAAAGTAGCAAAAAACTAGAGAAAATTGCAAAAATAAATTGTTACCCAAATCAAACAAACCTAGTCTCTGTAGATAGGTCTTGAAAAATAAAAAATATTGATGTAAAATAAATAAAAATAAAAATAAAGTTATATGTCAAAATATCATTTAAAGAGGAAATAAAATAAATATTCAAGTACCAATAACAAATCAACACCTCATCAAGCTCATGTGGGATTATTTTCTCCCTCCTCCACATCTCCCCACCCTACCCCACTTTGTCAATAATTCCCAAGATTATTGAATAACTCTTTAAAAATTGGGTAAAAAGATACTCACTTCAATTATTTTCTATTGGAGGAGTTCATCACACCAATTATCTAGCAAATACTCCCCAATGGAGATGGTCTTAGTGATTTACATTTGATTCACTTTTTATTCTTCTTTCTTAACAGAAGCTTCAGTCAGCCGCGAGAGAAGTAAAAGCTTGGCTCTCTTCAACTAGGTAGATCTCATCGATTCCTCTTTCAATTTTATCAATTCCTCATTTCCAATTCTACTTCTAGGGTTTCAACTTTATTTCGATCTAATATTTACCTTCAACCTCAATTTTCACTCTGTATATATATCGTTTGATGTTGTTGTAATCGATTTTTTAAAAAAATATGTCTAGTTTTGTTTTCAATTCTCAGCTTAACTTACCTTGGGACCTGAATTGAGTCATATGTTTGATCTTGTTGAATTCGTCTCAATATATATTTGAAATATCAACTTTTTATGATTTTTTCGCAATTAGAATAAAATATATTTACGTTTTAAATCATATTTTGTTGATAACGAAAATTCAAAATGTGCCTATCATTTAGGGATGGAGGGAGTATATACGATTTTTAAATTTTTTGTGATATATAAAATAAAAAGTGTAATTAAACCAAGTGGAAGTGTAAATTAGTTGGTTAGATCTTTCCTTATAAAGGTAAAGGTCAGGGGTTCAATTTTGTGTGCTTCATTTTTAACATAATTTCGCACTTTTTTTGATATTTTAACTATTTTTAATTCATTTTGGCCCCCTTATTTTCATCCTGGTTTTTCCGTTATGATATTGCAGCTAATGTAGGTGAATATACTTTTGAAATTGTAGCAAGTTTTCAGAATGTGGAAAGAGGTTAGCTTATATGTGGAAGAGATTCCCCTATTTTTAACAGGCATAGTTACGGGAATAATCATTCTTTAAATAGATTTCGTTTGGGCTTTTTTGCATTAGCATAAATTCTATTTAGCCTAGAAATTATCAAACAGTAAGTCCCCTTACTCTTGAAGCTATCATAGTCACAAATGGATGTAGTCCGAATAAGAGTTGGATAGATATCGAATGCCCTAGAGTTTGTGCCCTTAACCGAAAATGTCCCAACACAGAGCTGAGTCGAGACATCCTATTCGTATAGCTGACCCGTATTTAGCAGGATAAGACTTCGTTTAGTCAGTCTCCTCATCCTTGAGAGAAAACTAGTTGTCAAATTGGTTTTCTTCGTTTGAGGGGAGAGGTGGAGATATAATACTTTCTCCATATGCATGGGGTGCATAATCAGCGGAATCTTTTGTTTCTGAATTATCGTTATATAGGGAGTTGAAGCATAGTCTGATATGTTTTCAAGATTAACATTATTGAGAATGTGTGATTTGTAACCATTGCATGTTTAGTTATGCTGCAAATGTTAAAAGAGCTTGTAGGTTTTCGTAGTAGGCACTAGGTTGTAGTGAGATTAGTGTTACTATATCCTTAGTTCAATCTTCATTTTGATTTGATACTATGAACTGCTTGATAGCTCACACTGGTGTTTATGCAGTGAGGGAAAAGTGAAGTATGTATTATTAGAAGTAGAATGAAGCATGTTATATTGATAGATTTATGTCGCCCTAAAATCTTGGATGTTCACTACATGTTACTTCCGTCAAGATTTCTTCAAACACATACACTGCTACTGCTCTTGGTGATCATTTGTACAGTTTGCTTCTTGTAACCTGTGTATATTGACTTTTGTAGCATTTATCCAGTCTTCATGGCAGCTAAGTTGCAACAGGTGCAAGTGAAGGCACGCCAAGTTTCTCAGCTTGTTGCTACCCATGGTTCTAGCTACTATAAGCAGTTAATGGAGCAGAACAAGAAGTATGTTCAGGAGCCAGCCACTGTAGAAAAATGCAATGAATTGTCCAAGCAGTTGTTATACACTCGTCTTGCCAGGTAATTATGCCAGCTTAATTTTCATATTCGGTATGCTTGGGTTTTCTTGATAGATATACTTGTTATATTAATTTGTTAGCATGATATGTAGCTGCATATTATAGGATGGTGGGAGGAGAAATTTGGCAGATTAGCACTATTTGGAAGTCTTTTTTAACTCAAAGCACACACCTCTTTTTTTTGCAAAGCACTAGCACCTTCCCTCATAAAAAGACTACTTTATCCTTAAATTAAATACAAACTACATCTATACCCTTTTCTTCTCCTCCAACACTTCATCTTCTTCCCATCATCTCTTCTTCTTCTTTTTCTTCACCACCATAACCCACCACCTTCACAAAACCATCACCACCAACAACCTCAATTTCGAAATCACCACTATTTTTATATCTTCCTCCCGATATCTTCTTTTTCACAAACCCAACACCACCAACAACCTCACACCCACAAATTTCGAAACCCCATCCCCACCCCATCACAATTTACAAGGTTTTGGGGGGATAGATGCGACTTCACAGGGGTTTAGGGGGAGGGGCGGACTTCGTAAGGGCTTGGGGGGAGGGGGGCGATTTAACAGCGGGTTTGGTGGGAGGGGGCGATTTAACAGCGGGTTTGGTGGGGGGGGCGGACTTCACAGGGCTTGGGAGGGGGGAGGCGCGATTTCTTGTGGCTTTGTGGGTAGGGTGGTTGTGGGTGGGGGTGGTTGGTGAGGTAGGTGGAGATGGTGGAAATGATGTGATAGTTGGTGGGTTTGTGAAGAAGAAGAAGATAATAGTAGGTTTGTGAAGAAGAAGGAATAAAAGTTTTTGAATTTGGGGTTGGTGGTGGTGGTGAGCTTGTAAAGGTGGTGATGGTGGTGGTGGTTGGTAAAGAAAAGGTCTTGGTTGTGGTGGAATGGTGAAGAAGAAGATTGTTGATTTATGAAGTAAGGGCAAAATAGTAGGTACATAGTTAATATGTGTGAGTATATACTTGTGTGATGAATGATGTACATAGTTAATATGATTATTCTACTTTATTTCATCTTTTACATTCATTGTTAATATATCGAATGTGTTGACACATCACTTCAATGTGCTTTTAGCAGTTAAATGTGACTCTAGATACAGTAATTTATATTCTGAAACCCCAAACAAAGAAGGCGAAAGTTATAGTGACATGGACACAAAAGCCAGTGTGAATAGTAATGTATTTAAGATCTAAATTGATGTGAAATTTATTGCATTAGGTTGCTATCTGTTTGCCTCATCTGTAATGAATGAACTGTTTCTGTTGTAGCATCCCCCATCGCTATGAGTCATTCTGGAAGGAAGTGGACTACGTTAAACAAATATGGAAAAACAGGAATGAAATGAAGGTCGAGGATGCTGGAATGGCTGCTCTATTTGGCCTTGAGTGCTTTGCATGGTATTGTGCTGGAGAGATTGTCGGAAGAGGGTTCACATTCACCGGTTACTACCCATGAAGACCTGCCATTGGTTGAACATTGTTTCGGAAGATTAGAAAGTTATGACCTCTGCAACACCGTTTAGGTGATTTCAGTTGCTAGAAATTGCAAAAAGCTCATTTTTGTTTTCTGTCAAAGTTTTCGAAGGTACGTTGTCGGTAATTACATTTTAATTGTCTCAATAATCTGCAGATTGAGTTACCGGCATGCCAAATGTTACTTATTTATACATTATGAGTTGAGAGCTACTGAGCAATTGTTATAACTTATGTTTTGAAGATTTCTTAATATTTTTCGAGTGATACCTCTAGATGATGGTTGGTTTGATTGATTAAAAGAGTGAGACGAAATTAAAGCAAACAGAGATAATACTTTGGAGAAGATTAAGAGTGACTTGTTTGTTTTGTTTTATATTTCTTTATCCTTTTTAATTAAAGTGTAAGAGATAAGCTTATGTAAAGGAAGTTATTCTAACTCTAATTTACTTAAATTCACCCACTTAATTAAATTCTAGTTTATGATAGATAAATGATGCATATTAATGAAGAGGATAGAATATAACACTTAATAGTGTTATAATTCGGTTTACTATTTTGTTCTTATCATGACTCGATGACAACTCCGGATAATCAAATATTATTGTCAAATAATACCTCCAACTAATGAAAATAATATAGCGTACTAGTAAGCTGGGCCCGGCAATCGCCGGGTCAAAAGTCGCATAGTTAATGTCCGGGACTAACTGATTGAGGAGCGTAGAATATAATTATAATGAAAAATAAGTAAAATAGATTACATTAAGTAGATGTATGTAATATACATAATAAATTGAGTTCGTATTGATCTAACAAAAGTTATATTGCATCACAAAGATGCCTAGATTACATTTTTTTAACTAAGGAGCTTTGTTTCATTAAACAAAAGAATACAAACATCAGATACATTGCACTTACATTAAGCCTTATCAAATATATGCTTGCTTATACCCCAATTTTGACCGAGTTCAAAATTGTTCCTAGTGACCTTTAGCCTTCAATGACTTACTTTTATAGACACATCTCTACACACTTTCCCTATAATATGGTCATACGATTGAAAACTGCTGGTGAAATGTCCTACAATTTCGCTCCAACCATATGTGGTACACCGAGCTACACAACGCAAGCCTACCAACCAAGCTTCTCATGCTCTTACTCTGAAACTCACTGCAACACCATAACCTTTCAGGTGCCCAATTCTCGGCTGCTCTATAGACTTTAATTCATTGCAAATATATTCCTCCAGATAGACGGCGTATATTTGCACTTAAAATACAGATGATTAGTTGACTCCTCCTAGCCACAAAAGCTACATATATTGATGTCTATGAACCCCCAATGCTTGAATCTGTCCCTTGTACATAGTCGACCACTGTATAGCAACCAACAAATAAAGCTATGTCGAGGAATTGCCTTCGCATGCCAAACCACATAAACCCATCTCTTCTGCTCTTCAATCTTAATGCCGTATCAATTGCTGCCAAACACTATTTAATGAGAAAGCCAATCTCAACATCACTACCCTTGCTCAACTCTACTCCATCAACCTGCTCCTTGATGGCCTGTATAGTACTTTTACATCTTCTCCACCTTGGCGACCTAATCTGCTTCATATGCGCCATTGTGTCAACACCATTAACCCCCAACCACTCTGCCTCCTACATGCTTAGCATGTCAGCCAATGCCCCCCCCCCACCCCGGCAGCCAGCTATCATACTGCAAACTCGTAGATTCCCCTGACCCAATATGCACCTCAACAGCTTCCTTTACACAGATGTGAAGATCAACCAATTTATGCCAAAGACATGGATCCCCCTGCCTAGCCTTGTAGCTCCATAACAACACCCCTCTCAACCTATACATATGTACCATTTAACCCACAATGTATCCATATTAGAAGTTAGTTTCGCGTTGATAAAAAAACAAAATGATTGTTAAAAAGTAGTTAAGTGCCTATCGATAAGAGCTAATCGAATAGCCTAGTGGAAAAGGCTCTTGCTAGTGATCAGACGGTTCTGGGTTCGAAACTCACCTCATCGCTAATTTACAAAAAAAAAAGAAAAAAGTGCCTATCGATAAGCTATGTTGACTATCGATAAGTATGAACTACTTCACACCACATAACAAATTTTAAATGAACTAATTAAGAAATGTTTATAAATGAACTGGTTTAGTTTAGTTAAGGTCAAGAGTTTTGTTAAAGCATATATGTATTAACTCGCGAGATAAATATATACAATTACTAATATACCTTGAACCTGCATTTCATAAGTGAGCATTTAAGTTATATTCCAACGAGAGCTAAAACCATCCACGAACTCTAACGGGAGCTAAAAGCATCCAAGAACTCAATCAACTCACCGTGCTTCTCACGGAAGATAAAACGACAAAAAGCATGTACGTTTGATCGCCCTGCCATCTGAAGAAGAATAGGGGGTTATTTTGTTGACTGGTGGGGAAGCGAAAATTAGAAGGAAAGATAGGCACAATAGGACAGCAAGCATATGTACAAATTTTGAGCTTCTATGTTCCTAGAGGCTCACTAACTTGTCTGGGACCCAATGCTAGATGAAGTATGACTGCTTCATATCGACATATATTTATCAATGACAAAGTTATTTTACACTACTACTATGGAGTTGGTTAAGAGCATGAGCTGATAACACCTCCCTATCAAACTATAGATATGGGTATTCCCTAAACTTAACGGAACGTGTCAAAAATAAGTTCGTTTAAAGTGATGACATTACCAAATGGCGAAGATGGTCTTTGACCAGGTCATTATCAGTAAGATCAATGGTGTGAAGCTGAGCTGAGCGGCCTCCATTCTCACTACCATAGCTTCCAGTTCAAATTTAATATGAAGCCCTACACTGCAGAGAACAGGAGTTATATAAGCTTCCATATCAGTCCTCTCTTGCAATATCACAACACCTTACCACAATAACTACATTAAAAGTGACGACCTCATAGTATTTTCAAAACAAAAACAAGCAAAAGCCATAAGAACACGATAACATAATAATTTAAAGGGAGTCTTGCCTGTATATAATTAGAGCTCTTTCTTTATCAGAATTATACCTACACCTGAACTTAGTTATATTGATTGTGCGCACCTGTAAAAATATAAAAGTGACTTCATAAGCACTAATGAATTGAAGATAGTCAGTGAGAATTATTATAAAGAATATACAAACACAATATAAACACTATTTCTTATAAATTCGACCCCAATTTTGACCTAACACAAATACAATTCGATATTACAATGAAATTGTTAGAAGAAGAAAATAAATTAATTGACGGAATAATATAAGTAATTTGGAGTGAATGATTACTTACATAATCAACCCTAAAATTGAACCCAATTGATGAACATCAACAAAGCTGGATGCCAAAGCAATTAATGAGATCGATGAACAAGAGTCACCTTTTTACCTGGGAAATCTGTAGTGATTTCACCAGCAAGTTCAACACCATTGGAGCCTTTTCCAACTATCAAAATCGAATTAGATGCTTTTATTTCCTCTTTCTGCGAAATGGGAGGAGACAAATCCCTAGAAACTTAGTAACTGTAAGCATATCATTTCTTGCTCTCATTCTAGTAATTGCGAAAGAAAGATATCTCATAACTGTAACAAAGAGGATCATAGTATGTACTACAAGCGACCTAGCTTACCAAGAACAGAGAGCAAAAGCAAAACAGAGCTGTCCAGTATTCTATAATGCACAAAAGTATATCAAAATGTTCAAGCGTTGAAAAATTAAGGTTCTGATCACATCAAATATGGGGCTACAATTAACATCCACAATCAGAGCAATATTTTGCTTGCAGTTCATATTTCAAGTAATTACAAGTACTATTGTCCTTGTTACACTTTTTTCTAAATCCTACCTCACTGGACATGCACATCAAATGCATGATTTCCTGTTACATGTTTTAAGAATACGTAAATCAACATAGTAGCAATGATAACGTTGTAGTGCAACCTTACATGAAAACTATATAGCTACTCAGATAATGCCACTAAATAAATAATGTTTAGTTAGGAAATATGATCAAAGATTAGTGTATATGATATAATGCATTTAAGGCAGATTGCCGATGCGGGACAGGTTAATATGAAAGATTGCTCAAATGAATAACACCCTTTTTCAAATGTATAAAACATAAGATAGTTTGGATCTTTCAATGCATGTAAGTTATTTTAACTATAATAAAGATGCAGTTATGATAAGAGTCTATGGGTTCCACTCTAAAACCAATTGGCAATAGAGGGAGTAGCCCAAGATCTTATATATTTACCCGGGAGGACATCGACTTTCGATGTGGGATGTGCATCTTAACACTCCCCCTCACGTGTAACCCAATCATCGGCGGAACTTTCATCGCCGGTATTAATTGCCGGAAACAACATCGGCGGGTTACACGTGCCTCAATAACTCGGGTCTGGCTCTGATACCATGACAAGAGTCTGTGGGGTTCCACTCTAAAACCAATTGGCAATAGAGGGAGTAGCCCAAGATCTTATATATTGACCCGGGAGGACACCGATATCCGATGTGGGTGTGTATCTTAACAAGTTATGATGTTGTTACAGTCCAAAACCTTAGAGTGATAAAATACGAATCATTTTGATGAGATGATGGGAGCTGGACACATTTACATAAAAATTTCATATGTCATTATATTTCTGCTAGACAGATGATATAGTATATTTTTGCAGTTAAAAACCAATTGTTTATGTGATCTATTTTAACTTCAATATAAACCAAACTCTTATGAAATAACAGCTCAAAACCATCTAGTCATAGAATGTAGTTGGAACAATTTAACAAAGGATACAACGACCAATGGTTTCATAATAGTAACATGAAGTATTTTCATCCTGGAGATTCTAACTTGTTGATTCATAATATATTAGTGGGTTTGGCATATAAAGAATAAAAATCTCTCAAATGCATATGATACAACATTTATCACACATATGAGATAATATAATTTCGCGTGCAAAATGCATAGATTGCTGAAGCTAGACAGCTAAATTTTGCAAAAGTACTCATATGTATAGCACAAAATCTTTTTAGCGATATAAAAGATAACATGAATGCATTGGTATAAGTTATTTTACCTACAATGGAGACGCAGTAAGGATTTCATAAAAATGCAGTTCTCGGCTAAAGATTCGAGGCTTAGTTGTCCATTACCTTGCAATTATAATAAGTTAAGAGCGAAGGACCACAGAATCATACAACACAAAATATTTTAGACAGATTACTGGGAATCGACTCTCTCAGATGCATATGATACAATATTTAGGGGATAATTAAACATGAAGGATGCTTCTAAACACAAAATAAACAAACTTATAGACATCTATTAACAAATATTCAATTATAGCTCAGCTCATATTCTTTTCACACAACAGATATCAGAATTAATAAGAAATATTAATTGTTGCATTCTTTTTGGCATAAAAAATTAATGGCACAAATGACTAACATATTTTCATATATAATTTTACAAATATATTACACCACATATATGATGACACTATACTTCCAATGTGTAAAAAATCATCGACCAAAATTCAACCTCTGTATTGCCTATAACAACTAATAAATTAGCTCAAGGATGCATAAATAATTAACAGACGTAAATATTTGTGGGATATATCAACCAATAAAATACCTCAAGGATTGATACATAAATGAATTGGGGTAAAATCATATATAATTAAAAGACCTAATTTTGATGTGAAGTAAAATAACGTTGGCACTTAAATTGAGTGAACTAACAATATTTAATAGGCTTAAATTCTGACAGGCCCCTGAACTTTGCTCATCTGGTCAATTTGGCCCCTGAAGTTTGAAAATAGGTCTACTTGCCCCCTAAACTATCCTAACTGATTATTTTGGCCATTTTCACCTTAAAATGAAGGGTAAAATAGGCATACAACAATAATAGGCATTACAAGTTAATTTAAAAAGTAATATAAAATTAATATTAAATTATTAAATAATAATAAACCCCCACCCACCCCACCCTAAAACCGTTCACCATTGATAGAACCTGCAAAATGTCTTTATTATATTTCATTGGGGTTGGGGACGACGGGGGGAGGGGGATTATTTATTTTATTTTATTTTGTTTTTAATAATTTTATTTTCTTTTAAAAGAGCCCTAATATATTTTCTTTATTAAAAGTGACCCCAAAATGTCTATTATATACTAAATTCCTATTTTGTCCTTCATGAAAAGTTAAAATTTGTTAATTTGCCCCTGAACAGTTATGAAAATGGCCAAAATGGCCTGTTGTGAAAGTTCAGGGGTAAGTAGACCTATTTTCAAACTTCAGGGGCCAAATTGACCAGATGATCAAAGTTCAGGGGCCTGTCGGAATTTAAGCCTATTTAATATAACTTTCACTAAACTTTGAAATACAACAATTCAATTATAACAAACTTAGTTTAAATACAGTAGGAATGATGGAAGAAGTAACTACTTACGAATCTCCAATTGTTGATAATAACAAAGCAGACATCAATAAAGAAATCCGAATTCAAAATCTTGAAAACGAATAAATCGGACTCCTTGAGGAAGATTGCCCCTGATTTATGCATCAAAATTTCGAAACAAAAAGACCTTACTCATTAGATAATAATTAGATATAGGTTGAATTGGTAAAGTGGTAAAAATAAAATTTTCCAATAAAAAGGAGCTTATAATTTGCATAATGGTAGATCTAATTAAGTAGTGCTGACAATTGTTCATAGATCAAGCGTACCGATCGAAAATAGTTGAAGAAGGAAAGTCATCAGTGAAATCAGCGATTTATGGAGAAAATGTGACGATAAATGAAATTGTTGTATAACAAAGGCTATTGATCTATAAGAAAGGCTGTAGATTTACATACTAGGTTATTTGATTAAACCGTGAAGATGAAAATCGATGAACGGAGACGACGATTACCGATGGAAGACGCTGGAAGAAAGGTTGAGTTAAGAAAAATGGTGTAATGAAATTTGTTCAGCAAGCATAGTGTTTTCATTTGGGAAGAGTAGTACGTGGCAGCTTAAGGAGGCGCTACACGCGCTGCATGGGGTACGACGAAATGCGTGTACCCCACGCGCAACGTTTGTAGGTATATAAAGCTTAGATATTCAATTTAGTAGATATACTTAAGGGCAAAAGAAAAAACTCTAATTATATTACTCCCTCCGTCCCTAATTCATTGCCACATTTTGACTTTTTATGGTCAAACTTTAAAAAATTTACCTGATACGAATATGACAATTTTGTATAGAAAGCTCAACCAAAGCCTTTCCTAACTAAACCCTACTCTTCTAATATAAAACGGAGTTTAGATCGAAAAGCCCTTCACTATTTGACTTCCACCTCAGGGAACTTAAAGCATTAGTAGTAGATACCCCAAACACCTCTTTATCTTTAAAGTAGGCGGGAGATAACAAAATGAAGCTTTTTCAGAATCCCTGTACCAACCTGGCCCACATTAAAATTTTAGAGTTCCTTATAATGAATCATAAAGATTGGGACTCCCTCCAAGTTCCATATTCTCCTTGATTACATCAATTTTATTTTGTCATTTAGTTTATATTTTGTCTTCTTTATTTTTCAAATAAAATTATCCTAATTATTAATTTATTTCATATTGATGCTAAAAATTTATTTGAAATTTGAAAATATAAATTTATTTTAAATTTATTTATTAATTTTTTTTCTTCAAATAAAAGACTAATTATAATTTATTTCAAATTTTATAATTCTCATCTTCATATTAAAATAATTTGAGTTTGTTTTCAACATTTAAATAATTTGAGTTTATCTTAAACTTAAAGCTAAAGATATAAAAAATAGTTGATTTGAGAAATGTAAATAGAATCTGGTTTTGTGAAAGAGCTAAAAATAGTTCATAAATTTGATAAAGTGATATAAGAAGTTGATTTTAGGAAAAAATTATGACTAGTTTGGTGTGAGTGCTCTTAAAACCAAAATCCGAACCACCAACACAAACCCTAACAAATCCTTCTTCTTCGTTAACTCATTTTGTAGATGTTGAAATTCAACCACCTCGTGAGGTAAACTAAGGTTTCTCACCTAATTTTTCTATTTATTTTGTTCTAGATATCGAGATAATTGGTAATGTTGAATCTGGTATTATTGTTGTTTGTTTGAGATTTTGAACTAATTTGTAGATTTCCTTGGCATAATAACATTAATAAAACACATGCGTTACATAAACAAACTAATTTCATGTAATTTTAACTACTTTTTTGCTTGGATTTCCGCATCTATGTTATTTAAATGTGTAGTCAATTTTAGAAATATTATTTAATTTCTAGCAAAATTATGTTGAATAGTTACTTAAATACTCCTATTTCTTCAAGTTTCCGTTGTATATTCTTGGTGAGGTTTAATAATTTTGTACAATTATACATTGAAATCTAACAGCTTGCTAATAAATGTGTGAAAGCTTTTTGGTCTAAAAGTTTCTTTGTATTTTGTTGTATTTTCTTGGTGTATTTGCCTAATTCATACAAGTTTATATTATTGAATATTGTTATATCCAAAGAACACTCAATTCATATTTTGTTTTTTATTTATGTTACTTGTATAATAATTGAATTAAAAATTGCGCAATGTTTTGTTTTTTGTTTGTAATGTTTTCTAATTTATTTTGTAAATGAGTTATTTAAATAAATTTAATAAAATACGATTTTTGTATTTTGCGGGTGTATGTAGGTTAAAGAAGAAATAAATAAATTCTGGAACATTTTTATAGATAAATAATATGGATATTTTTAAAAGTTAATGGATTGTGTATTCTTTTATATAATTATTTTGCTTGCAAATTAAATTAACTGATTTATAGGCTTGAATGCTTTTTCCCCAGCCAAAACCAATAACCTTGTAAAACTCCGAAAAAAACGCGTAATATTTAATGAATGCGCGTGACAAAGTAACCGAAAATGCTTGGACATAACCGGTAACTCGTGAAAAGCAGGTCAAAAAATTCATTTTCACCCGTTTTGATGTTTTTCACGCGCTTTCGAGGCAAATATCGGACTACTTTATGTACGAAAACACGTGAAAAAAGCACGCGAAACCGGCAAACCGGTAATAGCCGGACAATTGTACCTCGTTTTATTAACACGTATCCACACCTAAAACGTGTCTAAACCAAGGGCCAATCCTATCTAAAACGCGTCCCAAACATGTACATGGTACGTGGACCACACAACTGAGTCATCACTGATTTTAAACTAGGCCTTTGATTTTTTCACTCCACTCTTTAATAATAACAGTCCACTTTATAGTTCAAAACTACATATTGCCAATTATACCCCTTTAAATTAGAATAAGATATTAAACACTTCAAGAAAATACTTATATACCCTCCTACCTACCATGACTCCTTCCCACCTTTTGTGTCATTTTCCCTTCTCTCAGCTTTGTTCCTGTAAATAGGGAATAATTAGAGAAGAAAAATCATTCAAGGGTCTTCAATTACAAATAATGAAAGAAGGAGATAAAAACAACACTTGTGTGGAGTTCAATGATCTCATTGAGATTATTAACTCAAATAATTTGGATGATTTGTCAAGACTTTGCAATGAATAACATAATTAGTGAGCTTATCTTTTTGAAATAATTTGCTCTACTTATTCTATATAGTCATTTAGTTGTTCTTATGAAACAAAAGGTTAATGAACATAGGTGAAAATTACTTATGTTTCCTCTATATTGCTTTGTGAATATAGATCAAAATCAAGGATATCTTCAAAGTTGTAACAAAGGTCCTACTGGAAGAAACAATGAAAATGAGGCATTGATTTTGTTGACGAGAAAGACATTTTCGACCTGTAAAGAACTGATTGAAGCTATTCAATAATCACCATCTTACAAGGGTATGTCAATGTGACTAAAAAATCCAAGAGTAACTATTATGTTATACTTGATTGGGATCGTGGAGGAAAGCCTCGTGATTTTAATCCTTCTGATGGATAACAAAAAAGTTCATCTTCTCGGCTAATAGGTTGTCCATTTGAGGTTGAAAAATATCAGCAATTAAGCTTGAAGATTGGAGTTCAATTCATATGCTGGTTTGTTGATGTTGTGATCAAGGTTCGATATGTGGTCCTCGATTGAACTGGTTTAAGTATGCACGTGATTGTCACATGGGTCACTTATCAACGGTCGAGTTACAGCTCGGATTATTGCCACACGTGGGCTTATGGAGAAGAGAGAGAAGGATAAGACAAATCAGTTAACTAACTGATTTGTTAACTGCCTCAACTTCCAACTGATTGAATCAGTTATACAATCGATCAACCAACCGTGGCTTTCTTGATCTGCATCTTCTCACACACGCTCCTCTTCTATTGTGTATATATAGGGGATAGTTCATTGTTCATAGTTCATCAGTTTTTCCTCTCAACTTGTAACAGAGTTATGGGTTTTATATTCTTGTAAAGCATCAGATATAATATCAATAAAGATTCAATCTTTTCCATTTTTCCTATAGTTTTTCCATTATAGTTTCCTGCTGTTTTCTTCATTGTTGCTATCCACTTTAGGTTGGATTTCTTGATGGTATCAGAGCGGGTTGGATGTTGAATATCCCCAATCTGAAAGTTTATTTTAGAAGAAACAGAATCATGGCTGAAAATTCCCAGAATAATGGAAATCAAAGTGTTCATCCATCCCAGGAAGCCGAAAACCAGAATATGCCTCCCCTGGTGGATAATCTTGGTCTCACTGATGCAGATTTGCAAAGTATGAAGTATGGACCTCTATCACTGAGCAACAGTGATAATCCTGGTATGTCCATTGTGACTGAAACTCTGAATCAGACAAACTATGTGATATGGAGTAGAGCAATTGAAGTGGCTCTATGTGCAAAGGAGAAATTGGGTTTTATTGATGGAAGGATGACTAGACCAGATGAAATGAGTCCCATCTATGATAGGTGGAGAAGAATTGACTGTATGGTCAGTTCTTGGATTCAAAACTCCATTTCTGCAGGCATGAAAGAACAGTTTATGTTCTTGCCATCTGCAAAAAGACTTTGGGATGAAGTCAAGTCAAGATATGGTGTATCCAATGGCCCAATGCTGTACAAACTCAAGAAAGAAATCTCCACACTTACACAGGGAAAATTAACAGTAATGGAATACTACTCCAAGCTTTGTATGTTGTGGGATGAACTACAACAACTAGAACCAGAACCAGTGTGTAAGTGCCCAGGAGTTTGTCTATGTAATGTCAAAGAAGAATATGCCAGAAAGTATCAAAGAGAGAAGCTTATGCAATTTCTGTTGGGACTGAATGAAAAATACAATGCTACCAAGGATCAAATTTTGACTATGGATCCTTGGCCTTCTCTCAACAAGGCTTTCAACACTGTCACTCAAATTGAAAACAAGCCTGAAAATTCAGAGGTTCATGAAACAATCACAGAAGGGAACTCAGCTTTAATGGTTAAACCTCTCACTACTCCTTCATTCCCTGTCAACAATGCTCCAAGAAAGTGGGAAGAGAAGAGAACAGTCCTGAGATGTGATTACTGTGGAATCAGAGGACACATTAAGGACAATTGCTTTAAGCTGAAAGGATATCCAGAAGGAGGAGGACAGAGAGGATATGCTGGACCTTTTAACAATAGAGGTCAAAGGGGAAGATTCTATGGACAGAGAAACTTCAATTAAGGCACAAGGACAAATGAGAATCAGTTTCAAAACACAGCTGTGAACATGGCAAGGATGGAAATGAATGATGATCATAACAACAACAATCAAATTGCAAACCTGTTGCAGAACATTGAAAGCCTTCAAAAGGAAGTGGGCAGAATGAGAGACAGTAGTTCAGGAGCCAGCACTGAGTTGGTCAATTATGCTCAATGTGAAGATTTCTCAGGTACTTGTATCAATGATAAAAGGGATATCAATGATATAACTTGGATCATTGATACAGGAGCTTCTAATCATATGTGTTTTGATGAAAAATTGTTTGCAAAACTAATTGATCTGCCTGTTAATGTGTATATTACATTACCTAATGGTTATACAAAACATGTTAAGAAGCAAGGTTCAATTAATATTGCAAACAAGATCTTAATCAAAAACTGTCTCTATACACCCTTTTTCAAATTCAATCTATTGTCAGTCAACAAATGTATCAAAGAAATGAAGCTTATGTTCAAATTTACTGATGAATACTGTGTTTTGCAGGACCAAGTTTCTGAAAAGATCATTGGTGTTGCTAGGCAAAAAGGAGGCCTATATGTTCTATCTACCAGTTCCTTTTCTAATACTGATTTGCAATCTTTCCTTTCCAGTAGTAGTAATATCTGTAAAGGCCTAAAAGCCAGTGTTACTAAGCCTGTAGACAAGTTTCAACTTTGGCATGCTAGGTTGGGTCATAGCCCTTATGATGTACTGAAATTGTCTGGAATTTCTGATTTTAATAAAAAGGATTTGGCCTTGAATCATGTGTGTGATGTGTGCCCTTTAGCTAAACAGCAAAGACTTAAATTCAGTGATAGTTACATCAAATCTACTAGATCTTTTGAGCTTATACATGCTGATGTTTGGGGCCCTTACAGGACTCCTTCTCTTAGTAACTGCAACTATTTTCTTACTATAGTTGATGACTTCACCAGAACCTTGTGGACCTTTTTGATCAAGGATAAATCCATGGTTTATAGCATGCTCAAACAATTTTTGCTTATGATAAGAACTCAATTCAATAGCTATGTGAAGGTCCTTAGATCTGACAATGGATCTGAATTTGTCAACAAAGATTGTAATGATCTCCTGAAAGATTGGGGAATGATTCATCAGACCAGTTGCCCCTATACACCCCAGCAGAATGGGGTTGTTGAAAGGAGACACAAACAACTCCTTCAAATCTCTAGAGCCATGCTTTTCCAGTCTAATTTACCTAATGAGTTTTGGGGAGAAGCTGTTCTCACAGCAACCTATATTATAAATAGGCTCCCCTCCTCTGCTTTGAACTGGATTTCTCCTTATGAAAAGCTGTATAACAAGAAACCAGATCTCTCACATATGAGAGTGTTTGGTAGTCTGTGTTTTGTTACCAGAACTGGCCCTGGTACTGACAAACTTGCTCCTAGAGCTTTTAAAGCTGTTTTTATTGGATATTCTTCCACTCAAAAAGGCTACAAGGTCTTCAATCTGGATACTAAAACCTGTCATGTTTCTAGGGACATTGTCTTCCATGAATCTATCTTCCCATATCATACTCATAGCCAAACTGATCTTACTGACACTGCTGATTTATCTGCTGATATACAGGATCAACATTCTAATAATAAGGACATGACTTCCAATCTTAAAGGCAGGAATAGGAGCAAGCCTAACTGGTTGCAAGATTATGTGACCAATCACATTCAAACTACTACCAAAATTACTTCACCTCATCTTATTAACACTTATCCTTTTCAACCTGTTCCTCAAAATATGATAGCCTACAGTTCTTTCCTAGCCAATATTTCCCAGGAACAAGAACCTACCTCTTATAAACAAGCATGTAAGCATCCAGTTTGGATAGAAGCTATGGACAAAGAGCTTGCAGCACTCAAAAACACTCATACATGGGATCTTGTTAAACTGCCAGAAGGGAAGGTTCCAATTGGTTGTAAATGGATATATAAACTAAAAAGGAATGCTGATGGAACAGTGGAGAGACACAAAGCTAGATTGGTTGCAAAGGGTTATACTCAAATTGAGGGAGAAGACTATACTGAAGTTTTTTCACCAGTTGCCAAGGCAGTAACTGTAAGATTGTTGTTTGCTGTGGCTGCTAGCAGAGGCTGGAATATACATCAAATGGATGTCAATAATGCATTCCTACATGGAAGGCTAGATGAGGAAATTTACATGACTCCACCTCAAGGTTTGGAATTGAAATCACCTGATCAAGTATGCAAATTACAAAGATCACTCTATGGATTAAAGCAGGCTTCAAGGCAGTGGAATACTATATTTACTAACACTGTTAAAGGCAAAGGTTATATACAATCTGAACATGACTATTGTCTGTTCACTAAGCAGCAAGGTTCTAAGATGACTGTCCTATTGGTATATGTGGATGATATCCTAGTCATGGGCAATGATCCACATGAAATACAGGAGATTAAGAGGCATTTACACCATCACTTTACCATTAAAGACTTGGGCTTAGCCAAGTTCTTTCTAGGGATTGAAATCATTCAGTCCAAACAAAGAGTGTTTCTCAATCAAAGAAAGTATGTTATTGACATGCTTCAAGAGCTTGATATGTTAGGATGCAAGGCAGCAGCTACTCCTATGGTAACTGGATTGAATTGGCATGATGAAACATCTCCTGTCTATGAAGATGTATTTCAATACAGAAAGATTGTGGGGAAATTGCTCTATCTGGGCTTTACTAGGCCTGACATAACATACTCTGTACAGCAGCTGAGCCAACATGTTCAAGAGCCAAGGCATATGCACTGGAAGGCAGCAATGCATGTCCTTAAGTATCTGAAGGGTTCACCCTCACAGGGATTGTTTTATGGTTATAACAATCCTTTAATTCTACAAGCTTACAGTGATGCAGACTGGGCTACTTGCCCACAGACCAGAAGATCATTAACTGGATACTGTATTTTCCTTGGGAATTCACTAGTCTCCTGGAAAACAAAGAAGCAGACCACTGTGTCAAAAAGCTCAGCAGAGGCAGAGTATAGGAGTTTGGCTGCTACAGTGTGTGAGATTCAATGGATTACCTATCTATTGTTGGATTTAAAAATTCCTGTTGTTAAACCTGTTCCACTTTGGTGTGACAATCAGGCAGCACTACATATTACATCTAATCCTGTGTTTCATGAGCGCACAAAGCACCTGGATATTGATTGTCATATCACTCGGAATCAATATTTGAAAGGGTTGATTGATCCTCGGTACATTAAGACAACTGACCAAATAGCAGACTTGTTTACTAAGGCTCTTCCTACAGCTGTATTTTCTACTTTGTCCAGCAAGCTTGGAATGCAAGATAGCTTCCATTCTCAGCTTGAAGGGGGGGTGAAAAATATCAGCAATTAAGCTTGAAGATTGGAGTTCAATTCATATGCTGGTTTGTTGATGTTGTGATCGAACCTCGATATGTGGTCCTCGATTGAACTGGTTTAAGTATGCACGTGATTGTCACATGGGTCACTTATCAACGGTCGAGTTACAGCTCGGATTATTGCCACACGTGGGCTTATGGAGAAGAGAGAGAAGGATAAGACAAATCAGTTAACTAACTGATTTGTTAACTGCCTCAACTTCCAACTGATTGAATCAGTTATACAGTCGATCAACCAACCGTGGCTTTCTTGATCTGCATCTTCTCACACACGCTCCTCTTCTATTGTGTATATATAGGGGATAGTTCATTGTTCATAGTTCATCAGTTTTTCCTCTCAACTTGTAACAGAGTTATGGGTTTTATATTCTTGTAAAGCATCAGATATAATATCAATAAAGATTCAATCTTTTCCATTTTTCCTATAGTTTTTCCATTATAGTTTCCTGCTGTTTTCTTCATTGTTGCTATCCACTTTAGGTTGGATTTCTTGAGAGGTATGAGGGAAAAACAAAGAGGGAGTTTGGGGGGTTGAAATAAAATCTACATTCCACAACCATGAGCCTTCGAGTAATATGGCAGCCTATCCTTATTGTCGGCGTGTCTCTAAAGAATGGTTGTTGGGGCGAAACATGTTGGAAGTGACTTCCAACGTGATGATGGCGGGCATGTAACTCATCTATTCTTTTGTTCATCCCAAGATGTCTCTGTATCAAAAAACTGTGTTTTGAAAAGTCTTTATGAGATGCTCGATTGTTCAACTCCATCAACTAAAGAGCATGTTGTTTGTGTGCACAAAGGACACCCCCCAAACTTGAAGAAAAGAAAAGGTTCGAGCTCTACAAAGTGCAATCCTTCCGAATTCGAGATAGCTGACATTTAGCATATCCTACTAGAGTGAATGATTATATGCCATGCTTTACTAATTACTATTGAATTATTTGGGGTGTTTGTACTGGTTAAACGTTTCTTTTGTATGAGCTTTGTTCCTGGTGCTAATGAATCATTATTACTGAAGTAATATAGTAAGAATTGTTTTGAGTGTTTTGGGTGTTTGTACTTGTTTAGTGTTGCATTATAACAAGAATAGGGTAATATAGTAAGAATGCTTTTTAAGAGAGACCACCGAGTTGTATTTGTATGCTTACAAGTTACAAGGTAGTTGTAAGCATGGTGCTCACAAGGACACTCTGGTAATTTAATTTTACAAAGAATCATTTAATCCTAGAAACATTAAATAAATGAAATAACCCATGCTATGAATGCCGCCTGTTGACTATTTGACGAAGATCATTGCTAAAATTCAAACTTTGACATCTAATTTCTTCAATTATGATAACAAAAGACTCTTTCTATAATCTTGTTATTATTAATTTAATTACTTTGGGATATAATAGCATTAAATTAAAATAACATAAAATGGTACTTTTGGCTTTAATAATATTAAATTAAATTAAATATTTTATTGTGATTATATAATGTCATTTTAATCTAATATTATGTTTTTAAATATGAAAATACCAACTTAATTAGGTTTTGGTATTTCAAATTACCACTAAAACACTACGTTGATATGTGTCCTGTATTTTATATAAAAGTTATTTATATATACTTAGTATTTCAAGTTTTTTGAAAAAAGAAGCTTTTTTGGTAGTTCTAACTATCAATATTACACCATGTTGATATAGAAATATACCAAAAGATATTCTTAACATGAATAGTAAAGATATACAAATAATTATATGGTGTTATTGAAGAAATATGCAACATCAGTGTACATCATTCAATGGTGTCATTGAAAAAGGATAAAACACCAGTGTGTATTAGTAAATGGTGTCACTAAAGATATATCTAATTTTTTTACTTGAATAGTGAATATATATAAATAACTCTGTTGTATCGATAATGAGAGACACCAAAAGATATTCTTAACATGAATAGTATAGATATATAGATAAATTTTATATGGTATTATTGAAGAAATATGCAACACAAGTGTATATCAATCACTGGTGTCATTGAAGAAGGATGAAACACCAGTGTGTACTAGTAAATGGTGTCACTAAAGATATATTTAAATTTTTAACTTGAATAGTAAAATTGTATAAATAATTATGTTTTAACGATAATGAGAGATACCAAAAGAAATTTTTAACAAGAATAGTATAGATATATAAATAAATTTTATATGTGTGTTATTGAAAAAATATGCAACACCAGTGTATATCATTCAGTGGTGTCATTAAACATGGACAAAACACCAGTGAATATTAGTAAATGGTGTCACTAAAGATATATTTAAATTTTTAACTTGAATAGTAGGAATGTATAAATAATTATGTTTTAGCGATAATAAGAGACATCAAAAGATATTTTTAACATAAATAGTAAAGATATATAAATAAATTTTATATGGTGTTATTGAAGAAATATGCAACACCAATGTAAATCATTCAATGGTGTTATTGAAGAAGAATGGAACACAAATGTGTATTAGTTAATGGTGTCATTCAAGATATATTTAAATTTTTAACTTGCATAGTAAATATATATAAATAATTATGTTTCAGCGATAATGAAGATAACAAAAGACATTTTTAATCATGAATAGTAAAAATATATTAAATAAATTTTATATGATATTGCATGAAAGACTAGAAATAACAAAAAAAAATTGCATAGCATAATATTACCTTAGCTTCAATCTATTTGTTGATCCATAAATGAGGTTTGAATTATATAAGGAAATAGTAATAATAATTAAAACTTTACAGTGTGAAAAAAAAAGAGGAAAATTGAAAATACAAAAATAAGGAATCAATAATTATGGCAAGAATAAGTTAGAATGAAGGAAAACTTACAAGCATTAATTGCTTCAGCATAAAATATGGGGCGTGTGCTATCCTTTCCTTATAATTTATTTTTGGTTTCTTTTTTCACAATTCCATTAATACCCTTAACTTCTAACCATAGGATCAAAATCTTGATAAATATGTTGATCTAATGGATCAGATCAGAGTGAGCATGGTGCTTACACATTCTTGTAAGCATATAAGAAAAATCTCGATATATATCATGTATGATTTTATTAACTATTAATCCCTCCAATCCAAAAAAGTGTCTTTCTAGAGATTTCAAGAAAAATCTAAAAAGAGTGTCTTTTTACATAAATCAATGCATAATACAACACTTTTCCCCTTAATACCCCTATTTGCATAAAAAGACTCAAAATAAATAGTGATTGTCTCATACTTAAGTGGATAGATGGAGTATTAATGATTGCTTGTATAGGGGTACATAAAGAAATTTTGAATGCATTAAATGCTTCTTAATTTGCGTGAAATCTCTAAGAAGACATTATTTTCGTATTGGAGTGAGTATGTGTTTATTTATTACGCAGGTATGGTTAAGGTGTAGTTGAACGAAAGCGCGAAAGTTGGTTGTCTCAATGAGATGGAATCGACAACTACCCTGAAAAAGAAATCATCTAGTTTATTGTGTGATGAACAAGTAGTTTATGTTGCTTTTGTTAGTTTTCCACTATTTACTTCTTTTTTGACGAATTATATTCGAATTTGTGGATGAATGTTCGAATTCTGTTTAATATAGTAACTTTCAGCTTTTTTGGTGCTTATTCAGTTTTGTGTTCGAATATAATGGAGTTTATATATTTTTAGAATACTCGAAGTATTTTGGTGTAAATCCGTGTATTTCGGTGTAAATTAGTGTACTTTGGTGTATTTCAAAACGATCTAAGGGAAGCACAATCAAACGTTTGAAGTAAAATATCACACAAATGAACACTTCTAAACACTAAAAAACACCACAATACACTAGAAACAATCAGATTCATATTAGATTACAAAACACTAAAAAACACCACAAAACAGTTGTATGTGCCGACGATAGAGGAGGTTCTTTGAGGAGGATATGGCGGCTGGAGAAGGTGGATGAGGTGGTGGATAAGGGTTTTGGAGAGGGAGAGGCTTGGTGAGGGAGGGAGATACGGTAGTTTATTTAGATAGAGTTTTTGGATTTAGAAAAGAAAAACATTAAATACATTAAATAAGGATATCTTAGTAATTTCAAGTGGGGAGTGGTTATTTAGGCAAAGAGAAAATAGAAGGGGTTATTTTGTTTAATACTTAGTTGATTTTGGTTATTTAGCCAAATTTCTCAGCTTATAGACGGATGTGAAATTCGTACGGGGTAAAATAGACAATTCGAAACAATATTTTACTATGTTGGTGTGTGTATAGTGGTGCCCTTTTAAATTTTAATACACCCTTTATTTACCAAAAAGAAAATATATTCCCGCCAAAACGAAGCTGATATACACCAATTTCACCTAAAAGTCATCTGGAAGCGCGACTTCTTCAATACTCTTCTCGTTTTCTTCATTTTCTCGAAGAATCTTAAAAATGGTAAATCATTTTTCGCTTTAGTTTCTTTAGATTAGCTTGTTTTTTATAACCTTCTAGAATATTTTATATTTATTGACATTTTTTACTCTTTCGATGTGAAATTTTTTTAATTAATATATTTTGGTAACATGATGAAAAAATTACGAGAAAATATTATTTTGAAAATATTGTGAATACAATGTAATGGTATAAATTTATATTTAATAGAGCACTAATAATCTATTTGTTATCAATTTAATTAGATAGAGCATTAAATATTGTGATTAATTTAAGGAATCGCTTGAAGTTTATTCGTGCTTCAAAGCTTAATTATAATAGAAACATAACTCGAAGATGTAATTTTATGCATATATTTTATGTATATATGATTAAGAAAGTGTACTTTCTATTTTGAGATATAATGAGATAGTAAAGAAGAGAGAAAAATTTGAAATGATGGGTTCGATTCAAATATTCCCTACAATTTATGCAAATTTAATAAGATATAGATAATTTGATGTGGAGCGGAGTATTATTTTTGCAGGAATTTGGCGTAATGGACTTTATATTTGAAACAGGTTGTGTAGTTTTGTAAATCAGTGATTATTTGTTGATATACACGAATCGCGATGTGTGTGTTTTGGCGATGGAGAGACGAAGATGTATAACCAGGAAATGACTAAATTTCGGAATTGAAATTATGATGCATTTATAGTATAATAATGTATAATGTTTAGGCTGTAACTGTTGATTTGGTTTTATAATATGTTTTATGTTAAGCTGCATGTTGTTAGTCATTATTATAAGTTAATCCGATTTTCCTATGTTCGATGAAGTATGGAGAGATCGTGACCTGATTGGGTACATATTCTCTCCTTTTTGTCTAATATGTACTGAATTTGTGATGTAGTCTAAGAAAAGGGGGCTTTCGTTGGAGGAGAAGCGCGAGAAGATGCTCCAAATATTTTATGATTCTCAGGACTTCTTTCTTGTAAGTATATTATCTGTGCTGTTTGACTTGTCTCATGAGTATTTTCTTACTGAGATTGTTACCTGCTTTATCGCGCGTCTAAAATCTTCATCATCAACCGTGATTGGTTGAAATGTCTATAATCGATTTGGAACTGCTCTTTTAACTCTGAATATTGGGAGGCAGTGAACCACTGTTTCATGTCACCACCATGTGATTGTGAAGTTGTATATGAAAACGATTCAGTTGCCTACTTGCCTTATATTATTAATACGTATTAATTTGATTTTTGACCTGTGTCAATCTGGAAACAACCTCCTTGTTATCATAGATATAATTCTGCGTACTATACGAAGCCCTCTTACCCCACTCAGGCATGAGCCTCTTCAAATGCATTGGGGCATGTTAATAGCGATGTAAATGTCAATGCATCTAACAGAACCAATGTCCAAGATGGGACTACTCTGTATTTTAGCTTCGGTTAAAAAATTTGTTTGATTGGCAGGGTTGTCATGGTGGCATCTGAATTATGTCCCCTTCAACAAGGTGTAGTAGGAAGTGTTTGAATAAGATGAGAATCATATAAAGGTGGGAAAGCAAGCTGTTATCGAGAAAGCTTGGTTCTTTTGTCAACCACCTAGGTTTCTTATGTGTCTGTTTTTTCGGTATAAAACGAATGAAACGAGTTTTGGATTTTTCTTATGTTACCTTCCACCCTCCAGTGTAGCAAATTGTGCAATATATCCCACTCAAATCCCCATGTTATCCATCCATCTCTTCGTTTGGAATTGTAAAACAGTCTTGATAGTTGTTCGTATGTTGTTAGAAGTATCATGATGGTCGATGATGGCTCTTAATTTAGAAGGTATATTAAAGTTTACTAGGATGAAACCAGAGCTCGTTTAGCTTCTGCAGTAGACAATAGTTATGCATGGCAAAGAAAGTTTTAAAGCTGTATTTAGAGCACAAATCGTTGTATTATTCGGGTCAGCACTTTATACTTATACTCATCGGTTGTTTAGTGTCGCGTCATTAGTGGTTTATAAGTGGATGGTTAGATTGAAATATCAATTATTGATACTGACCCTGATTAAAATTTTGATCCACTTTGCTTTCGAAAGTTGGAAGTTGGGAAGCTTGTCAGCAGGCAGTTAATCTATGGTGTAACAATCTGCTCTCTTTGTATCTAAGCTTCCGTTCTTCATTTAGTTTAAGAAAATAATTGTAGCTCACATTTGATCTCACGTGTATATTTTTTTTAATTTTTCTAACATGTACAAATGAGTGTTCTCTTTGTTCATCCAACCTAATAGTTCGGTAAAACCTCATATCTATCTTCATGACGAAATGTCTGCACCATATCAGCTCAAAGAACTTGAAAAGATGGGACCAAAGAAAGGTGTCATTAGCCAATCCGTAAAAGATGTTATCCAAACCTTGGTAGACGATGATCTTGTCTTAAAGGACAAAATAGGGACTTCTGTAAGTGCTTTCCTCCTGCCATTGCATGTTTTCATGTGGTTCAGTGGTTGCACGCTTCTGAATTCTTCTGGTTTGCGCTTTCTACTCTTACAATTTATTTGTTCAACTCATGATTATATTGTATCATGAAGGGCAGGTATACTTTTGGAGCCTTCCAAGCTGTGCTGGGAACCAGGTATCTAGAATGCTTATGATTGTTATGTAATGAAGAATGCTGAAAATGCCGTACTAATACATAATCATTGAACAACTTTTAACAGCTGAGAAGTGTAAAACAGAAGTTTGAATCTGATATTCAGAGTAGTAAGAAGCGACTTGCAGATCTTACTGAGCAATGTAATGCTCTGAAGAAAGGACGGGAAGAATCTGTTAGTACACCAGCATCTATATAATATTTCTAAATAATGAATGTTGCAGGATCAAGTAATATTTCTCTTTTTCTTATCCTTCGGTTTAATTAGGATGAGCGGGAGATGGCTTTAAGTGAGCTAAGAGCAGTTGAAGAGAAACACTGTAAATTGAAGGTAGGGGATGCTATTTATCTACCCGTTTTGTTTAATTGAGTGATTATGTACGGCATAATGGTAAATGTATTGAGTTTGTAATCGATTTCAGAAAGAAATGGCTCAGTACTCCGACAACGATCCAGCTACATTTGAAGCAAAGAGTTAAGGCCTTTTCCACAATGTGTTAATGTCCAGTCTTGTTCCATTTACACTCTTTACCTTACAGATCTCTTTACAATGCTTGTTATTGTAGAAAAAGCTATTGAAGTAGCCCTTGCATCAGCTAACCGCTGGACAGGTGAACTTCTCTGCAGTCCTTCATCTAAATTCTAAACTGAAATCTTTCGTGTTCATCTCTTACACTATCATGTGCAATTACTCCCCAGATAACATATTCACATTGCAACAATGGTGTGTAAAGAATTTCCCCCAGGCCAAAGAGCAACTAGAACATCTATACAACGAGGTATCGTAAAATGTTTGTTTATATTATAATGGGAAGTACTCCAAAAATAAGGAAATTGCATAACAGTGTTGGTGAACTAAATTATTAGTCTCTCTTAATGATTTACATTTTTTATGTGATAATCAGGTTGGAATAACCGAAGACCTCGACTATGTCGAGTTACTAGCAGTGATGTCTCCTGATACAGCTGCAGATCAAAGACTAAATGTGTGAACTTTTTCATGGTCAACAGAAAGGGAAAAGATGAAATATACTGTGATAACAAATGAACAATACTCCCTTGTCCCTTCTATCGTTCTTTGTTAGGGAAGTTTACTTTTCAAAATGTTGTAGCTAATTTCAAATTTATCTAGTTAACAATTTACTTGTGTTCATTTTTGTGTTGATTTTACTTTCTATCTGGGTTGTAGTTTGAAAAAAAAAAATTGAAAAAAAAAGAATTCTTTTAAATTTATAAAGCCGTAGCTTAGTCATTTCATCATTCTCTTTAGTGTCAATTTGCTAAAAAATCTAAATTTTGTACTCTAACTTAATGAGAAGGCTAAAAAGGTGCCATTTTACCCATTTTCACCTGAGCTGTTATACGCACACCAAAACAGTAAAATACGGGCTTGAACTGCCCAAATTGCCCCCAACGACCTCAACAGTCGTTGGTTGCCTTAACAACGACCTCAGCAGTCGTTGTTAAGGCAACCAACGACTCTGGAGGTCGTGGCTGAATAACGACTTAACAGGTCGTTCATAAAGTAAACAACGACCCCAGAAGTCGTTGTTAAGGCTATGAACGACTTCTGTGGTCGTTTGTTACCTTATCAACGCTTTTTTTTTTTTAATTTTTTTTAATGATTAATTTTTTAATAGTATGAACATAAAAAAAATAATAACATTTCGTTGAACAAAGTAATATAATTATGTTTAAATTGGAGAAAGAATTAATTTTTCTATGTAATCCATTGTACAATAATGGGTCAAAAATAGTTGCTCTTCCGTGCTTGTTGATATGCTCGACGACGGCGTGGTTCATCTGCTTGATATAGTTGGTTGAATAAGTTTATTCGAGCTGTGTACCGATTTAGTATTCCTGCAGTCGAGGAATGTCTTGCCATTCTCCAATACAATGCCACCGGGGGTACCGGATGTTCCGTGTCGATCATGTGCAACTACAATAAAAATATTGTCAGGAGAGTAAAAAAGAGTTGAACTGATTAATTGATCATTTAACAAAGTTGGGACGTTACCAGTATAAAATGAGTTCCTCCATCGACGTGGCCTAAAACCAAATGTTCGGTTGGCGGGCCCCTATCATCGCAGATTGCTGGTAAGCAAGTCATCCCTCATACGTTGCTAAATGACATGCATACCACGTTGTACATTGTTGCCACGAGGAAACCGCATTCTCGCATAGAAAACCAGTGCTCTTGGGAAGCGGGTCCAGACTGGTGATGTATCCTTTCATGTAATTCAGCAATCGTTGATAGTGGGCCCAACATTTGTTCGTATCGTTGGGGACGTTGAGAAAGCTCCATAAGAAGGTCGTTCCTAACTGCGAGCCACTCGTCCGAGTTCCCGTAGATTGCTTGTGCAACCGCCCTAAATCCACAGTTGCCGTCTCCCAGTACGTTGTTATAACTTCCAATATAAGGGGTAATGTACGGAGGTAATTCGTCTGCATAGACCGAACCTTGCAGTGGCAATTGTTTAAGATATGGGTTCTTACGCAATACCTTTTTGGGGGAGTGAGACATCCTGTACATTGATGATGGTGTATTGGGTGTGCCTGGGGACGATTGACTACCCGAATGGTTGCTTTTTGAAATGCTCATTGGGCTGCCTTGGGATGACCCTACCCTCGAAACTCGACCAACACCTTTTTTCCTTGGAGATGGGTTGTAACGAATAAATTTCATGACCTTCTCAAATGCAGATGCCATTCTCTGCTTCGCCTTCTTTGATTTGCTTGGCTTTGCCTTAATTTCCGGAGCCACTATGTTTGACAGATGTGGATTATGACCAAATCGTTTAGTTCCGGACACCGTCATGCTCCTCGGTAATCTTTGGGGAGGACTTCCATCATCGTGACCTGTTGGGTTAGTTGGATGTTGTTGGTTACACGCATCTGGGAATTCAATGTCCAACTTCTGCCAATACTCGTGTATGTCACTAAGTGGAATACTAAGACCCAAATGAATGTATTCTTGGAGCATATGTGCACACGGTAGACCATGAGTGCGTTTGAGATAACAACCGCAACTATCGGAATCTTGACCCCTCTCAGACATATGTTCTAGTTCGCCGCTTATGAGCTGTATAGCCTTGTCTGAAACATTTCTAATAAGATTTGAGAAAAGCCTTTCATGCAAGACGGATGTCCGGGCTTTGGTTCCACTGTACCTGGATACTTTCTTGATCTCTATGATTTGTGCTTTCATAACTTTATCCAGTGAAAAAAATATCGTGTCGAACGGATAGTTTCGCCCTTTCAAATTTCGCTTGACACGGTGATGTTCCCCTTCGACCCTGAAATTGAACCACATATAATGTCAAATAAAAATTAATAGTCATGGTGTAAAATATCATAATTAAATTTAATTTAAATACCTATTGGTTGTGTAATGGCCGAAGTGATAATACTTGTCCAAGTGCCAACTTAGAATGTTTCTGCTATAGTTGGCGAGCCAGGTTGTCTCACAATAATTAATCAACCCTGGCCATCCTCGATACTCGTAAGAGACATGTACCCATCGCGTATGCCATTCCTGCTCAGTTCGTGCAGATATGGCCCAATTCCAACGTTGCTTAAATCCTTCAGCGGCTGCGGGTATCATGCCCGGATAAGTCAGGCACTCACGTCCCTTTACAATACTGCAATTTATTGTCGGACGTAAATGGGGTTGGAGGATCCGCTTGGGGTGCGGCGACACTTGCGTACCTCTATGACCAGCTTGGGAAAGCTTCGCGCCGAGAGTCGAAGCAAATGACAGGATGCCTGACTTTGCTCGAGGTAGTTCCAAACTTAAATAAGTACAACATAATTATATTGGTAAACATTATCAAAATTAACTCATTTTTGTTTATGTAAATTAAAGGCTTGGATCTGCGAGTACTTTCCGTTGTTCGCCCGGACACCAGGACACACCTGGCGGGAGGGGCTCCCTCGTGCTCAAAGATGGTCTGATCTGAAGACCCGTAACACTGATCCGGCACAGTTGCTAGCCTGCCGGAACCAGCTGGACCAAATCAGCGCTAAAGATGTAAGAAAACTTTGTTTATCTAATTCCTTTTGCAATAATGTTGTATTAAAAATGAATTAATTGATTTAATTGTATCGTAATAGGTCATTTGGACACCATACGGGCCTCCGTCCCAGATTCCACCCGTCTCATACTACCACGGTTGTCTATCCTTCTTGACCGTGAATGAGGCGTATATGCCTAACCGAGTGGCGCGCCAGTTCGGGAGAATACAGACGATCCCGAGAAATCCTATCCCACTCTTGGACGGGACCGCACTCACTGATTCCGCCCGGACGTTCTGCAAGGTCTACGCCGATTCTGATTGGGCTTGGGTTGACATGGTATTTCACCATGTTCCTCAAGTTTCTTTGGGTCCCAACGCGTACGTAGCATCGCAAACAACTGATGATTACATGAGTTGGTATTTTCCGAGGACCCAACCTAGAGTGCATAACCCCGACTTGGGAAATGTAGGTGTCAGCACAACCACCATGTACTCCGCATCACAACAGGTATGACTACTTCAAATTTTATATGATAGTAACGTATAAGATTTTTACCATGTTTTAAATCCATCTTCTTTCCTCATTTTATAATAGCGGTTGCAACCAGCGCGACGGACCATTCGAAACTTGACCCAGCACATCGCGTCAGGACAACATGGAGATCCATATATCAGGCAGCAGGTTGATGAGTTGGGTCGTTATATAGGAACTGGAGGCATGCCCGGGGTTTCTCAAACGCACATGGACCAGTGGTGGGGTCAACCGAACGTCAGGCCGAACTTTGAAGAAGTCCCACCGAACTGGCATGGACAATATCCAAATCGTGTTCGGACAGAGGATGACGAGAACCTTCATTCGGGTGATGACGATGATGATGACGACGATGATGATGATGATGATGTTGGCCACGTCAATGAAGATTATGACTATAGTGATGATGATTAGTATATGTATTTACGATAAATGTTATGTAAATTATTCTCGTCTATTTTCGTTTCATTTTAATTCTTTATATTATGTTTCATAGTTTTATTAATATTATCAGTGTTATTATTTAATTAATGTTAACAATATTCAAACCTAAACGTTCTAATTATATTAAATGTTTGTTGAACGTTAACTTTATGCATTAAAACGTTTTAACATTTAAATTATATTTGCTTGTTGAACGTTATACTTTATGAATTTTATTATGTTATATATAAATTATAAATTTTATGAACATTTATCATTAAAAAAAAAAAAAAGTCGTTGGTAAGGCTACGAATGACCAGAGAAGTCGTTGGTAGCCTTACTAACGACTGGAGAAGTCGTTAACTGGCTAAACAACGGCCATTCGGGTCGTTCCCCATCAACGACCTCCGGAGCCGTTAGGAGCCTTACTAACGACTAGGGAGGTCGTTGTTAAGGCTAATAACGGCTGGTGAGGTCGTTGGGGGCAATTTAGGCAAATCAACTTCGTATTTTACTGTTTTGGTGTGCGTATATTGGAGCCCCATTTTCACTTATACACCCACCCAAATAGTGCTTTTAGTCAAGACATCTTGCTCTAGTGGCAAGCATGCTGGCACCTCTAGCGGAGGTCTCGGGTTCGAGCCCTCTTGCTAGCAAGGAAGTGGTCAGAGAGAAGAATTTCTCTCACTAGTTTGATGCTAGTCGCCTCTTTCCTTGAATTTACGAGTTTACGAATTGTACTGATGTTTGGTTATTGTAATGGATTATTCAGATTAATAAAATCAAAGGGTAACCCCCTTTTTCAAAAAAAAATAATTAAAAAATAGTGCTTTTAGTATTGAAATTATTATTTTGCCCTCCCTATTTTGTAAGGGTAGGATGTGAGGAAATTTATTTAGGGGCGAAATAGACATTTAAATCAAAAAACACTATTTGGATGTGTGTATAGTGTTTAGTGATAAGGAATCAAAATTTTTATCTATTTCAAAATTACCTCAATAATCTTTTCTTAATGTTAATTTTGAATTTGCACTTTGTTTTAAACAAAATTCAAAAGATTTTGAAAAATAATAGACAATCGCTAAATTGGTCGATTTAGGAAGTAATGTGGTCATGAAAAGGCAGTCCATTTAAAAATCGTGTCCATATTATCATAATTTTGGTAAAATGACACCATTTGGTACCATTTTTTAACTTGAAGTATTCTTATAACTTTTGCGAAGTACTAATATCCTCTCCTATGAAATACTTGTTTTACCCTCAAAGTTAAAATAAATTTTTTCTATACCCTCCTTCATCCTTCTTTCTTCTACCTTATCATCATCTCCAACCACCTTCACAAGCACCACTTCCAAAACCACCACATTCACCACCAACATCAACATCCACCATTATCATCGCCACCACATCAAACCAAATCATAGCACGACCACCACACCACACCAAATCATAGCCCCACCAACACCAGGCACCATCTTCTTCCTCTTCTCATAACAACACATCAACACTACCAACCACAACCAAATTTTGTAAATAATTGTTGAATCTAGAACACACTTAATAGACAATAGCAATTATCAATTCACTCTCACCTTTACTAGTGTGAGTTGCACTATATATATTAATTGATGTACAAGAGTTCTAGATAAAATACAACACTTCAAATGCTAAGTAGTTACAACAACTATCCTATAATATCTACATACGTGATCACATCAAATGCTAACATAACAATCTTATCCAATATTAAACAAACCAATCGCCCAACAATTCATCAAACAACGAAAATACGAGAAAGATCCAATCTTGCAAACAAACAAACCCTAAATCATAAAACATCACAAAATTACCATAGATCCAAGTTTATGAAAAGCTTGAGACTCCAACACAGGTGAAATAAGCACAACAACCAAGAAAGGGGGAAGGGGAACCGAATCTGGCCAAGGCAGGAGACGGGGGGCAAATCCGAGCAGGGGCGGGGATGGGGTGCCGGATTTCGAGCAAGGGATAGAGGTTGTGGGGCGATTTCAAGTATGGGTGGTGGAGGTGGGGGCGATTTCCAGCAAGGGGAGGGGATGGGGGGAAGGAAAGTTCCATTCTAGTTGTGGTTGTGATTGTGAGAAGAGGAAGAAGATGAAGGGTGGTGATGGAGATAGGGTTTTAGAGAAGGAAGAAAATGAAGGAGATATGAGGGATATTTTTGTATTTTCATGACGGAGGAGTGTGACTATTTTGCAACAATTACGTTTGAGTGCTCCAAGTTAAAAAAAATAGCACCAAAGAATACCACTTTTCCAAAATTCTCTACATATTATTAAATTGTTGGTGATCTTTTATAACGAAAAATTAAAATTAAAAAATCTGGACTGACGTAATAGTTTGCAAATACTAGCTAAATAAATTATATTAGATAATCTCTGTGTGACAGATTTAATTAAGAAAGTGTTAGTACCACGTACGAACTGAAATTCATGATTTTACAATAACAGGTTCACCTACTCTATCAATTTAATAATAATGTTGTTGCTATATTGGTTAGTGTAGTTCTTCATATGAATATACCAACTAGTAGGCCTTTTAGTTTTTAAGCGAGCGAAATTGGTTGAACCTTCTATAATTTAAAATTCATAATTATCAAATCGACGAGTATCGTCAATATATTTTGTTTTTCATAGAAATTTGTATAAAATTTGTTTGGTTGAGTCAAACCTTTTACAAGTTAGTCGATCCTTGATGGGTTTGACTTGATGTTGACTTCATTTGAAAATTTCGTTAGCAAAATTCAATTTTATGTGTAGATACATATTTCTAGTTTTATAAGTGGATCATAAACATGATCCAATTATAATTTTTCCTCTACTTTTAGATTATTGACAATGAGGTTAAAATGTTAATTATAAATATTGCTAGGATTTATTTATTTTGTAATAGTTTAGTTTGTGGAGTTTAAATTTTGAATTATTATTAACAGTTTTTACACAATATTTATAGGCAATTACTTTCCGCGCCGATAAAACACTCTCCTACACCAGTTATGAGAGTGAATTGCACAAATGGTCCTTGATAATGTCATCAAGTTGCAGTTTAGTCCCCAATAGTAGCTTGTTGAAGTTTAGTCCCCGAAAGTGGAAAAATGTTGCAGATTAGTCTCTAAGTTAACTATTCCGTTAACTTTTAACACCAACACGCGATGAGAGGTTCAATTTACGCCAAAAAAAGAACTTTTGAAGACATAAATTCATTTTTGGTGTTAGAAATTAATGAAGTTTTGCATTTCAGCTTCATAATGTATTTTCTGGTCCAGATTTGACCTCTCAACGAGTGTCGATGTTAAAAATTAACGGAATAGTTAACTTGTGGACTAATCTGCAACTTTTTGACCACTTTTGGGGATTAAAAGACAACGTTTTGACCACTTTCGGGGACTAAACAGTAACGGTGCCAATATTGGGGACTAAACTGCAACTTCTTGACACTATCAGAGACTATTTGTGCAATTCGCTCCCAGTTATAACACTTTCATCCTTTGTATATAAAAAATAGGATTTTTTTCATAACCATGTTCCCATCTCTTGAACTCAGGCAAATTCTCTCAAGCTCTCCTAAAATTTCTATAAATCTGATAAAAATTTCATGAAATGATACTTCATTATCTATTCAGACAAATACTTTAATGCCTAAATTAAGGAAGATGAAGGTGAAAGAGGAGCTATTACGACGAATTTTACAGGAGAAGTCATCAGATTCACAAACATTCAATGAGAGACCATGATAATTAGCCGAAAGGGGTAAAGTTAGCAAACAAAACACTATCATATTGGCTTTCTTATTTTTTTTTTTGTAAATTAACGATGAGATGAATTTTGAATCGAGGACCTTCTGGTCACTAACATGAGCCTTTTCCACTAAGTTATTCGATTAACTCCATCATATTGGCTTTTGAGTGACCGTCCTTAGTTTTCAACTCACAAAAGCTGCAACAAGTTTGTGTATTCGTTAGTTTTGGTGAACATATTTTGTGGAATTGTTTTTAAGTTTCAAATTCACGGTTACACAAAGTTAGTATTTTTTTTTATTCAATTAGATTAGAATTACGAGTTAATCGAATAGCTTAGTGGAAAAGGCTCCTACCAGTGACCAAAAGATCCTGGGTTCGATATTCACCTCATTGCTAATTTACAAAAAAATAAAGATTAGAATTACAAAAAGGACTCATAGGAATTAGGGTTTGTCAAGAGAGAATAAAGAAGTGAGAAAATATAATTAGAATAATGAGAGAATTACTCCAAACTAAAACTATTAATACGAAAGGATATTATAGTACATTCATCTTATTTTTTGTTGTAGGAAAGTTTTGAATTGGTGCAAAAAGTACTTTCCTATTTATAATATTATTCTTCAAAATCAAATACAATTATCATTCTTATTTTTTGGACTTGTTTGAGTATACCAATTTAACGAATAATTGTTTTTGAGGCTGACTCGACAAACCCGTCCAACTAGGCCTGTGATTAAACGTCTCGATTCGAAGTAGTTCGACGTATTCGACTCGAAAAGATTTGGCTCGAAGTACCCTTTGAATGCATGAACCTTGAACCGAGCCTTGATTTTAAGTATTTCTTGAGCCGAGCGCACTGTTCGAAATAGTCCGGCTCACCCCCACCGCCCCCTCCCCCCATTAAATAAGAGGGTTGAACACTTGAACCCCAATGGCCAAACAGGCTTACCCTTTGGAGTTTGGACTTAGCCCAACTAGGTCTGTGATCAAACGTCTCGATTCGAAATAGCTCGACGTATTCGACTCGAAGTACGTTTCCAATGCATGAACCTTGAACCGAGCCTCATTGTTGTTATCCGGCCGAATAGAACCGTAACCGCGACTTAAATTAACTATAACCGAATCCGAACTTTGCAATTGTTCGACTCGATTCGGCTCGATTATAAGCCTACGTCCAACCTAACCCGAAATCGAATAACCCGAAGCAACGGGTCATATAATTATTGGGTCTATTTTTTAATGCCTTAACTATATTGAGTTGGGTTTGGGTTCAGTTGGAACCCGCCCAACCCGACCCATGCTCACCCTTAATGTTTATGTTTGTTTTTCTAAAATTATCTATGTGTTTCTTATGTATTTATTTTTTGTTAAATATTTTTCTGTTCTGCTAATGTTTTTCTTTTAATTACATATAATTTGCTTTAAACTGGATGTTTTGTGTAGAAATAAGGAGACTATTTAAAACTGTCATTGCAAATTTCATTATCGAAACTAAAATAATTCATTTAATAATTGAAATTCTACCATTTCTTTTCATATTTTCTCATGTGCAGGAAAGTCCTAGGGAGGACTAATTGAGCTCAAAGCGAGAGATTTTCTCTCTAAAACGTGCAAAATGAGCTAACTTAATGGACATAAAGTATAAACAATACGTTTAAGAGTCCATAGGTAGCTAGATACACACCCAAAGTGCATCTACAACTAGAAATTAACACTATGATAGATTTTAAAAGAAGTTTGCTCTCTTTGACTCTTATGTACGCCACCCACGGTTACTGTTAAGAGTAGCGTCACGTCTGGCCTTTTCTGTACTGTATGGATTCGAATCTCTTATAGGCAGAATTTGATGTGGAAGTGGGAGAATTTAGGTTAAATAGCACCCATCAAGGGCCTAAATTAATTTAGAGCACACATTTCGAATTTTTAACAATATAGCAAAAAAGGAATTAAATGACTAATTTACCCCTTGTAAGCTTAAAACTTTTTTAAAGATTGTTTTTTCGATTTTTTCTTTTACTTTTTCCCGATTTTATTTTAGTTTTGTTTTTCGATTTTTTTATTTGTTTTTCATAGTAAAAGTTTTGATTTTGGTATTTTTTCGCAAAAAAGTCCAAAATTGATAGCTATTTTGACAAAAAGATTCGATTTTGGTAGTTATTCATCTAATAGTTTCAATATTATTAGTTGTTTTGGCTAAAAGTTTCGATTTGGGGAAAAAAATTCGATCTTGATAGGAAAAAGGTTTGATCTTGCCAAACCTTTTTGTCAAAACCAAAATTTTTAGCTAAAACAACTACTAAAATCGAACTTTTTTTACAGTGAAAAATCGAAAAGATAATAAAAAAATGAAAAGAAAAATGGAAAAACAAAATCGAACAAAAAGTAAAAATAAAAAAAATCGAAAAGAAAATCTTTAAAAAATTGAAAAAATATATCTAAAAAAATCGAAAAAAGATTTAAAAATTGAAAAGAAAATTATTAAAAAATTCTCTAATTTAATAAGGGAGGGTAAATTAGTCATTTGATTCCTCTTTTGTGCTATTCTGCTAAAAATTCTGAATGTGTGCTCTAAGTTAATTTGCACTATTGATGGATGCTAGTTAACCCAAATTCTCGTGGAGGTGGTTAATGGACGATAATGAATCCCTTGACCATCTGAGATACATCCCATGACTTACCTCCTCACGACTCCTCATAGGAAAGGGGAAGAAAGGATCGTTGATGTTGCGATTCAACCAACTTCTCAAACTATAACAATATATAATTGGGAAGTAAATTTACTTGAGATGCATGAAAGATGTCCACAACAAGCGAATACCGATTTCCAAGAAATACTAATAAATTGGTGGCTTTGAGTATGAAAATAAGTCTTGTCTATCATAATCCTAATGGAAAAAACGACATCAGCAGGGTATATATAATTCCAAGGCCCTACTTTTCAAGGTCCAAACCGAACCAGTGAATTCAAGGTTGGAATGAATATCCAACCTTAGATTCACTGGTTCGCTATATAATAATGAAAAATTGAATTGTTGTTTAGAACCGAACCAATGAATCTGAGGTTGAGTATTCCTTCCAACATTGAATTCACTGGTTCGATTGGGGCCTTGAAAAGTAGGGACTTGGAATTAGTTCTTACGACATCAGCATGATCGTGCATTCTCCCGCAATGAATGTCTTTGATAGTACGGTGGGTGTGGGTTCGAGTGGGCGTGGAGTATGGGGAAGAAGGAAAAATTATTTTGTAATAATTTTATGGGGCAATGAAAATGATTTTATTTTACTTTTTTTACTTACCGTTATTATTAATTATTAAAAGTCTTGTCTTAAAATGTTATTTTATATTATTTTCTATTATGTAATTCGATTGTTTCATTTTTCTGCAGAAAATCACATATCTGGCAGCAATGTAAAAAGAAGGATAACTCAATCCCTTATTATTTGAAGAAAAATATAATTTGATCCCTTATTTGTAAGCATTTCAAAAGTTTAAGGTCCGTACAAAATTAGCCATTATTATTATTATTATTTTTGTAAATTAGCGATGAGGTGAGTTTCGAACCCATGACCTTTTGGTCACTAGCAAGAGCCTTTTCCACTAGGCTATTCGATTAACTCAAAATTAGCCATTAATTAAATAATAATTCAAACGCGCACACCCACCAGTTTCATTAACTAATATCAATATTCACCTAGATATTAAGAGATAGTTGTTGGAATGATTTTGTTAATACGTGCAAGTTGCACTTTAGACTTTGTAAATGTCTTTGACTAGGGATGTTATCGGTTCGGTTCAGTCGGTTTTTCTCGATTTTTTTGTGTGAAACCGATGCTATCGGTTTTTTAACTACACGAACCAAGTCGGTTAAAAATTCTTTCGGTTTAAATCGGTTCGGTTGATGTCAGTTTGAGGCAAAATCGGTTCGGTTCGGTTGGTTTTTCGGTTTTTAAACAACAAAAAAACAAATAAAAATCCACAATTTCAAATTAAATAGAGTCTATCCGTCCACAGAATGTTCAAAACAAAATAGAAATAGTTCATGACAATGTAACACATATTAAGAAATAGAAAGTAGCTCCTTTGCTCTCATAGTAACCAAATCATGTTGAGTAGAGCTTCCAATATTCTTATCACTCATTATCGCCAAATATTTAATATAAGAAAATTTCGGGGTGTTAATTCTTAGGTTGTTTCATATGGAGGCAGCAAGATGGAAATGGCAGAGCCACAGAGATGAATTGAAGTGCTACCTATTAGTTTATCTTAGTATTAGACTATTAGGCTTTAAAGTGACTATTATATACAGATTTTTAAAGCGGCTCTTGGACACTTCACGCTTGATCCATTGGGTCAATATCAAAGTTTAATCTAATAAATTATGTACTAATAAAAAATAAAAAATAAGTACAAACATTAAGAAATATCCCAGATAAAAATATTTTAAACAATATATATAAATAGTCGGTTCGGTTCGGTCGGTTTCGGTTCCGCTTATAGTAAAATCGAAAACCGAAAAATTTTGGTCGGTTATGAATTTTTTCGCACCGCTTCGGTTCGGTGTGATTTTTTTTCCAACCAAGTCGGTAAAATTTCGGTTCGGTTTGTCGGTTTGCAATGAACTGATAACATCCCTATCTTTGACAGAAGTGTTAAATTTTGATGGAAAGAAGGTCAAAATAGAATTTTTTAACACCTAAATATTTCTTTAAAATGTGCACATTAGTTCCTCATATTGGTAAAAAAAATACTAAAATGCACTTACTACACCAACATGACAGAGACTGAAGTGGAACTTATATATATTTTTTGTCATAGTTTTTACAATTTTCTCTAGATATTTGTCTCCTTGAAATATATACTTTTTCTTTGGTAAATTATTTTTCTTAAGTTAAAGAAGAGAATAGACTCACTTATGAAATTAAATAAGGTTAAAAAAAAGATGATGATTTAAGTACACTACAAGCAAACAATAATACACTATGGGATCCCAAGACTATTATTAATACCAACCTAGACTTTCCTATAATAACGGTGCATTAAGAAGTCCCCTTTTTCAAAGGCGATCCAATAGCCTCATGCACGTTCACAACATATATAAAAACTCCTCTCCTCATCACCATTTTCTCCTAGCTCTATCTCTAAGTCACTTAGCTTATTACAAGAAAAAAAACCAAAATAACATTCAAATTGCTTAACAATATGAGTTCCTCAAGTGTCCCTTTGAAAGATGAACTAGACATTGTTATACCAACAATTAGGAATCTTGATTTCTTGGAGATGTGGAGGCCTTTCTTTCAACCATATCATCTCATTATTGTTCAAGATGGTGATCCCACCAAGACTATTGGTGTTCCTGATGGATTCGATTACGAATTGTATAATCGAAATGATATTAACAAGCTTTTGGGTCCTAAATCGAGTTGCATATCATTCAAGGACTCGGCTTGCCGTTGCTTTGGCTATATGGTCTCCAAGAAGAAGTATATCTATACCATTGATGATGATTGTTTTGTAAGTTTCTTGATTTCTTGCTTGCCCTCTTATTCCATTTTTTTCATGCTAAATGGTATGCAAGGATTTTTGCCCTATATTACCTAGCAACACCTATTCAATAATTTGGTCTCAGATAGCATCGGCAAAATCAGAATGAAAATAAAGGGTGCGTGCCAGTTTAAAATGAACTATATATAGCTAAACTTGGTTCTCTGACTAAAAACAAGTCTTTTTTTTGTATCGAGGAACTTGCGATTACTATTCGTTGAGTATGCATCTACGTACTTGAGTATTTGGTAGACTTCGAATTAACGTAATATGCATGGCAGGTTGCAAAAAACCCTTCAGGGCAAGACATCAATGCATTGGAGCAACATATAAAGAATCTACTATGTCCATCAACTCCTTATTTCTTCAACACATTGTATGAGCCTTACAGAGAAGGAGCAGATTTCGTCCGTGGATACCCATTCAGCCTTAGGGAGGGTGTTCCCACTGCTGTCTCTCATGGTCTTTGGTTGAACATTCCTGATTATGATGCACCCACTCAATTGGTCAAACCTCTTGAGAGAAATACCAGGTAAATATTTATTTCTACCTTTCGCCATACAAATTATGATCCTATTAAATTTTCTTTTGTTAAGATTTATAGAGATTAATTGTGTAATTTATACACGAAGATAAATCTTAATAAAAACACTTAATACAATCATAACCGGTCCGCCTTTCACCTACTTGCTTATCTCGTCGTGGGGCCACGGAGAGGTGTAATAACATTCTCCCTTTTCCTAATCTTTTGAAAAAGAATATTAGTTCTTCCCTTAAGTGTTTTCGATGACGGTATATACTTATACCCAAATTTTGGATTTTATGATATATAATAGGGCAAAAGACGAGGATCATAATCTATGTTTTGTTCTGGATCCCTTTCGCTCAACAGTATTTTAAATTTTCTCATCGCTCACCCATATTTTAAAAGTCGCCATTCACTACCTTTGTCGTCTGTTTCTCCGTTAATTTCGTCATATGAAATGCACGAGGTTTCATTTCGGGTCAATTTTTGTATCATTTTTTAGTTTTTACTAATTAATTTTTTTTTATTTAGCCCTAGAAGAATCATGTGACTAGTATATGACTAAATAAACGACGATAGTAATGATGAAATATACGGTTATACTGAAAGATTCATTTTTTTGTTCATGGGTAAGCGAATGAGAACATTTAAAATGTGAGTGAGCGAAAGGGGTCCAGAATAAAACATAGATGATGGTTCATGCATTTTGCCCTATATAATATAAGAAGTGTAAGTAAACTAAGTGAAAGTCTAGTTTAACTGATTGGAGTCTTTGTAAAAGGTAGAGGTCATGGGTTCAAGCCCAAGACATATTTGTGCTTCAATTCTAAGAGCTAATTGCTAAAATAGTCTCAGATAGTGGGACGGGGTTGCACTTTAGTCTCATATAGTTGGCCGGTTGTGCTTTGGCCTCCAAATATTGGCAAAATTGTTACAGTTTGGTCCCCTGATTAACGGTTCCGTTAAATTATGATGGTTTCACCTTATTTTTGGGGCAAAATTATAATTTTACTCAATTTCTATTCATGCTACTGTAATCTATTTTTATTTTACCTTAATATCTTCATTTTAACTCCAACTTTGACGATTCAAATACGTAGGAAAGCTCTTTTCAACCCCTTCAAATATAAAGATTTCAAAAGATATTTAGTAAAACATTACTCTCATTCAAAACCTCCAATATATATAAAAGAAAAGTAAAGCAACATAAAGGTTCAAGCCGCAATGAAAATTACCCATGAAATAGATCATGTAGAAAAAATTAAATGTGTGGACTGTATATTACTATAGTTTATCACAAAATATCATATAAAATACTCCGTATAACATACGACTTCAAGGCCAATATAAGGTAGCTTAAATAATTAATTAGAACAATAATCATGCTCTAATTACTTTCATTATACTAGTCTTTTGTCAAGCTCATATGATAAATTAATTTAATCTACGTGATAAGGTTAATTTAATCTATTTTCTCCATGATCTATTTTATGAGTAATTTGTGTTATGGCTTGACCTTTACTTTACAGTCCTTTTGAATTTTGATTGGAGCTTTTTGTGTGAGTAATTTTTGACAAAATGTTTATTAAAATATTTATATGTGAAAATAATATTTTTCAGAGTTCTAAATTTTCAAAGTTTGATCATATTATTAAAGAGGTTGAAAATAGAATTAGAATCAATTTTGAATCATCAAAATCGAAGTTCAAGTGAAGGAATTCAGACAAGCAGTAATGTGAGTAAGAACTTAGTAAAATTGTAATTTGCCCCCAAGACACGTGAAACCGTCAAATTTAACGAACCGTTAGTCAGGGACTAAATTGCAAGACATTTGTATATCACAATTATCAAAAATCTCGTTGAAGCCAATTTATCTTGTATTTCATTCTGACTGTTCATTAGTTAACACATATTCTAACCAGGAATGGAACCACGGGTTGGGACGGACTTGTGCCCCCTGGTTTCCTACAGTTGAAACATATTATATAAATTATATGTAAACTACCAAGAGTAAAGCTAGATCAGTTGGAAAAATTCCCTTGTTTTCGCATTCTGATTTCATTCATGATTCTAACAGTTTATTAATTAGTAATTTTTGTCCTTATTATTTATAATATTTTTATATTTGTACTTTCATCGTTAATTATAAAATAAAATAATGATTTATTATTTCCACTAAATCAGATATGTCGATGCTATAATGACAATCCCCAAGGGCACCCTTTTCCCAATGTGTGGTATGAATCTGGCATTTGACCGTGATCTCATTGGTCCTGCTATGTACTTTGGACTCATGGGAGATGGTCAACCAATTGGTCGCTATGATGATATGTGGGCTGGATGGTGCATTAAGGTAATTTTTTTAATTTATACTATATTTATAATGCTAAAGACCTAAAAAAGTCATATGACATGGTTATCTTTTTCAATTTATTTATTTACTTTTAGTTAATTGTTACCCTTTTTTCATTAATTTAGTTTGATTCGTAGTTACAAAAATAAAATTCCATAATGAAAATCTCCTTAATATCGAGAGTTAAGTTTAAAATTATTTTTACATTTCGTGCTTGAAATCTTAAAATATACATCAATTAAATTCATCGAGCTACTTCATTTTGTTATTAATTTAATTAGAATCATTGACAAAATTTATGTGTCCATAATTTTTTGGATAAACAAATACTAAACAAAACAAAAGAATTTGCACATATATTATTAACTGTGTACCATGACTAATTTATTTTATTCCCTTAATTATTTTAATGTTGTTTGATGAATTTATGATGAAAGCTTTTTTTTTTTTATAGAAATTTAGGGTTCAAAATTGACATGACACCTACAATGAATTAAATGGTGTATAAATTTCAAAAAAATTTCATAATGTTATCACTGAAACCTGGCTTCTATTAAAATACATTTGTCACCGTCCCTCTTCTAACGTGACATTCATAGTTATACAAATGTAATTGATTATTTCCCCAAAAATGGTACAAATATCGCACACTTATTCCTAAATATATGACAACAACGATCAAAATAAGGACAAATGTGCCAATTTACATGCAACATTTATAACTATTAGATATCATGGTGTAACATTTGTGTTACTTTCAGAAAAGTAATTTATAATAATATAATTATCTGAAATTAAACTATAATTTGCACCCATTCCCTACGACCAAATAGACAAAGAGCTCCTTAACTATACATAAATTATATATTCAAAATTGGGGTAATTAACACCCTACCCTGTTATAAATTTAGAATTCTTAGATAAAACATATTTATAAATATATAATATATATAGGTGTACGACTTCATATTTCCTTAATAACCTTAAATCACGTAAAAGAAAATTAAATATTCATAGATTTTTTTTAACACAAAAGTTAACGTTAATACCAAACTTAACACCAAGGGAATGCAGTCCAACATTTCCAGTTTATAAGGAGATATGGTGAACATCTTAAAGTTTTATAAGAGTATATGTTGCACCTTCAAAATTGTGATAGAATCTATTCGTTAAAAAAATCGATTTAGTACGTATCTTATATACCCACAAGTTATGTTTTTTTCATCCCATTTTGTTTGACCACTTTAGAGCATCGATATTAGTTTCCCTAAAAGTTTTCCTCAAAATCGTTATTTCCTTGTTATCGGGCTCAATATCTTATGTGTATTTTTTAGCAGATTCTCTGTTATTCACTACAAACTTAATAAAATATATATTTCACATAGGTTAGCAGAGATTTGGGATAATATTAAGTTTTAAAAAAATATAAAATAATATACTTTATATGGATGTTCAACGCATATATTTTTACTTTATTTTTTAGATGATTAAAAATATTTAATTATTTTTTTATATAAACGAAGAGAGGAAAATGTAGGGAAAAAATATTTATTTCCAAATAAGGTGGGTGTAAATTTAGGGAATGAATAAGGTGAAGTGAATAATTTTTTCGAGTTCCAACATATTTTTAGCCAACCTGAAAAATCAACATTTTAATTTTCTAGTAATGTTAGCGCCTGATTTAACTATGAGGGGGTTGTACTTGTTGTGAATGTTCTTATTTTTATACAAAATTTTAGGAAAAACCAAATTTATCTAACGTTATTCCATTTTTCCTCCACAAATTTGAATCAATTTCGATTTTGTGTTAGGTCATATGCGACCACCTTGGCCTAGGGGTGAAGACAGGGTTACCCTACATTTATCATAGCAAGGCTAGCAACCCATTTGTAAACTTGAGGAAAGAATATCATGGTATATTTTGGCAAGAAGATATTATTCCCTTCTTTCAGGCAGTTGTCTTCTCAAAGGATTGCACCACTGTCCAAAAATGCTACATTGAATTATCCAAAATGGTCAAGGAAAAATTAGGAAAAATTGATGCTTACTTTGTCAAGCTTGCTGATGCTATGGTTACATGGATTGAAGCTTGGGATGAAGTCAACCCACCAAAGGCTATTAAGTGATATGTTTTGATGATTAATAAAAATTAAAATTTTGTATAATAAAAAAATTCTCCTTGATGGAGAATTTTATGCAATAATCAATAATATTGATCACCATTTTGTTTGAATTGTTATTTTAATTAGTCTAAGCTTTGAAAGAATGAAGAAGAAGGGAATAAAGTGTGGATCTTATTATTTGTATCAATAAAAGTGCTATTGCTTTCTTATTATGTAATGAAACTAAATAAATATTACGGTTTATGAAAGTAAAAAGAAATATTGTAAACTTTATAGGGTCTATGGTGGTTTTCCTTTGAATTATTGTTTAGCTATCGATCTTTTGGGTACTGTTGAGCCATTTTTTTTAAGAGTTAATTGCTGAAATGGTCTCAATAAGTGGGGGTCTGGTGCACTTTGGTCCCCGAAAGTGGCACTGTTGCGTAAATGGTCTCTAAAAGTGTGTCAAATGGTGCAATTTAGTCCTTATTCTGTTACATCTATCAAATTTTGGCCTGAATAGTGATTTTGGGAGCAAAATTGAAATCATTTATAACTTAATAGCCCCATTTGGGGCCTAAAATGTAAATAATAAAAAGGTATAGGTAAAAGTAACTTTCTCCATTTCCAATTCAATTTTTATGGGATTCGATGTTATTTAAATTTTAGGCCCCAATTGGAGCTATTAAGTTATAAAAAAATTCAATTTTTCCCCCAAAATCACTATTCATGCTAAAATTTGACGAATTTAACGGAATAGGGACTAAATTGCACCATTTGACACACTTTCAGGGACCATTTCCGCAACAGTGCCACTTTCAGGGACCAAAGTGCACCAGACCCCCACTTTTGGGGACCATTTCAGCAATTAACTCTTTTTTTTAACTTCATCATTTTGGTCCAAACGTTACTTTACAGAATATGGTGTATATTTTAAAATATTTTATATGCTTCAAACATTAAACTCCGAGCGAGCCAGGGTTTGTGATACCAAACCTATTCCTTGGTAATTGGTACCAAATTAACCATAGCCACCAACCCGCACACATTAACGAAAATGTTGATAACCAAAAAAGTAAAAAAAAAAAAAAAAAAAGAACTACAATCGAGCAATATATATAAGATGGATAACCGATTTGCAAATGTCAAATTATGAATCCAAGACTACGAAATTTGAAGCAATACATTTTCTATCCCATATATTGGGAATACGAGATTGTATTGACCTCTTAAATATGCCCATCAAACAATTGCAGTTATTTCAACTGATTAAATTACATTTAAAAGACTATGTTCAGTATACACATATTAACTTGGTGATTAATATCTTTGAGTTGACTCGTACTAATAAAAGGGATTATGATGACTTACTAGGAGTCCTCCCACAATCATTGTATTAAATTATAAATATTATTTTAATGCATGTCTTTTATTAATCGAGCGTAAAAGGTCATACACGTACAAGTACAACGAACCGATCTATACAATTAAGTTTATAAATTAAACTATCGGATTCATTTATTTGAAGAGTACGATATGATAAATATAGAGGTTGATTATTTCTTCCAATTAAGGAAATCAACTAAAGGAATGCTTTTATGCTTGTGGATGAGGTAGGGTGTTTGAGGAAGTTTTTTTAATCGCCCTCAAACTCCTTAATTAATGCTTATTTATCTCTTAAAGAGTTCTACCAAAAAATAAGTCCTGAACTTGAACACTTCTCTAAATAGTAGTTTTAAAAAGAAACAAATAATGCATACAATATTGCTTAAGAAGCAATTTTCGAATCCCTTCCCTTTACACATGGCTGAACCCTATATTCGTGAGTCAGAAATGATCTTGTGTCTTATGAGCAAAAAGATCCGAATGTGTCTAGGTTAAATGTGTTAGAAGACCCCACTCTCTATTCATCTAACTAATATACGATTGGTATAACATATAAGTATAACAATCTTTTTTTTTTTTTTTTTTGTAAATTAATGATGAGGTGAGATTCGAACCCAGGACCTTCTGGCCACTAGGGAGAGTCTTTTCCACTAGGCTATTCAAGTATCTCATAAGTATAACAATTCTTGAAGAGTTTTGTATTTGATTTAAATCATTATAAAGTCGAACACTATGAGGATACAAGTTAGTGGGGCCTATAATGACAAGCTGTTTAGAGTAAAGCTATGGTGCGATGGAATGTGAAGCAGTCATATAAGTCTCTTTTTATAATCTCTTCATATTTATACTGGTATACGTATAAGTCATCCGATAATATCATTCTCACCTTTTTAATATTGTTCATAAGATATCGGGGACCACCCCAAGAAAAATTCTTAAAACGCCCTAGCCCCTCCCCCAAAAACTGGAAATTGCGACCTCCCCCCCCCCCCCCCCCCCCCCTCTAAAACAAACCCCTAAAAATTGCAATTTGACATATGGTGGGGATAAGGGGTAGCATTTTTGAGGTTTTGTGGTGTAGGGGGTTGCACTTTTGAATTGGGAGTGACGTATGAGATCGTGATTTTGAGGTAGGGGCAGGTGGGTAGTGCTTGGTGGTGGTGGGGTTACGGTTTGGTGTGGTGTGATGGTGGATTTTTGTTTGGTGGTGATGATGTGAGTGGAAGTAGTGTATGGTGGTTGAATATGGTGATGATGGTGGCAATGGTAGGTGGTGATGGGTGTGGGATGGTGGAGGAAAAGAACAGAAAAAAAGATGGGGGCTATTTTTAAGGGGCAATATTTTTTTTTAGAAAAGGGGTTACCCCTTTAATTTTAGTAATACGAATAATTCATTACAATCATTAAACATCAATATAATTCGTAAACTCGTTTAATTCGAGAAAAGAGGTGACTAGCATCAAACTAGTGAGAGAAATCATCTATCTAACCACTTTCCTTGCTAACAAGAGGGCTCGAACTCAAGACCTCCGCATGCTTGTTATTGGGGCAAGATGTCTTGACTAAGGGGGAAATCTTATCCATATAAAGGGGAGACGGGTAGAAAAATCTTTAAAAGAAAAAAAGGAGAAAGACAAAAAAAATTTAAAAAAAAAATTAGGGGAGGAGTAATCTTCAAAATTTCTCACTTTTTCTTTTACACTCAGCGGCGAATGCCACTTTGTTCAAGGTGGTTCAAATAAAAAATAAAAAAATATATAGCTTATACTCGTTCGTTTTTTTTAATTGGCGTTTTATATTTTCAAAACCATATTTTATATTTCCTTTTAAGTCTATATTTAACTTATTCAAATTGCAATAAGTATAAATACCAATATATGAATGTAATTATTGATTAATTATTCGCTAATTAAATACATATGTGTAATATGTGATTGTTTATTAATTGACATGAAAATAGCTAGAATGACAACTAAAAAATCGGAGGGAGTATGACAATTTTGAGGTGTTTTTCCTTGTAAATTGATGAAAAATGCTTCGACCAATCAGTATAATTTGGTGGCTGGAAATAAAAATTTCGCCGGAAAAATTATCTTATTTGATCAATGTGATCGGACTCAACATCAAAAAAATAAAATATATAACTATCAATATTTTTAGACTAAAAAAAAATTTAACCTACCACTTCAAAAGTGGTAAATCCGCCCCTCTCTAGTCTACACTAATGAACCTTCATTCTATGAGATCAGAACCATCCACCTATTGTTGCTGGTGGGTTGAATTACATGCATGTTTCATAATTACAACCATCAAAAGTTTGCTTGGATGCTGAGGACTAAAAGTTTTCACATGATGCAGACACATTTTACAGTTGAGATTGTGTACCCTTTTCTCAACGCTGGGAACATTATTATCCACTTTATATTAAAAATACTTTACCATATACTAAACGAAAAATTAAACTAAAATAGATTTAATGGTCCGTTTGAATTAGATGAATCTAATTGAATTTAAGTGAAGTTTTAAGTTCACCTCGTTTAAAAATCAATTGTTTGTATTCACCTAAGTTAATTGAGAATTAAATGATTAACATACATTTACCTCAATTCATCCTACGTTATTAGTCACTAAATTGGGGTGTAATGTAAGTTAATAGTGCTTTTAGTTATATTCACATCATTTCATATCGATTCACCACTTCAATAAATTAAATAGTATTCAAAAAAGAAATTAACACATTTACCTTTATTCACCTCGATTGCCCTCACCTAACTTAACATTTAACTCTCATCTAAATTCGCTCCAATGCAAATGGACCATAAGGGTCTTGTTAAATTGGAAGGCCCCAACTAACACAACTATTTCTTGAAAGGATGAAATTGTTATCCTAACAGGCTCCATACACTTCTACCCTGAAGTACATTAAAGAGGTAAATCACGAGATGTGACTTAATTGATTAAGAGACTAGAAATTGTATTTAACCACTTTAATACAAGGTTACTCTCGGTTAAATGGCACGATATAAAGCATTTCTTGATTTGCAAAGAAACACACATAAATTTAGGGACATCCAATATATCCTAAAAAAAGTGTCCTTGTCTTAGTTGTCCCTTTTTGTTCTAATGCACGTCCCACGTCGGAAGTCGATTTCCTCCCGGGTCTCTCAACACTTTTCAACCTTTTCCTTTCTACTCATACATCTTAACTTGGGAATTAATTGCTTCTTGTTTGGAGTTTACTTGTTCCTGCGTGAGTGATATAATGTGGCTTTCTTGTTGCCTCTTACTATAAAATAGTTGGCATTATTCTGAAGAACAATTCATAAGTAAATGTTGAAGTGATGAAAGACCATAAGAAATTCAACCTTTGCCTTATAATCTTTCTGAGCTTAGCATTGTATAATCTTTCTGAAGCTAGGCAAGAAAAGAAACATGCTTCTGCAGTGCTTGTTGGCTATGTATACTGTGATACTTGTTTCCACAAGAGTTTCTCCAAAGGTAGCAACTTCATTTCAGGTTCATCGCCTTAACGGGGTAAAGGGGCGGGTTGGGTAGTATGCAGCTTACCCGTGTTATAACAGGGGATCTGTTTCCGAATTGGCCCTCGGGTGAAGTACAAACGCTATCTCCTACTTCACTAACACGAAATGTTTTGTTTCCTTTGTAGGTGCTGATGTTGCCATAGAGTGTTCGGGGACCAATACAACACGAAACTTCAAAAAAGTGGTTACAACAAATGAGCATGGAGAATTCAGAGTTCAACTCCCTTTCTCTGTGAGCAAACATGTCAAGAAAATCAAGCGATGCTCGGTGAAGCTTATCAAAAGCAGTGAGCCTTTCTGTGCTGTGGCTTCAACAGCAACATCATCAGCTCTCCGTCTAAAATCGAGAACCGAAGGAAAACACATATTTTCTGCAGGTTTTTTCACTTTCAAGCCATTAAATCAACCCGAGGTCTGTGGACAAAAGCCGAGTGTTCAAGAATCGAATACATTCGAGTCCCAAAAAGACCTCAGTCCAAATGATCCAAGATATCTACCACCTATTCAGAATCCTCCTAATAATAATGAACCACCACTAGTTATAAAGCTCCCCCTACTTCCACCTTTACCGTCCCTCCCCCGCCTCCCGGGTATGCCTTTTCTCCCTCCATTGCCTCAGAAGGCATCTATAGACAAGGAAAGCACGCCAACGTCGGAATTAACCAATCGAAAAATGGCTCAACCCCAATTTTTTGGTCCAAACAATCCATTTAGGCCACCTTCACTATTTCCTCCGATTATTCCTTCACCACCAACTTCCACATTACCACCCACTACCATCGCTTCACCACCAACATCATTATTCCCTCCAGTCCTGCCAGCACCTTCCATAACTCCGCCTTCGCTATTTCCACCAGGCAATCTCCCGCCAGCCGTGCCAGGTTTACTTCCACCCTCGCCCGTCTTTCGCTTCCCTTTCCCACCATTGCCTGGCTTCCCTGGGGCTCCACCGGCAGCGAAATCCATTTCTTCTAACAATGGTCCCCCTTAATATGCATTGCGTCTTGTATGCTTCTCTTAGTAATTGAAATAATAACCTCTTTTCTTACATGTAACTAAGTAAGCGATAAGCCAATAACATAGCCATTTTTTGGCAGAATAATGAAGTTTAATGTGGTTTCTGATACATGAGTAGCCGAATCTTTTCGAGTCGAGTACATCAAGCTATTTTGAGTCGAGATGTTTGATCACAAGCCTATACATGATTGTACCTATCAGAGTTTATATATTTGGTAAGAAGAGCTAAAATAAAATTCTAAACATGAAGAACAACAATTTTTATCTCTGCATGCTGAATTTCAACTTTGACTTGAAATTTGTAATGTATTACAGACACACAAATTTAACATGCGGTATTCATTTTATAATTCAAAATACAAAAATTCAGCATGTCGCGTGTTTTGTATTCATTTTATATTGAGCAAATTGCTGAAATGAAGTGGGTTCAGGTTGCCTTTTGGTCCTTAAAAGTACAAAAGTTGTAATTTGGTCCACGATATTGGCCAACGGTTGCAGATTGGTCCAAAATTAAATAAAAGTGTTAATTTTTAACGCTCCGATAGCGATTTTAGTTCACTCATAAGCTAATTTTATTATTACCGTTCTAACTTATTAACAATGCATGTAACTCACGAGGCGCGTGGGCCATTAACATTTAACAACGCCGTTAAACTTTGGACCAATCTGCAACCGTTGGCCAATATCGTACACTGTTTTGCAACTTTTGTACTTTCGGGGACCAAAAGACAACCTGAACCCACTTTCGAGAACCATTTCAGCAATTTACTCATTTTAGATTCAAGTCTTGATCAAGGGACCTTCCAAAAATTAATGAAAGGAAAATGTTTTGATTATGTGATGGATCACAATCAAGCAAGACGCAACTAACCTGGTGCCATTTGATTAAGATAAGTGTTAAAAGATGCACAACCGCATCAGAAGTCGATGTCTTCCTGGGTCAATATATAAGATCTTGGGTCACTTCTTCTATTGTCAATTAGTTTTAGAGTGAAGCCACATAGACTCTTAACATGGTATTAGAGTCAATGCTGCTTAATGAGACACGTGTAAAAAATTTCCCGTCGAAATCCATTTTTACCTTAATGAGGCACGTGTACTGATATTACTTGTATGTATATAATATTATACAAATAGTCCCTATTTTGACGGTACCGTTACTTTGAACGGTTTTTGGACATATTTTGGGGTCAAAATAAAAATTTGAAAAGTTCGGGTCATATATAACTATATGGGGTCAAAACTATCTTCTTTTTTATTATGATTATCATTAATATTATTATCATTTTCATTATTATTATTATTTTCATTATTTAATATTATTATTATTATTACTCTTCTCACTTTATTATTATTATTGTTATTTTTATTTTTATCATTATTACTGTTATTATTTTCAGTATTATAATTAATAATATTATTTTCATTATTATAATTTATAAATATATTATTATTATTATTATTATTATTATTATTATTTTCAACCAACCGAGGCACCTAAGTCAAACAGAAGTCCACCTTCTGTGTCAGACCGATTCCAACCACGCTGTCGGAGAAGATGACAAGTTTGGAACGGTCTTCCAAACAATAATAATGAGAATAATAATAATAATAATAATAATAAATAATGAAAATAATAATTGTAATAATAATAATAATAATAATAATAATAATGAGAATAATCACGAAAATAATAATAATAATAACAATAATGAGAATAATAATGAAAATAATGATAATAATAATAATATTAATGATAATATAAGAAGAAAGAAGATAGTTTGGACCCCAAGCAATTCTACATGGCCAAAACTTTTCAAAATTTTCATTTTGACCCCAAAATTTGTCCAAAAACATTAAAAACCGTTCAAACTAACTGTGCCATTAAATAAAGACTATTAGTGCACCATTGGAGCAAAATGTGATCACGCTCACATTAAGCGCCCCCTCGCGCCGAACCCACAGCTTGAAAGGGAGTAAATCACTGTACGATCCCCAGGACCAGAGTGTATGGAGGTCTGTCTACGCTGCGCACTTAGCCTGGGATAAAACTCCCAAACTGCCGCTGGCGCGGTTCGAACCCATGCCAATTAGAGCAATCTTCATACACCCTAACCACTGAGGCAACCCGTGGGGTTACTATTAGTGCACCATATATATACTATCAGGGACTAATATTACAACAGAATTACTCACTGGGACTAAAGTGCAACTCCGCCTCTCACACTGTTGCTTCAATTATCTCAATAGTTGGACTATTGCAATTTGCTCATAGATATTGGCAAAACCGCAAAAGTGCTCCTTGTTTCATTTTTCAATTTATGTGAGGGGGTTTTACTCATTTACCCTTTTTGTATAGTGCTTAAATATTGCCCAAGCATAGAAAACACCTCAATTGTGCTATGTGCATGTGATGTTGATTGATATATATCTTTGACTATATTGGAAAAGAATAACAATTTGCTAACATTTATGGTATGTGCAATAATATATTCCTGACTCTTTGAACATTTACACATACTTAATATGAAAATAAAATATTACCTCCATCCCTAAATGATTGTCACATTTTGACTTTTGGTGGTCAACAAAACACGATTTAAAACATAAATATATATTACTTTATATGTGGAAAAATTATAAAAAATTGATATTTTATATATATTGAAATGAATCTAACAAGGTCCTACAAGACAATATTATTTATTATTGTTTAATGAGAATTCATAATCAAATTTTATTTTATTTGACCATCAAAAGTCAAAATATGACAATCTGTTAGGGACGGAGGAAATGTTTATTAGTTGGGATAGTATGATCTATATATAAATACAAATTCATAAATGAAAAATAATTGAAATATTCAAGAACGTGAGTCATCAAAAATACTGCCATGTGCAACACACGTAAGCGTTACTTCTTCCAATCCAAAAAGAATGTCTATTTTCTAGACATTTCACACAAAATAAGAAACTTTTAGTGTATCCAAATATTTTCATCTATACTCTTAAATAATTGTACATTAATACTCCACTTAAGTATATGAGGCAATTCATTAATAAAGATACTAAGGGAAAAAATAATACATTAAACTTTAATTTATGCGAAAAGCTAATTATATTGGATATTCTTAAAATGTCTAAAAAGACAATTTTTTTCAAATTGGAGGAACTACTGATTTGATTAAATGAGGTATCCAAACAAACTTATTTGGAAAAAGTCACACATAAATGGAAAGAGTGGTGAGTAACGAACGGATTATCAATCACCATGGAAATAGAAGACAAAATCAATGCTACTCACGGAAAATGACACATATTATAAATATCATACTTAAAAAATCTTTTCATATTAAATTTCAAATACAAATTAATTATTAAATATATTCTTCTTGACTTTTTAATTTGTGCCCTAAGAACACATTCTAGAAAAAAGTTATTTTTTTCTAAAATATGCTATTAATGTACATGTTAAGATGACAAATAAAAAAAAATATTTAATTATAAAGAGTTGCATTAGAAATTTAATATGAAAAGTTTTTTAAATCTGTCCATTATATATATGCTTTCAAGTTTTAAATATTATATTTATTTTCAATTTTAATTCTTTACATGTGCCCCAATGACACATATTAAAAAACCATGCACAAACATCAAACAAAAATAATAACTTCAATTTGGTTAATAAAAATGGATGACTACATATACAAACTAAGTTAAGGGCTTACATACATAGAGGTAATTGCTGAAATGGTCCCAATAAGTGGGTGACCGTTTGGTCCTAATAAGTGGGATCGATGTGCAAATAGTCCATGAAAGTGTGTAGCGGGTGTGCATTTGGTCCCTAAAGTTAACAGATCTGTTAATTCTAAACGTTTTTGTGGTTTTTCGTAGATAAATGCTAAAATTGGGCCAAAAATGTAATTTTTAAGAGTTTGGCTTGACTAGAAACTTAAAACTTCATTTTCCGCTTCGTTAAAACTCCGATTTTGAGGATTCAACATGCGTTGGAAAGTTATTTTCATCACCTTTAATAATATGAGTTCAAAACTCAGTTTTATCAACATTAAGATTTTCAAAACATTTATTATGATAAAACATACATGAAATCGTTGAATCACTTATCGTCTTTTTGTCAAAGATTATTCAAGAGACTTTAAGCTATGATTGAAGGCTAAATTTTACCTTTGTATATGCTTTTGATCCATAGCCTAATATCTTTAACGCATTAGGTAGAATATCGTTGAGCATGTGTTTGTTTCTTCTTTGTCCTTTCATGACACATGAATATCAACTCTTTCTTTTTGTCATCATTGTTTTCGTTTAATTTTTTTTCAAATCCTCAATGACTAGTGTATGGTTAATTATATTTTTTCATCATCACACTTTAGAAATTTTTAGCCCAAGTTGTACATTGTGTTTAGGGTAAAAGACATCAACCATCAGTCATGTTTCAGTCAATTCACCATTCACTCACTCATGTTTCATATGGTCCCTTCACTCACTCACCCATCTTCCACAGACAGTGCCACGTGGTTATTCCGTCAACATGAGTGAGTGAATGTTGAAAAGAGTGAAACATTAGTGATGATTGATGTCCTTTACCCTTGTTTTTATCTTTGTTATTATTCTCATACCCCTCATGCATATGATATTTGTTATTATCAAAACGAAGAGTTAGTCGATATGTGATTATTCGACCTTTTTATTTTGATAATAACATATCGACTAACTCAATGTTCATGCATATATGTTGATGTCTATATGTTTCTCATTCATGTTCCACATCTTATACTTAAGTTATACTTTATGCATGAACAAGTTGATGCTTATGTTGAGGGGTGTTATTATATTGGCTATTATTGTCATAACCTTCATGCATAAGGTATTTGTTATTGTCAAAATAAAGAGTTCGTCGATATGTGATTAGTCGACTTTTCTATTTTGATAATAACAAAGTACAACTTACACTAACAATTTCTAAAGTGTGGTGATTAAGAAATAGAATCAACCATACACTAGTCATGGAGGACTTGAAGAAGTTTAGAGAAAAGAATGATGGCCAAAAGAACATTCATGTGTCATGAAATGACAAAGAAGAAACAAACACAGGTTCAATGATCAAATGCGTTAAAGATATCAAGCTATGAAGGCAAAGCATATACAATGGGGTTTCAACTCATTTTTTGACAAAAGACGACAAGTGATACAACATCTTTATGTATGTTTTGTCAAAAGAAATATTTTTGAAAATTCCAATTTTGATAAAACTGGGGTTTGAACTCATATTCTTAAAGATGATGAAAATATCTTTCCAACGCATTTCGAATCGTTAAAATCGAAGTTTTAACGAAACGGGAAATGAGGTTTTAAGTTTGTAACCAAGCCTGCATTATACCAACTTTCAGGATCTATTTGAAAGGTACAGGAAAAATTTCCGCCTGATTTATTTAAGAGATGGATTATATGCTTGTGGGACACATGGCATCAAAGGAATCGAAAGATTCAAGGTGAAAATATAAGAACTCCAAAAGAAATTGTATGTTTTGGAACCTTTTACCTGGAAACCTTCGATTCAGCCCCTAATCTCCTTAAATCCATCCAACCTCCAAGAATCTGAACAAGCAGCTCGCCATTTTTTACTTTCACGGCTGCTAGAAAGTTTAGGCTTAATTGGTAGTGGTGATAGGTTTAATGAAGTTAAGGTGTAGTAGCTATAGTCCAGGGTTTTCTACCTAAGACTTTAACTGATGATAGGATTGTGCCGAACTCTTAATCCATGTTGGATTTAAGAATTTATTTGAGATTTTGTTGGTTATTTTATCATCAGCTGGACTCTGGTCCATAGTTGTATAGGTTTGTAATTATTATTTTTTTCATTTCTTTAATGAAATTCATCGCTTATTACCAAAAAAAAAAAAGTTTGTAACCAAGCCAAACTCTTAAAAATTACATTTTTGGCCCAATTTTAGCATTTATTTACGAAAAACCACAAAAGCATTTAAAATTAACGGATCTGTTAACTTTAGGGACCAAATACACACTATCATGGACCATTTGCGCATCGATCCCACTTCCTGTAACCAAACTGCAACGATCACCCACTTACTGGAACTATTTCAACAATTACCTCTACATACATGTGTCAAGTTAATTTTATTGATCCAACAAAACAAACAAATCAAAACATTGATTTTTTTATATAGTTGTATTAATACTTACAAAATATACAAAGTATCCGAGATACATGTTATTTACATACGTATATAGGTGTTTCCCCAACATTATTAGATCTAACAAAAGTTCCTAATGGAACAACAAAATGTGAACTAATTAAATCAAAATATTTTTTTTAATAGACACAATTCACACAAAAGATTGATATAAATATCCAAAGGAAATTACATTATAAGCTACAAAAAAAACTACTCGAAATAGGAAATCTTGTGATACACACACCTCCGAACTCCAGCCTCGGACGTAGATGCAATCGTCCTTGTTCTTGTCGAAAGTATCACGATCAATGGTAAGATCTAATTTATATATATATATATATAATTATTAAAATTGAAAAAAAAATTAATTGACTGATTTTTTCGTTTTCTTTAAATGTAATAAATTGAATTTGTTTCGAAGATTGCATGGAAACCATATTTGGAATGATTTATGAGCACATAGTGGAATAATCAAATAACTTGAGTTTCTATTTTCTTTTTTGATAATTTACATATATATATTAACATAAGAGTTCACATACATTATAACATAATGAAAAAGGATAGAGCTACTACAAAATCGACCTCAGTCGGATGTAGATCGATCTATACACACTATTATAAGACGATGTTGATATAGTTTCAAAAGCTTCCGTCTTCAGGAGAATTATAATATGGCCCATATATTATAAAAGAGAATTAGTGATGGGTGAGGATGAGATTGTGTAGTTTGTGTATAGAGGTGGTTTGTGTTGAGACAACTTGTAATTTGGTTTAGGGTGTTGTGGTTCGAATGGAGTTTCTAAAAGTTGAAGATCGACTAAATTAGGTTGATGAAAGGACAATGATCTGAAGAGATGATCGATCATCTTTTGGTCTTGTCAAGATACATTGAGATCGATGTTTTGTTAAGGTTTGGTTGATAGATTAGGTTAGTTGTAAGTCTACCAAAAAGATGTTTTCACATGAATAATTTGACTTTTTGCAGGAGTTTATGTTTTCAGAGGTGTTTCCAACTTTTTCGGTTGATTTTGTTATAGGTGGAGGGAGGTTTAGGTGTTAGGTTTTGTTTTTGGGGATATGTGTGTATGCTTTTGGTGATTAATTGTGATACGCGTTGTGTCGAATAATTTATGTGAGAGTGGTGACATCGCCCATCCAATTTATGATAGGTTTGGTTGAAGGGAGGGTTGTATGATAATATAGGCTTATGTTACATTTAGACATATAAATGACTTGGTGTACAAATTTTAGGGTCTAATTTGAAGAGGTGACACAAAAAGGAAAAAAAATGAAGAATATGAATCCTGAAAAGCTTATTATTGAAGCATTGCTACAACGGTTTCTCCCCCTTGCAAGACGTCGTATTGAAACTGCTCAAGTCCAAGTGAGTGTGTCTTTAGTATGTGAAAAGATTGGGTGCATCAATACTTCGGTGCACCCGGTGCATCAGGTACCCATTTAAAGGTTTCACGTGGGTACTGTACCCACTTGAAACTTCATCATTGGTACTTGTACCCAAATTGTACTATAACAATTGTACAATACCACATATTTATCAATCCAAAATAAATATGTGGTATTGTACCATTGTTATAGTACAATTTGGGTACAAGTACCAATGATGAAGTTTCAAGTGGGTACAGTACCCACATAAAACCTTTAAATGGGTACCTGATGCACCGGGTGCACCGAATTATTGATGCACCGAAACCGGACTCCTTTAGTATTATCATTTTATTACCATCCCTCCACGAGAATTGTCTACTTTAATTTTCACTAATTAATACTTCCTCCGTCCCTAAATAATTGTCACATTTTGACTTTTTATGATTAACAAAACAAGAATTGAAACGTAAATATCTCTTATTTTACATGAGAAAAAATTATAAAAATTTGATATTTCAAAAATATATATTGAGACGAATCTAACAAGATCCCACAAGACTATATTATTTCTTATCGTTTGATGAGAATTTATGATCAAAATTTTGTAATGTTTGACCATCAAAAGTCAAAGTATGACAATCTTTTATTAGGAACTGAGGGAGTACAGTAATAGCAAATTATATAGGATTAATGACACGTTCGATCACTTATATTTTATAATATTCATCATTTGATCATTCATGTTTTATTTTAACTTTTTTATCACACATGTTTTAATATCATTCGAGTACTTGCAAATATACCCATAGTTAACGCGCCCAAAGACAAATAAATTAATATTAGAAAAACAGGATAAAAATGTGCACCATAGAAATGATATTGCAATTATGAATAGCAGGATGGACAATATCTTCGGCCATCGGAACCAGCATATGAGCAAGTTTTGGATTCTTTGGCTATGGTCGCAAGGCATACTCCTGTACCTCTTCTGGAAGCTCTTCTTCGATGGAGGGATAGGTATAATGTGTATGATATATTGTGATATATACCATTCACGGGCGGATTTATATAAGTTTCGCCTTGTTCAATCGAACAATTAACTTGTTTATGATTTTATTTGCATTGACTTACAGTGATTCTCCAAAAGGACCTCATGATGCTACTACATTCTATAGGAAGGTTAGTTCGCATTTTTATAGGGGTAATTGCAGATTTGGTCTCAGAAGGGGTTACATCTTAGTTCCAAATAGCTACGACGTTGCAGATTAGTCACTGAAAATGAAATAAGTGTTGCAATAGAATCCGCAAAAGTAACAAATGTTGCAGTATGGTGGAATCACTTTACGGAAAGACTTTGATTTGATAAATCAATTTTGATTACATCTAATTCACCTGTTCGACAAAAGGTTATCTAACTGTATAAAAGCGGGCGCGGATCTATGAATAGGAGATGTTGTTCTCCAAAAAAATAGTGACAAATCTGCAACCATTGTTACTATTGGAGACTATATCACAACACTGCAACCGTTTTCAGAGACTACTGTGCAATAGTGTAACCATCTTAGATCAAAGTGCAACTTCATCCAACTATCATGACCAAATCGACAATCCTCTCAAGTTTTATCCAAGGCTGCACTCAATTTTGTCGTGGTTTAGGTTGCTATTGAGTGCATCTTTTGCTCAGCATGTATTCGGTTTGTGGAGTCTTGCCCGCAAGATGGACTCACAGGTTTCTTCCAGCTCTTATATACTATGTTCAACTAATTGCCGATTTCGTCTCACTAAGTGGTAATAAGTTACTTTTTGGTTTTCGGTGGTTCAAATGATTTAATACTGAAAGTGGTTATGTGGGTGTGGCATAATCTTCAATTTAGTCATATATGCAAATTATGGAATTATGTGAAATTGGAAATTAAATTGTAATTGGTTGAATTTTCTTAGACTAAATACCAATTTTTGAACTATCGAAGACCACAATGTAACTTTATCCTACATAAGCACATAGTCACACCAATAACACTAATATAATCTGGTTTCCCTTTCACACAGAAAAGCTTTGGACTGTGCTCGAGAATTTTGTGTTCGATTGGCTCATCAATGCTGAGAGGTGTAACTAAAATATATGAAAAATCTAATATTAGGACAAAAAAAAATTTGACCTATAATGACAACTACAACTGAGCGAAGGCGGTACAATATTGGAGAAATAATTATAGTTTATTTGTTTAAGTTGGTATAGTTGTGTAAGAGTCGAGCCGAAACTAATGTGTCACTTGGCTACGCTGGGGTGAGCCAAGGCTCGTAATTTGGCTCGATCTAAGTAGATCGGAGCCTCGAGCCCGCTTTTCAGGCTCACTAGCTCAGAGACATGCGTTTTAGAACATGCGTTTTAGATTAGCAATTTATATCAATATAAGGAGTCAATTGAATAGCCTAGTGGAAAAGGCTTTTGCTAGTGACCAAAAGGTCCTGGGCTTGAATCTCATTTCATCGCTAATTTACAAAAAAAAAAATTATATATCAATATAAACCAATTTAATATAAACAATTTTTGAAGATTTTTCATGCGAATTATAAAAAACATGTGTTGAAAAGACTTCTATTCTAGTATAATTTTTCTGAATTTGTTAAAGAATTTGAATAACATGTGTGTTAACCTATGAACATCTTTCAATTTCCCATGGAATCAATATATAATACATTTTGCTATGGAAATATAATTTTATTTTATTCTTCATATTAAGTGCTAATTTATTATTTCATGAAAAAAAACAAACTACATTTATTTTACAAACTGTGAAGATTGAATTCAGAGTTCGAATAAACCTTGACCAAGTGAGCAAACTCAAGGCTCACCTTTGTATTGACTCAAGCTCGATAAGATTAATTGAGTCGTTGAGTAGATCGACTCGAATAATCACCAATCCAGCTAAAATTTGTTCACTTTAAACTCGACTCATATACAATATCAATTTAGTTAAAAAATTGTCCGAGGTTGACGAAATTATCGATTTGTACCTAGTTGCTATTTGGTCCTTAATTGCTCAAAAGTTGCATATTTATCCTCGAAATTATCACAAAGTTGCAAACTCGTCATAAATTTGGAGGAGCCATAATATGTTAACATAAAACCACTATCTAGGACTATATTGTCAATTAAGTAATATTGGCATATGTCCTAATTAATGCTCATTTATATTTATGTTGACACTTTTGTTTCTTGTTGTTCTCGTGTTTCTGTTTTTTCGTTTACAATAATGGTATGCAATTTATTCAGGGTGGTTAGTAATGCTGAATATCCTTCTTTAGTTGATCTAAGAGGGCTTCTTCTAGACCTCGTGGCTCGACTGCTTGGTGCTTTGTCTAGAGTCAGGTAAACTATATTTACGAGAAAAATTGTCGAAATGGTCCGAGATAATGTGTGCGAGTTGCACTTTAGTCGCAGTAAGTGTATGGTTTGCTGAAATGATATTTGATATTGGCGTGAAAGGTGCAGTTTAGTCCCTCTTTTGACGGATACGTTAAATTTTGATGGAAATAGGGCCAAAATAGAATTTTCGAAAATTCAAAATTTCTTGAAAATGCGCTCTCTGATATTGGTCGAAAAGGTACACTTTAGTGCCCCTTTTCGTCAAAATTTAACGTCTCCCTAAAAAGAGGGACTAAAGTGCGCCTTTTCGACCAATATCAGGGACCCTTTGGGCAAACCGAACATTTACAAGGACTAAATTGCAACTTGCACATATTACCTGAGTCCATTTTAACAATTATCTCCTACATTTACATATGAAATTGTATATGCAAATGTCTAGAGGATAGTTTGGCTTGATATAGACCATGTATTTGTGTTCTAGTTCATGAGAGGCAATGTATTGTGTAGAGTTGTTGGTTCACTTTGAACTGTTCATGTAATGAAGTCACAAACCTTGTAGATAGTACAAATGTGAAGAACTAAATTAGAGTTATAGATTTGTCTAGATGTTTCATATTACTTAAAACTGTTCTTACATATACAGGTTCAGTTCTGTGGATGAGCGGCTATTCATGGAACTCAATACTCGTCGTATTGATACTAGTGTTGCTCGGATGGAAACGCTAAGTATAATACATGGGATGCGCTATGTGCAACTTGGGGTAGGCATACTTACACTGTTATTTGAATAGTTGAATTGTCTACATGTTGATGAGTGATAATGTTCAGGTTAAGACAGAGGGTGGGTTGACTGCATCGGCTTCCTTTGTGTCAAAAGCTAATCCTCTGAGTCGTTCACCAAATAAACGAAAAAGTCAACTTCACCATGCTCTCAGCAACATGCTTTCAAATATTCTAGCGCCCCTTGTAGATGCTGGAAAAGGGCAGTGGCCGCCATTAGTGGCTGAGCCTGTCCTTAATATTTGGTATGAAACAGTTGCGCGAATAAGACTGCAGCTCAATCATTGGATTGAAAAAGAGAGTAAACATATAGTTGTAAGTGCTTGACAGACCTTACTTGCTCGTCATAATTTTTATTTACCCTTTCTAAGTTCTAATTATATATATAATGTTATCCACAATTTTAGCTTATTCTTATTTATGCTCTGCATTTGTTCTTTAATGTATTTGCTCTTACTAGCTGTGGTTGTTATGTTGATGCGCGTTCAATTTTTGTCCTCTATTAACCAGGCCGGTTACCCTTTGGTTACTCTTCTTCTTTGTCTTGGAGACCCTGTTGTATTTCTTACAAATTTTGGTCCCCATATGGACCAACTATACCGACTCCTCAGGGTAAGTTATACCATGTTAGTTGTCGTAATAGTTTAAGAACTACAAGTAAGCCTCATTTGTTATAGACCATGGAACCATTGTGCAGGAGAGAAGCCACAGGTCCATGGCACTCGATTGTCTACATCGTATTTTCAGGTTTTACTTGAGCATATACAGAGATTCCCAGCCTACAAACCGTGTATGGGATTACCTCGATAGTGTGAGCTCGCAACTTCTAATGCTTTTAAGGAAAGGACTCCTTACCCTAAGTATTCAACATGATAAACTTGTTGACTTCTCTGTGACTATTGCGGAACATAACCTTGATTTTTCCATAAACCATATGATACTGGAATTATTGAAGCAAGATAGTCCTTGTGAAGCGAAGATTATTGGTTTGCGTGCTTTGCATGCCATTATATTGTCGCCCACTAGGCAGCAAGCTGGGCTGAATATTCTTCATGGTGATGACTGATCTTTCGCAGTTTAAAAATTCGATTTCAATAATTATTTAGTAAATGACCCATCAAACTTATAGTTGTTAACTGACAGTTCACAACATTGGTCATTACATTCCAAAGGTAAAAGATGCACTTGATTCTATTTTAAGATCCTGCCACAGGACCTACAGTCAAGCACTTCTTACTTCGCCAAAGTCCAGTATTGGTAAGTATATTAATTGATTTTTATTTCGATTTAGTGCCGTGCCTCACAACCTATTGTTCTTTACCTGTACATTTTTTATAATGTGATTTTTATGAAGCTCAAAGAGTATAAGACTCATTCTTTTGGCAATTGAACCATATATATTGCATGTGAATGTGATTCTTTAAAATGGTCACTTGCCAGGTTCGTGAAGAACGAATTAGTTAGGCAGTACATGACTAAATGCACATAATATACCCTCATTGATTTGATTCCAGTTAAGGTGATAGATGAGCGATTTCGGCTCTTCGTTCAATATATTAAGCGAACAGTGTATATTTCTCATAGCATAGCTTATAGAGATGAACTATTTGTTATTCAGATGCGGTGACAAAAGAGAAGTGTCTGGGGTATCTTTTTCGCTCTGTGCTAAGGTGCATACCTTATCTAATTGAAGAAGTTGGCAAAGGTGTTAAAATCACTGAGATAATACCTCAACATGGGATCAGTTTTGATCCTGGTGTTCGTGACGAAGCTGTACAGGTGCTGAATCGAATTGTGAGATACCTACCGCAGCATCGGTTTGCTGTTATAAGAGGAATGGCAAACTTCATATTGCGTCTTCCAGATGAGTTTCCTCTTCTCATCCAAGCATCATTAGGACGCCTTCTAGAGCTAATGAGTTTTTGGAGAGCCTGTATACATGAAGATATCGCCGACTATATTGAACCTGGGGTGAAGCGCTCGCATAGAACGGACGAGTTGAAGAACTCATTTCCTCGAACTCAGGAAACTATCGAATTCCGAGGATCAGTTATAGATTCAGTTGGCCTTCTATTTCTTAGTTCTGTAGATAATCAGATTAGACACATGGCGTTGGAGTTACTCCGTAGTGTTCGCGCAATAAGAAACGATTTAGATAAGCTTTCAATATATGAGAGATCAGAGAGTAAGCAAAAAGAAGAAGCTGGACAAATATTCGTTATTGATGTTGTGGAAGAGCATGGTGTAAGTTGGAATATGTTACATTTCCTGTTATCATTTTCCTCATCATTATGCTAATTGTTATAACCTATTATTTTAGGATGATATAGTTCAGAGCTGTTATTGGGATTCTGGATGTTCTTTTGATATGAAAAGAGAATCAGATTATGTGCCTGTCGACGTGACTCTTTACTCGATACTATTTGAGAGCGCTGATAAGAACAGATGGGCTAGATGTCTTAGCGAGCTTGTTAAATATGCTGTTGTGATTTGTCCAACTTCTGTTCAAGATGCGAAGTAAGTAAATTCAACTACTCTATATTTAGATATATTTTTTACAAAGAGTTATATGATTTGAGTTCGGATTTAAAAAAGTGAACTCATCTGACGATCTTTTAGGGATGGACGAAGTATTTCGTTTGATCTTAGAATACTCTGGAGTGAAAGAAGCTGACATGTCTTGTGGATTATATGTTTACTTTCAGAATAGAGGTTATTCGACGGCTTGCGCATATCACCCCTACTGAGATGGGTGGGAAGGCTCATCAATCGCTGGACACAGATAACACGCTTGACCAGTGGTTGATGTACACTGTGTTTGCATGCTCATGCCCAACCGATCGTAGGGAAATTGGTGTTTCGGCAACAACAAGACAACTGTTCAACCTCATATTCGCTTCTTTAAAATCTGGTTCTGAAGCACAAATGGTATATATATGTAGCATTGTACGAAGGTTTTTTCAGTCACGAGAAAATGAGAAGACAATTGTAGGAGGGCACATAAAAATATTCATTTCTCCAGTTATTGGATTATGAATATCTTTGTTTTACGTGTTCTTGCAGTATGCTGCCACTATGGCTCTTGGTCATTGTAACCTGCGGATATGTGAAGACATGTTTAGTGAGCTTGCTTCCTTTAGCAGCGACATTTCTCAAGAAACCGAAGGAAAACCAAAATGGAAGGTACTTATTGATCATTCCTTCACACTAATTACAATTCTCTCACTCTCTAATCTCAGAAATCAGAATTAAATGTTTTCTTCCTTGTTGTCAATGTATTAGTTGATTTTTATAGAAGTTTTATGAAATATAAGTTTAATGTTTGTAAATGAGGTTGTCAATATTCTTGCATTTTATGAGATAAATACTCCAAGGTTGCATGACTACCTGGTTTAAATGACAATTTGTTTCTCTATCATGTGAATGATGTCCTTTAATCCATTTTAGCCTGTTTTCTCTAATTATTATGCTTCTCGTACTTGCTCAGATCCAGAAGTCTCGTCGTGAAGAACTCCGGGTTCATATCTCGAATATATATCGGTCTGTTTCTGAAAAGATATGGCCAGGCATGTTGAGGCGTAGGCCAGGTCTTCTCCTACATTATAGAAAGTTCATTGATGATGCTATCAAACAAATTCTAGCAGCACCAACTGAGAACTTTCAGGAGACGCAAACACTGCGTTATGCACTAGCTTCCGTTGTAAGATCTTTAGCTCCTGAATTTGTGGACTCAAAATCAGAGAAATTTGATATCAAAACTAGGAAGAGCCTGTTTGATCTTCTTCTTCCATGGAGTGATGATTCTGGCAGTATGTGGAGTCAAGATGGGATTAATGATTACCGTCTTGAAGTTGAGCGCTACAAATCCTCACATCATACCCGTTCAAAGGAATCAATGGACAAAATTTCTTTTGATAAAGAAATGAGTGAACACATTGAGGCAGTTCAATGGGCTTCTATGAATGCAATGGCTTCACTATTATATGGACCTTGTTTCGATGATAATGCAAAAAAGATGAGTGGCCGTGTTATATCTTGGATTAATAGCTTGTTCATTGAGCCTGCACAAAGGGCGCAGTTTGGTTATTCACCAGCAGATCCAAGAGCTCCATCTTACACCAAGTATGTAGCAAATGGAGCGCGAGGGGTGACTGGCCGTGAGAAGAATATAGGAGGAGCTCTGCGCGTCTCCATTGCAAAACTTGCTTTGAAAAATCTCCTCATCACAAATTTGGAGTTGTTTCCTGCTTGCATCGATCAGGTATATGTTCATACTTTACCCTTCAGACCTGTAGTTTCTTGTAGCACTAGCTGTATTGCTGTTAGAACATCTCACTCTTTTCGTATGTCATCTCAACTTTGTAGTATTCTTCACATATACGTTTGTGTGCAGTGCTATTACTCTGACCCTTCGATAGCTGATGGCTACTTCAGTGTCCTTGCTGAAGTGTATATGCGCCAGGAGATACCAGAATGTCAAATCCAGAGTATTTTAAGTCTCATTCTATACAAGGTGGTGGATCCTTCTAGACAAATTCGAGATGATGCACTTCAAATGCTTGAAACACTATCAACTCGAGAGTGGGTCACAGATGGCACTGAATGCTCAGGAAACTACCAAGCTGCTGTTGTTGGGAACCTTCCCGATTCCTATCAACAATTCCAATATAAACTGTCATGTAGGCTAGCTAAAGATCATCCAGAGCTGAGTCAAATTCTTTGTGAGGAGATAATGCAGAGGCTACTTGACGCTGTTGATATAATTGCACAACATCAAGTACTTACCTGCATGGCTCCCTGGATGAAGAATCTCGATTTTTGGAAACTTAAGGCCTCGGGTTGGAGTGAGAGACTACTTAAAAGCCTCTATTATGTAACATGGAAACATGGTGATCAGTTCCCTGATGAAATTGGAAAGCTTTGGAGCACACTAGCCAGCAAGCCAATGAACATTAGTAATGTTCTCGATTTCTTGATCACTAAGGGAATTGAAGATTTTGATTCAAATGCATCTGCAGAGATAAGTGGTGCTTTTGCCACATATTTTTCAGTTGCAAAGAGGGTAAGCCTCTACCTAGCTCGTGTTTGTCCACAACGTACTATTGACCATTTGGTTTACCAATTAGCTCAACGAATGCTTGAGGATAATTCAGAACCACTGATGTCAAGTGTCAACTCCGATCCTGTGTTGGAATTCTCTAAAGGGGCGACTATTCCTCAAATTGCACCTGTTATTGATGGTCCATCTAAGAATGTTAATGGAACCTGGCATACCCCAGTTATTGGAGGCCGAATAAATTCTAGCTCTGTAGCTACTGCTCCTCCTGATCTGAACATATCCCATGTAAATACTGGACGCGCTTCTCAACTCCTCCCGTCTTTGGCCAACATCTCGGGAACACTGAGAAGGGTGCGAAGTTCAAGAAGTACCCTGCGGAGTCGTCACCTTTCGCGAGAAAGTACTGATTATCTTGTAGAGACGCCCACTTCCATGGATGATAACATGCATGGTGTCAATGCCAAAGAGCTCCAGGCAGCTCTGCAAGGGCATGAGCAGAACTCTCTCACTCGTGCAGATATAGCTTTGATTCTCTTGGCCGAAATTGCTTATGAAAATGATGAAGATTTTAGGGAGCATTTACCACTGCTCTTTCATGTGACATTCGTCTCCATGGATAGTTCAGATGGCATTGTTTTGGAGCATTGTCAACATTTGCTTGTAAATCTGTTGTATTCCCTTGCAGGGAGGCACTTGGGGTTATATGACACGGAAAATAACGAATCTGAAAATAAGCAGCAAGTGGTAAGCTTAATTGAATATGTCAAGTCAAAGCAAGGTAGTCTGATGTGGGATAATGAAGATCCCACAGTGGTAAGAGTGGAGCTACCTAGTGAAGCCCTTTTGTCTGCCCTTGTACAGAGCATGGTTGACGCTATATTCTTCCAGGGAGACCTTCGAGAAACATGGGGAGCAGAGGCTCTTAAATGGGCAACAGAGTGCACCTCAAGGCACCTTGCTTGTCGCTCTCACCAAATTTACCGTGCCTTGCGGCCTCGTGTCACAAATGATGCTTGTGTCTCTCTCCTGCGTTGTCTTCATAGGTGCCTAGGTAACCCTATACCTCCAGTTTTGGGCTTTATGATGGAAATTTTTAGAACATTGCAGGTGATGTTGGAGAGTATGGAGCCTGAAAAAATGATCCTATACCCCCAGCTTTTTTGGGGTTGTGTAGCCCTGATGCATACAGACTACGTTCATGTATACTGCCAGGTCCTTGAGCTCTTCTCTCGTTTGATTCATCATATATCTTTTCATGCCGGAATTACAGAAAATGTGCTTCTTTCAAGTATGCCTCGGGATGAACTCAATACTACATGTGCTTATGGATCTGATATTTTTCGGATGGAATCAAGGAGCTCTCGGGAGCTGTCACCACCAAATGGGAAGATGCCAGTGTTTGAAGGAATTCAACCACTTGTTCTAAAAGGGCTTATGTCAACAGTTAGTCATGGTGTCTCTGTTAAGGTTTTATCTCAGATAACAGTGCCTTCATGTGATTCGATATTCGGAGATGGAGAAACAAGGCTTTTGATGCATATTATTGGTATACTTCCTTGGCTCTGTTTGCAGCTCAGCCAGGAATCGCTGATAGGATCCACTTCGCCTATCGAAAAGCAATTCCAAAAGGCATGTTCTGTTGCATCAAATGTAGCAATTTGGTGCCAAACAAAAGGTTTAGGCGAGCTGGCGACTGTTTTTGAGGTTTATGCGCGTGGTGAGATTAAGAGTGTAGGGACTCTTCTTGCTTGCTTGTCACCATTATTATGCAATGAGTGGTTCCCTAAACACTCCACTCTAGCTTTCGGGCATCTCCTACAACTTCTCGAGAGAGGGCTCATTGAATATCAACAAATCATTCTTTTCATTCTGAAGGCATTACTTCAGCATACTCAAATGGATGGATCTCAGAGCCCTCGAATGTATGTTGTTGTGTCGCATTTAGTAGAAACCTCGTTGTGTTGGGAGGCACTCAGTGTGTTGGAAGCTCTCCTACAGAGTTGTGGCTCTTTACCTGGAACCTCTCTATTAAATCCTGGATCATTCGATAACAGGCTTAGTTTAACAGAAGATAAATATTTAACACAATCATCTTTCAAGTCTCAGAATGGAAATCACCAATTTGGGATGCAACTAAGGTATGGTACAGTTTCAGGATCGGCTGGCCTATCGTCCTATGCAACTGAAACACAAAGGGATATGTCTTTGCAGAACACGCGTATGATGCTTGGACGTATCCTGGATCAATGTGCTCTTGGAAGGCGGAGAGACTACAGACGACTCGTTCCCTTCGTAACCACCATAGAGCAGCCTTGATAATTTCCACAACTTAGGATAAGTAGTTAAAGTAGCTTGATAGATACATATTGCACTATTAGCAATATTGATCTTTTAGGACATGATCCATGTTTTAAACATGTGCATTTTATCTTCAATTTTTTGTGAACTTCAACAGGTTTTTGAACAAATTGGATGAACTTCAATAGGTTTATCTTCAATTGAATTTGATCCAACTTAATTAAGATTAAATTCAACAAATCGGACTCGAACATGACTCGAAACAATAACCGGAATAAAACTCAATTCAATTGCCCCAATATGACAATAAATCAAGAACTACACTTAACTAGAGTAGCTTAAACAAAAAGTGGACTTTCGAGCTACTGAGCCAACTTAATTTATAAATATATACATTTGTATAAGTCAATTTAATAATGTATTACACTGAGCTGAACTATATTTACTAGGAGTATATATCTTTACTCTATGTAATGCTTAATACCCAAAAAAATTATATGACAAGTTCTCATTTTTAAATTAGTAATATATATAGAAAATAACTACTCCCTTCATCCCTAAATGATTGTCACATTTTGACTTTTAGTGGTCAACAAAACACGATTTAAAATGTAAATATCTAATATTCTACATATGAAAAAATTAAAAAAAACTTGATATTTCAAAAATATATATTGAGACGAATCTAACAAGGTATCACAAGGCTATATTATTTCTTATCGTTTAATGAGAATTCATGATCAAATTTTGTTAGGTTTGACCAACAAAAGTCAAAATGTGACAACCTTTTAGAGACGGAGGTAGTACATCATTACTTAACATTTCAATGCTTGCTGTCGATGGCTTCATAGCCTAGTGGCATCCAATCCGACATTTCATGTAAGAGGTCATGAGTTTGAACCTTATTGGAGACAAATTTGTCTCATATTATACCCTAACTCTCTATTAATTAGGAAATTTTCTATTCATTGTTTGTAATACCTTTGTATTCACAATTTATCATTAATTTACAAATAAACAAAAACAATAAAAAGGACATTTCGATGCTTGCTAGTAACAAAAACTGCCTCATTTATCACCCTAATATTTACCTTTAGTTGTAATTTTATTTACAATATTTTATAATTTGTGAGACTCAACATTCATCATTATTATGCATTAAACTATATTATTGTATACTAAATTAATAGGCACTGATCGAACTATACACAAATAGGTGTTCGATTTTTACACTCCAAATTTCATAACCACATTCCACTTCATCACTTTTTGTAGTTTTTTATAGAGTAAATTGAAGGGTAAAATAGAGAAATTGGAGTGTCATAATCAATTTTTGGAGTGTAAAAATCAAAGCCCCACAAATAGGTAATCGAACGAGAGTTTTCGAATGGATTATCGATTTAGTATCGAGTTATCCAATCCACTCATAGCTCTAATATCCGTCTGGGCAACACTATACAAGCACCAGAATAGTGTTTTATCATGGTATGAAATTACTATTTTGACCCCAACTTAACTTCTTCACTTATTATACTTCCAAATACGAGGAAAAAATGATAATTTCACTCCTAAAATTACTGTTTTGACTAGGGGTACGATCAGATTGGTTTTACAATTTTTTTTTTTCCAAAAGAACCGATTCTATTTAAGAAATAAAAATTTAAAGTGATCCGAAAACCGAAAAAACCGATTTAAGAAAAAACCAAAATCGGTCCGAAAACTAAATCGTTTGGTGTGTGCATAACAGATGAGATAGCGTCTCCTAGTCCCGAAGGCCCAACTTAGAGACCGAGCCCAATATGTGTAATCTAGGGTTTAACAGACAGAAGTATAAATATGAAGTAGATTTGGGCAGCTTTCTTTAAGGTAAGGTGAATAAAAATGGTGCAGAGACTAACATACAGGAAGCGTCACAGCTACGCGACAAAATCGAACCAACATCGCGTGGTGAAAACCCCTGGTGGGAAGCTCATTTACCAGACCACTAAAAAGAGAGCTAGTGGACCCAAATGCCCCGTTACTGGCAAAAGAATCCAAGGGGTAATGTTGTCCACTATTATCTTATGTTTTATCAATTCATTATTACTATGGAAAAATGATGTTGGTTTATTGTTGTCGGATGACTGATTGTTTGAATGAATGTTGAGTTATGTTTGAAGGTCATTAGATGTTTTTTGTTAATTAGCTATGATTATGACAAATAACGAATATAGAAATTAACACGTAACTTTAGAGTGGTGCTTCGAAGAAAGTATGAACTAGTATTCCGCTAGCAAAAGTTGAATATGAGAGTGCTTAGTATAGGCTTTCGTCGTATACCCAAGCTATTAAGACATCTATGATGGTTGATTGTTTTGTGGCATGTGTGAATGTGTATTGCAATGTTGTCGAATGACAAATAATGAATATTCGCATTAGCATGTAACATTTAAAGTGGTGCTTCGAAGAAAGTATGAACTAGTATTCGCCTAGGAAAAGTTGAATATGAGAGGCTCTTGTCATATACCCAAGCTATTAAGCCATTTGTGATGGTTAATAATTTTATGGCAGGTGTGAATGTGTATTTGATTACGACAAATTACAAATATAGAAATTAACATGTAACCTCTTCGAAGAAAGTATGTTATTTGGCTAGGCAAAGTTGAATATGAGAGTGCTTAGTATAGGCTCTAGTCATATACCCAAGCTATTAAGCCATTTGTGATAATTTAATTATTTTGTGGCATGTGTGAATGTGTATTGCAATGTTGTCGAAATAATAACTTTGACTGAAAATTAGAATTCTGACAATGTGAACTCCGCAGATTCCTCACTTGAGGCCTACTGAATACAAAAGGTCGAGGTTGCCCAGAAACCGTAGGACTGTTAACCGTCCTTATGGAGGTGTATTGTCCGGTGGTGCTGTTAGAGAAAGGTACTTGCCCCCCCCCCCCCACTCTCCCCATCTCTCTCCCGTCTCTCACTTTGAATGTTATTCAAGCAATTTTATATAAGTCATTAATTATGTAATGTGTTGTTTCAGAATCATCCGCGCCTTTTTGGTTGAAGAGCAAAAGATTGTGAAGAAGGTTTTGAAGATTCAGAAGACGAAGGAAAGGCAGACCTCGAAAAGTTAATTGCAGATTTTGGATATTTGACATTTTCTTCTAATGTTAGTTTCCTCCTCTCTATGGCAAATTTTGGAGATTTGACGGAGCATTGTCTGTACTTGGGATCAACTTAAAATTGCTTTAGATATTTGATATTTTCTGTAGCTTTCCCGTTTACGGTTGTTTGAAGATATTCATCATTCATCAACTTCCTTAGATAAGTTTAAAGTTGTTTGTGCTTACTTGTTTTTGCATTATGTTTCCTGGCCATGAATCTCTAATAAGCTTCAAATTAGCAGCAGCTCATATCTGTTTTTACCCATTTCACCTATCCTACAACTTCAGGCTAAACATAATAACAATAGGAGACCAGCTGAATTGAACCGAGTGTATTCTTGATTGATCATTGGGTTTAGCCAAAAAAAATTGTGCGTAGTTTTACTTGTGAAATGTGAAAGTTGATGAACTGGATATGATAGATTCGTGAAATGATCCATATTGACAATGACCTTTACAGTTATAAGATGTTTTACCTCTATTCGGTAAGTTGTGGTTTAAGTTATTGCAGTCCTGTTACCCCATGATAACTCGTAATCAGAATTTTCAATTACAGAGAACAATCTTACTCTAGGATATTATTCACAGTCTGTACATGTAGTATATTTGTTTGGATAGAATGTTATGTAATTTTTGCTTAGACAAGGATGTTCTGCAGTTTTGCTTGTTGTTTCATGTATTTTTGGAGATGGAAATACAAAGTTACAAGAGAGTAGGTAAGCCCATAGTAGAAGCATCTTGCTAAATAGTTGTATGTAACGAATTCTTGAAGCAATGTGCTTAGAACACAATATTAGAAGGGTTTTAATTTTTTCACTCCATTAGTTTATAATCACACTCCATTTTTAGTGTTAAATTATATTTATACCCTTACTATCAATTCTTGTATAATTGTTGTACAACTTTTCATAATGGAATGAGGGTTAAAAATGAGAATGTGGAGTGTGGTTAGTAGTGGATGGAGTGGGAAAATCAAAAGCCTGTTAGAAAATACTCTCTTTGTTTTATTTAGTTGTGGTTTTAGACTTTAGCATAACCGTTAAGAAATTTCGTATTTTTACTTGTATATCTTCATTTATGATAGGAATAAATAATACTATCTCAAATTGTAAGAAAAAATGACTATTCATACTCATTTTCTTTTCTTTTTTATAATTTAATACAACAGTTAATACATATTAGAAACAAACTTAAAGGACTGAAAGATACTCCAACAAATGGAACGTGACAGAAACAGACATAAGATATATGATCTAAACTGAAAATAAGTAAAAGCGATATCAAAGGTTTGGGGGACTCCTCAATGAAAGATGTAACTCCTATAGATCCAAAAACGCCAAACTTTACTCATAACAACATATATTAATTCATGTTCAAAATCATGTTGTGTCCTTGAAAAGATATAAAGTAGTAATAGAATATGATGGATTTGAAATATAAGACAAACTGATGTATAATTTTGACATGAGCAGAAACTTAAGCTTCTCTTGGTCAATATCGCTAGTGGGGAATTTTTGAAAGTCGATGAAAGATCGACTATTTAAGATACTCCCTCCATCCCTAATTGATAGGGACACTTTCCTAAAATAGAAATCCCTTAATTGATTCCTATTTAATTCAAAAAAGTGGAGGGAAAATTAAGATTGTGAGTTGAATTTGAATTTTCCTAAAATTTTGTGCCAAATGAAATGTCTCCAACAAAAAGGGATGGAGGGAGTATTAAGTAACCAAGTGAATGTAGTATTTTGACATGAGCAAATGAGAAACTCAATGCTATCTTGGTCTATGTCAGAGGTGGATATTTTTGTCATGTCGATAGCTAATCGACTATATAGGGAATCCTTAAAAGAAAATCTAATAAGGAGAAAATCCATCAAAATTCTAATTCCTAACTTATATTATATCATTCAGAGACACAAGAGTGATCATGATATGAATTAATATTTGAAGTGCAATGAGAAAAACTGTAAGGTTTACCAAACTTACTTCGATTCCTTAAAATACCTTTTCTCTTGGAGTTGATTGAATTAGTCATTCAAAAACTCCTTCATTCTTCGCCGGTTCTTGAAAGAGGATTGAACTCTAATTTGGGTTGCAGAAATCCATAGTTTGTCTTCTGTTTCACATCATTTTCATCAACATCGATGTCTCCTTTGGAGCATAGCATCTAGTGACCCTTCCTTTCCGTTAGCTAGTGGTGAATTGTCCACACTGTGATCATTGAGCTTTCTTCTGTTGCTTCGGACTAGATATGTTTTCCTCATCAACTCCTCACCATTTGGGTCCATGGAATATGAATTGGCTCTACTCAAATTCCGATGTTCCTCCGGCCGTGTTCTTTCATGCTCGACTTAGTTGGGGATTTAATGTTCTCCAAAACAGGTTCCAACGGCTTAATTGTGGTTTGTGAATGGCCCAATTCCTTGCTTGTGTGAGTGATGAATGAGTAATTTAAAGTTCTTGACTTTTTTCTTGGTGGTTGTAACTCTATGCTCTCTAAAGAACTATCTCGTTTTCTTTTCTCACCTTTAATGGATTCTTTTTCCATAAAACTAAGAAGAAAATATCTATCATATTTTATCCGTTCGTCAGGTCTATCCCTTGTTCCGTCTTTAGTCTTAGCTTTCGAATTACTAGCATATACTAGCCTAGAATTGATATTCATAAGTTTAAATGATATTCTACATCTAAACTGGACAAGTTTATGCTCATCGATAGGAGATTTTTAAGGTTTTTTCGAAAGCGTGATAGAGAGATATTCACCTGACTTAGCAAAAGTGATCCTCCATGAAGTTGTTGAGTCCACCAAATTTTTTTGTGTAATTTCAGAGCGGATATGTTGGGCGACTGAGTGCGGAGTTGACTTTTCCGTCTTCGGAGCAGAGGAGACGTTGCTCCCAGATTTTGTTATCTCCCAACAACAAACCTAGTTATCCCTTGGTGTGGCAATCAAGTGATTCGACTTCGGACCGAAGGCAAGGCTCGATACGGAATCACCGAGGGTGTGTGCAACATAAGGATGAGTTGGAAGCGGTGATGGGAGAGCATGATGATGGTGAGGCGGTAACGTGAGCATGAAGATGGGGTGGCGGCGGCGGTGAGGGAAGAGCATGATGATGGCGAGGCGCCGATGTAAGGTGAGCATGATTACGTTTGTGGCGGTGGTGATTGACGATGTTGATAGTGAGGCGGTGTTGGTAGTTCTTGAGGAGAGAGGTGATTATATCGTTAATGGAGATATGAGTATTGGTTGTGGAATGATAGGGATGGAGGAGATGGCGGAAATAAGGGGTGGAAAACTTCATCTTGAAGCAAGCTTTGCCGCCTCAAACGAGAGGATTTTTAACTCTATGCTTGAATCTTTTTCTCCACCTTGCTTGTAGTTTTCTGTTAGAGTTAAAAGAGTTTGTTGAGTTGCCTTGTTTTTTTCCGAACAATTAACTCTCATTCATACTCATTTAATGGTAAGATTATAATGGAAAAAGCAAACCAAAAAGTTTCTTGAAGTTGTAAAACGACAACTAAATAAAAACAAAAAAAAGTTGTTAAACCGACAATTAAATAAAAATGCATGGAATAGCGTATTAAACAGCGAAAATAAAATGATACACACTCATTTTCATAAAGATTGTTTAATTTGACTTTTGTCATGAAATTAACAAACGACATATTTGATACTCCTTCCGTTACTCCATGTAAACTTATTATCCATGTAAACTTATAAGGTCGTTGTATAGTATCTGGCTTTTTAGGAATGAAGTTATTTTCTGTCTTTTTAAATTCTCAAAATGGTATTCTTATTTTCATTTGGCACTCATAATGTTTTGACCATTTCCATTTATCCCCTAATAACTTCATCATTTCAAGTTCTCTACTCAATATACAAGATAAATAGTAAAAAAGATTGCATTATTAAATTCTCTTTTACATTGTAAAACAAGCAGTGATTGTTGGTACATTATAGTATTTGTAATCTGGACAAAAATCATAACTTTTATAATTAAACAGGAAACCGATATTACCGAAGGTAAACAAAAATAACAACTTCATATAGAACGAACGAAATCATGTAACGATCCTACAACTTCAGAGCAGCAATCGCTTCTGGCCTAAAGTCAACCCTCAATCCCAGCACTCGTCTGACCTCAGCTGGAGTTAACCGCCATGTCATAGGTCCTGCGTTCTCACCCCAGAAATCCAGAATCTCGGACACCTTTTCCAAATTTAGGATGGTTGCCATCTGTGTTAGACGAGCAAACTTGTCTCTAACAGTTCTCTGGGTCATGCCTGAGAAATGGCTAACAAGCGCCCTTACGTCTCTGTCTAGCTGCAGACCTCCCAGCTGACTGAATCGTTTCTGCATCATAATTACTTCTAGCCTTTTCACGATGAAATCAATAACTAAGTGAACAAATATATCATAATTGTTGGTTGTCATCACAGGCTGGAGCCACACCACATTGCTCTCAACAGCATGTAGAAGTCTTTGGACCCAGGGATCATTGACTTCGTTATCAGCATACTCGGTCTCCGAAAGCTCGTAGCTGATAGTTGCTACATTATCCAATACTGGCCTAACACGTGGTGTTACAGATGCAACAAGCTGCTCCATACCAGCATTCAGAGCTTTCTTGAAACTGTTGCTTGTATCATTTAACTCAGACAAACAAGAGTTAACCCTTTCTCTCTCTCCGGGTGCAGGGAATACCTGGAACGAATATATTTTATCCAATTAGGAAGTGCATACATAGAATAAGCGATTAATAAGATTGTAGCTAGCAAGAAGGAGAAACCATGTATTACGCTGTTTCAACACTAAGAACCAGCAAAACCAAACGATTCACCAATTTATGGTTATACTACGCAATATGCACAACATTGCACTAGTCAAGCAATCAGTTTACTTAGCATTTGATTCCCAAATCCTGGTATATTAATTTACTCTACTGTATTTATAGTCATCAGTTAAAACAATATATGCCGTGAAAGGAAAATGAGAGACGAAGTTGGATCAAACCTCTGCACACTGCTCTTCAATTTCATGCCTCAACTTCAAGACATACTCACTGCTCACTTCTATGTTGTTCAACGCTGTTGCAATCTCTGTACCAGAGTTTTGTACAGCAGAACCACCCATGTAGAGCTTTGCTCCTAAATTATACTCCCTCAACTTTTGTTGCAAAGCCTCGTTAAACTCGCCCCCCAACAAACTAACAGCATTGCTAATAATAGGAATGACAGAGTGAATATTAGACGTCGAAATAGACCTCCTACAACAACTTTGCAATACATAAAACACATCATCAACCATGGAAGTTGTAAGACTATCGAGCACATGCTCATCAATCTTGATAGCTTTTCTTACATTCTCAACCATGAAATAGCCTTCCAATATCACATAATAACCAGTTACATCCTGTACCACCTTACTCAAATTCCCGCTCTTAAACGTTTTAGTAGCATTAGGCAGCACTTCAGGATTTACCGAGCGCAAACTCCTAATCTTCGACACCATATATTCTGTATAATCCTCTCCCAACTGTGTCAACGACAAAATCTCCTCAAGATACAACTCAATCTCTCGAGGCTCCGGCCCTTCAGGCCCTCCCACTTCCAACAAGTTACTCTTATAAGAATTAATATCAGATGCTATTTTTGACAACCTCCTATACTCCATATACTTCTTTATAATCGTAGCTCCTCTTGAATCACACTCCTCTTGCAACTCACAAACAGCATACACAATCGCGTCCTCACCACACAACCCCCTAAGCATCTCATCGTTTTCCTCAATCGCCAACACGATATCCTTAAACAAATTCGTCAAACACCCAATAAAATTCAACGAATTCCCACCACCATTATCAAAACCATTACCTTGCATCTCAGCCATTGATTCCACCAATTGCTCGAACTCAACACGCGATCGCATCGCAATCACCTTCCTCAAATACTTAACATACTCCTCCAACCCCTCGTAGTCTAATCCAATCAAAGGATAAAGCTTAATAAACCTCACCACCGCCACATGATCCAGCGAATCAACTGCATTGGCCACTCTCTTCCTCACAATGCCCTCCAATTGCTTCTTATACGTCAACATCTCCTCCCTCTGATCTGAATCACCAGCCGAACCACTGGAATCGAATTTAAACTTCGCCTCAATCTGCAAGAAGCTCTGGACGAAATTCGCAGCAGATTCCAAATCATCTGTACTCAGAGCCTTCCGCACCCCCTCTAAACACCCGGATCGATGCACAATGGCGTCGATCTGGGTGATGGTGTCGTGTACGCGGGATTGGGCGAGATCAAGGAGGCGGACTTTGGCACTAACGTTATCGGCGAGGGTGGTGGTAAAACGGACGTTGGATAGCAAGTAGTCGGAGTCAGATTTGACGGCAGTAAGGAGTCCGGCAGCATTGCGGAGGGAGGAGAGGTGGCGATCGAGGTCAGCACGGCGGGAGAGGATGGAGTCGAGGTCGCCATCAAGGGCTCGTTGATAGGCGATGCACTCGTGGAGGAGGCGCGTCATGGCACCGACGTCGGTGAGGGTGGTGATATGAGAGAGGGCTTCAGGAGTGCCGAAGTTGAAGGAGGAGGAGGAGGAGGGGGATGGGGTGGTGGGGGTAGGGGGGGTGGGGGTGGTAGGGGTGGAGGGCATTTTGGGGTCTGACCAGTCGCCTTTCTTACAACTGGATGTTTTATTCTTCAAGATTTAGTTTTCATTTTATCCATCGCTATGGAGCTCAGTTCTAAGACCACTGACATCACATTACATCACTCCCCTCTATTTTTTTCAGAAAATATACGGTAGCAGTAAATGACAATTTTGCCCCCCTTATTTGGAAGTGTAGTAGTTGAGGAAATTAAATAGGGGGACAAAATGGTCATTTAATGCTATAGTAATCCACTATTTGGGTGTGTATAGTGGATCCCCTTTTTTGGCCGTTTGCTTCATTTACTATCTTTAATTTTTAATGTAGCTTTTGTACTATTTTCTTTGAGCCTTGCCTTAGGTCATTTTTTTCAATTTTAAAAGACAAATTGATTATTATACCGAATACTAATCTAAAGTATAGGGAACGAATTTCACATAATTAAAATTAAAGCATTATTACTTTCTTCTTCAACACATCCCACCCTTAACCCCAAACCCAATCTGTACCCACCCCACCCCCTAAACCCTATCTGCCCCCACCCCCATCACCTGCAACATGTCTAAACTTATCTTCAACGTTCGGAGAATCAAGATTTGACATGGCAGATGTTACAGAAGAAACATGTAATAGGCTTGTTACCCAAACTTTTGGAAACATGAAAGACTTGTATTGTTTCTTTAATAAGTACCATGGAAACCCCAGTTGTCGGTTTATCTATTAAAAAAAACAATTTCTACGACCATAAAGTACCTCAAAAATGAACTCTGGTCAGAGATCGTTTTGGATGTTTTACCATCTCTCTTCGTTGGTTCGTCCCATTTTGACGCGTAAGAACGAACTCGAAGTTCGAATATTAGATTTTGCTCATTTTCACCAACATTTTTTAGGACCATAGTGTTGCACCCCTTTTTAGAAAAAGAAAAGAAAAGAAAAATAATCTCTATGATTATAAAGGAACATAGCAGAGCAAGAACGAACTCATTCGAGGCCGTTTCGATGTTTTACAACCCTCTTTCTAGACGTTCCATTTTAGGCGTAAGAACGAACTCAAAGTTCGAAATTTAGATTTCGCTCATTTTTCACCAACAGTTCTAGGAACGTAGAACCATTATTCGTTTAAAACAAATTGATATACCTTATATTCGTAGAAGTACCTAAGTTATATCAAAATTTGCAACATGTGCAAGCTTACCCAAAAAACTAAACAACAGTTGAAAACAAATTAAGTTAAAACACATTTAATAAATACAATTAGATTGATATAGCTTGAAATGGACTAACAAAACAAATGAATTTATACTAAGTTGCGATACCTACAAGTAGGGTTTTACATGAGCAATGTTGATATTTTAATGTGACTTGGTGACTATTTGAGTTTAGTTATGAACCTCCACCTCCTTAATTTTATTGAGGTCAAGCCGAGCCTTGAGTTGGTTCACTTTGTCAAGATCTTGTTTGGACGACCGAACTCCAAATTCCTTGGGAGCCTTAAGGTCAGCTCGAGGCTCGTCTCACTGAGTCGAACCATGTCTCACCTAACCCTGATCTCACTTGTAAACTTATGCAAGTGTAAACTTGTTCATAGCTCAAAAAAAGTTAAGATAGTCAACAACTAGTTGCCCCCTTTTCAGGAAATCATATACATATACTATGTTCATATACAACCAGATCTCCATATAATTTAAAGGGACATGACTATGCTCTTGAAGCATCTATCAAGTTCACAGTATCAGGCAGTGAAAAGAATGTAACATATATGGATTATTCGGTGACATCATGTGTATACCTTAAGTGTTAGGTCATCTAGCTACATTACCGAGTAAGCTGTTTGTTGATGGTGAGCTTTGTTCACTCAACCAAGGATCTTGCACAGATACAGGAGAGCTATCCATAGACTCCTCCATTTTAGGCAGGACGTCAACAGTTTTAGAGGGCACGATGGATCTCCTACTTCCGATCCCAGCCATCTTTGCGATTGTACTGCTCAGTGATATCTCACTTGCATTATATGGAGATGAAACAGTTGATGCCACAGATGATGCCACACACATATTATCCTCTAATGGTGCCCAACTACTAGCCCTGATTTGTTCTAGCTCATCTGCTACTTCTGTCATAGTGGGCCTCATGTCCCGGTGGAAAGCAAGGCATCTGAAAGCCAGCTCAGCAACTCTGTGAATGGATGAAAGTGTCCAAGCATCTCGGTTAGGTTCCAGGAATGGATCTATTATCTCATCCACACGACCTTTTCCAATCCTGTCAATGGCAAGTGCAGCTAAATTAATTTCGCTATGAGATCTGGAAAAATCGACCACTTTCAATGCTGAAATGATCTCCACAAGAACCACTCCGAAGCTGTAAACATCACTCTTGTCAGAGAGGTGATAGTTCTGATGATATTGTGGATCAACATATCCCGGAGTACCCTGAGGAGCTGTGGAAATGTGAGAATCATCCATCATCCCAAATCTTGATAGACCAAAATCTGCTACCTTTGAGTTAAAATTAATATCTAGTAGAATGTTGCTTGATTTAATGTCTCGATGGTAGATTGGTGGATTCATTGCAGTATGAAGGTGAGTAATAGCATGTGATGTTTCCGCAGCAATAGTCAGGCGTACTGTCCAGGGAAGTACCGCCCCCTTTTCTCTCTGGAGATGCTGAGAGAGGGTTCCATTTGGCATGTACTCGTACACAAGGATATGTTCACCATTCTCTATACAGCAACCTAATAGACGAAGTAAGTTTGGATGGCTCACAGATGATAAAAGTTTGACCTCATTCATTACTTGCTGAGCGCTTTCTGGATCCCGATGTCGTATCTTTTTAATTGCAACCCATTCATCATTGTGGAGTTTGCCTGCATAAACTGTTCCATAAGCTCCTGTTCCCAGCCTTTGTTTATCAGAGAATCCATTTGTTGCTCTCTCAATATCTTTATAGGGGAAAAAAGGAACACTTGAGCTCCCTGTAGCTTCATTGAGAAGTCTCTTTCCACTCATTTGATTCTTCAAATATCTTGATCGTCTTTGGAGGAAAAAGCATATAACTCCCACAGCAGCCATTAGAAAAGCTCCAGCAAGTATACCTATACAGAAAAAGATGGATGAGAACTAAAATAATATATCGTTGATTGCAATCATATAATACTCTTTCGCCCATCATAGTTGTTATGAATTATTATTCCACCCAACTATGACGATACAGTATTATTCTGAGTCTTTGCTAATCGAAGAGGCTCACGACACCGATGCCATAATCATGGGATCAAACTAATATGCATGCGCCACAATTGCATAAACATTACAACGAATGAAACAAAATTCCACTGCATGATATAAGGCGTTCATCAATGCATTTACTTGGCAAGATTGAATTGTACAAATATATGAAATAGATAATAAATGAACAAGCAAACGAAATACAGAAGTTTTAGTTGATGCAGTAAATAAAATAGTAGATTTCTTCTCATTTTGTTGCAGCTCGTCTACAGATTTATGGCAATAGGAATTACCTCCAACGAGAACTCCTACTCTTGTGGTTCCACCACATCGTCCAGACATATACCCCGCGGCATTGCAATCATCTAGTAACACGAAAAAATAACAGATTATTTTGGGGGGGAAATAGGCAGATTGAAGCACAAAAAAGGCGTTGTTTTGGGTACTAGGAAGGATAAGTTTACCCAAATGTTCAGTTAGATAGCGAATTTGTCCAAAACATATATTTCAAATAGTAAATTTGCCCCAAAACCTTAAATGACCTTGTTTTATCATTTAACTAGTGGAGAGTATAACCCCACTAAAATATACTCCCCTCCGTTTCATAATACTAGATTGTCTAGAAAAATTTTACTCTTTCATAAAATTGATTGTTTACGAAATTTAATGTACTTTTGTATTCATAATTTCCTTTTTGACCCTTGTTTTAGAGGTTACTTTTCATTTTAAGAGTATGTAAAATATAATAATAAATTTTCTTAAACCCTTAATACAGTAAAATACTTTTTGTCTACACAATTAAGAATTGTGAAACGGATGGAGTATAATTCTAAGATGTACCAATTTAGGTTGTGTACAAAAATTCGTTAAATAAATTGGTACAGATAATCTAAAATGCAAAAAAATAAGCTTACTAATTGACATAATTAATTTTTTTTGACAAAGAAGTACGTATTAGCTAAAATATACAAAATATATATATATATATATAATATAATTTAAATCAGTACAATGTAACGATTGATGTACTAGCAGTGAACAAAAAGCTTAATAAACACTAAATTTACACGTATAATCCACTTGCAAGTTTGTCATTACGAATTAACTACCAGAGACCAATAGCATGGTGTGGTCACTTTCAACACCAAATTCCAATTTTTAAACTATTAAAATCCAATTTGCAATGATTTCAGTTTTTCGAATCAAATCGAAAATTAACTACTCCCTTCAATTCAAAACAAATGTCTTTCTAGACATTTCAACAATATCAAAAAAACAGTCTTTTTATATAAACCAATGTACAATATACCACTTTTTCCTTTAATATTCCTATTTGCATAGAATAATTAAAAAAAGGTAATGATTACATCATATAGTTAAGTGATAATTGGATTATTAATGATTGTTTTATAGAGGCATAGATGGAAAGTGTGAATGTAATGATTATTTATTAATTTATGTGAAATATCTAGAAAGCTATTGTTTTAGATTAAAGGAAGTAATATTTTACTGGAATTTTATTTTTTTGGTGGGTGACAATTGTTGGTCTTGCCAATGCACATGCATGAGAAATGCAACCTTTTGCCAATAAGTACCCGAAAAACGTGTGACCAACTAATTTGATTACCACTTTACTTCCATTTGACTCATTCTCTAAGTGAGAAAGGTATCTATTCATGATAATATCTTGATGTGGATCCCTATATAAACAATCTCTATTTTGGAAAGGGACTTTCTTTTTTATAAAATTAATAATAAAAAATTACAACTAACGAGCATAGAAATTGGAGAGTTTAATAATAAAAAAATAAATAAATGACTAACTAAAATAACAGTTGAAATCAATACTACAAAAATTGTATGAAAGAATATACTTCCAGCAAGAGTTGAATCAAGATCTCCTAGTAAAAGCTCGCATCAGACACTAGACAATTAAGTCATTGATATATTGAAAGGAGACTTAAATCTTGAACAATCTCTTATATTGAAATGGAGACGAGATAGTAAGTAATACCTCTCCATCACGATTATTAATCTAATTCATTAGTTGATATTTTCCTAGAACATTTTATTTTTTGACCGTTAGAATTCGTATCTATACTATATTTAATATGAGAAGGGTCAATTAGAGGTTTCCTTTGACGCCCCATAATAAAGTCTTCTTATTTTTTTTAACCAATAAACAAGCTACTCTTGTTTACATTGAATAATAACATCCATTTATTTATGATAACTTTTATTTAATTTCATTTGTAAAATATTTACAACGATCTTTTATTATTTTACACATTAAATTATTTAATTTTAGTTAAGATGAATAAAATAGTTACCTATAATTGTATATTTATTCAACGATTTTTACAATAAACATATATTTTTGAAATTCACAAAGAATGTTTTATCATTATATATTCATGTAAAAATAATGTAAAAAGTATATATTATAATTATAACAAAATAAGCACGCACAAATTAGACTGTGCACAAACACCTAGTAATATTATAAGCAATCTCCATCGTAAAATTTTATTCTTTTACCTTTAGAATTCGTATAAATATTATAAGCAATCTCCAGCTTAAATTTAGTGTAAGGTTTAACTAATCAATTTGAATTTAATTCTACATATCACCATATTAATCTAATTCAATTATTTTTCTCATTATATATAACAGCTCCGGTGCAAGATCCAACAAAATTATACTATACCATTTTGAATATAGTGTACTGTTTCGTGGAGCTTTCCTAAACATATTATTTGACATTAAACTCTTCAATTATTACTCTTAAATCTCAAGATAATTTATACTCTAATCATTTCAATTACGACCATCTTCCTATATCGAAATATATTTTGACTTTTTTTTTAGGAAATTTTATCTTAAAGGATAAAACGTTATCTTTATCAAACGATATCACACTCTCACCGAAAACCTCCAATTAAAAAGATTGAATCGACGACCACTAAATCAAAATCACGGATTAGGATAAAAGGTTGATTATGTGTAATACACTAAAATTGATTCTTAAATGTGCAATATAGCCTAACGAACAAAGTGCATCCATTGTTATTCAACGGCGACCATTCAACATATACAAAGCTGAATGAAGAAAAAGTCGTAATCCATTTTTAATAATGCAAATAAGCTGCTCCACCCCATACGTGATGTGACTAGACAACTTAGATTTATTCCCACTGGTCAACTATTTCAAAAAAATTACAATATCAATATAAATAAATAATTACGTCAAAGATATCGAAAAGAGATATACCTATTTTAAACCTGTCCACTCTTTCATTCTATCTTAATATTTACTACTTGCGACTAGGATCGTTATTGGACTGGGAGAATCGAGATTCACCCGATACTCGATCTAAAATTTCTTATCTGTTTATCCATTCGGTAAGCTAACAGTTCGGGTACAAGTAAAAAAAATTAATCCCTATCGGATAACAAATCAAACGCTAATTTTTAGATGTTATCATTGACTTTAATTTTTTTTAAAAAAATTTTCTATTGAATTTTTATTTTATCGGACCGATCTGAACCGGTATCCATTCGATAACTTATCGGACTAATACCGTCAAAAAGTCAATCAAATATGATTATCGATCTGAACCGAATAAAACTAGTAACCTATCGGTTCGATTCTCGAAAAAGTGGATATTCAAAACGGACCGGTAACTGTACCACTTGCTACTAGTTGATACATTCAATGTTCTAAATATATGTCCTTAAAACTAATACATTATCATTGCTTTCTTCCACATCAAAACAAACAAAAATTGGCCAAGGATTAAAAATACATCTTCTAGATTATCATTAATGCTCGGTAAAATATAAAAAATCTAGATAGATTAGTATAATTTATTTGACATGTCTCTTGAAAAAGTATATTTGGAGGTTACCTTATCTTCCTCCATTTGCTAGTTTTTGTGCAAAAATTATGTTAGAAAAAACATAAAAATTACTCTCATAATATCGTCCGCCTTTAAACAATGTTAAATAGAGAACTTCTACTATTTATAACACTCCCTCTGTCTTCAAAAGATTATCATATTTTGACATTTGTTGATCAAACATAATAAAATTTGATCATGAATTATCACTAAAAGATAAGAAATAACATAGACTTGTTGGATCTTTATATTTATCTCAATATATATTTGAAATATCAACTTTTTATAATCTTTTCGCATGTTAAATAATAGATATTTATGTTTTAAATCTTATTTGTTGACCACCAAAAGTCAAAATATGACAATCATTTATAAATCGAGGGAGTATGCATTTTCAATCAAAGTTACTAGGATCTCTTGGTTTAATTTTCATCATAAACAATTTTTTCTCATATATTTCATTTTAACTTTTTATTTGTCAACTCTACTCTATCGATATATTTTTTATGAATGTTTTATATTCATTACTCCCTTCGTCCCTAAAAGATTGTCACATTTTGACTTTTATTAGTCAAACATTACAAAATTGGATCATGAATGTCCATTAAACGATAAGAAATAATATAGTCTTGTGGGACCTTGTTAGATTCGTCTCAATATATATTTTTGAAATATTAACTTCTTATAATTTTTTAGCATGTAGAATAATATATATTTATATTTTAAATCGTGTTTTGTTGACCATCAAAAGTCAAAATGTGACAATCTTTTAGGGACGGAGGGAGTATTTATAATATTATTCTATTCTCACTTTCATCTTTAATTTATATATAAAAAATCTATGTTATGTACTTTCAAGTCAGTGCTAAAAATTATTTCAAAGTAATATATTTCAATTTATTGTACTATTAACATAAAATAAATTCAAATTGACATTATGTCAATTAATATTTCAACAAATCTAATCATTGAAAAATAAACTATAGAATCCTCAATATATAATCAATTTTCCGGTGAAAAATGTACTAACCTTTACGGCAACCGGTGGCTGCGGCGAAACCATCCCCGGTGAATCCCTTCTTGCACTGACAACGATACCCTTGAACTGCTCCACCGCCGCGGCCGGGACGAGTAACATTCACAATGACGCAATCAGCGTTAGCGTCGCAGCTACAATTCCCCACCAACCACCACCCTAGCTCTACCGTGTTGAAAGTCAGCGCCACCTCTGTCCCAGAACTATTGTCCAGTTTCTGATTATTCCCAACATCAACCACAACCGAAGAAAGTAAAACTGGACAATTATCCCCCACTTTCTCAACATCCAAAAACTCCATCCCACTTTCATCAATATAACATGTTATATTAGTATTTTTCGACCCGGAAACTCCGGTTCCATTACACTCCTCCAAACCCAAATCCAACCTATTTTCCAGCAAATTAGCTGGAATCAAGCATTTGCTCGGGGGTGTTTTACACCCCTCTAAAAGCAAGCTGTTTTTCGAACTTACTGCGAAGTTTTCCCCCTGAAGATTGTTCAATTCACCCAAAGTACGATTACATTCCGCTGGAAAATCAACAAGTACGTGATCATTCGTGACGTTTTTCACAACGAATTCTCCGATTTTGACTTCTCCACTCGCGCTACAATTCAGCTTAATCGGGGAGCTTTCAGCCACCCCGAATGGGTAAGGGAGATTGCTCGAGAAACCGAGGGAATCTCCCTTACATGATAAAGCGCTAGATGGAGATGACCTGGATGATGTTACGATCGCAAACAAGATCAGGAAGAAAACTGGATGAATCATAAGGAGGCTAGACGAATATTGGATTAAATCGACCTCTACGAGTCTAATCTATCGTTGGCTTTATCACTAGACTATACAAAATACTGATGCAATCTTTGCGCGTCGAGGGGTATAGAGAATGATGAAATTAATACATAAATAAAAATAAGTTGTCCGAGGATGAGTTAGGAATTTAGATGGGGAGAAAATAAAATGGAGGAAGTTTGCATATATTGAAGGTTGACTTAAGAAAACAAGATAAATGGGAAATTTAATAAGGGTAGTTGATGCTGTTGGGAGAATGATACCTGTTAATAAATGTGAGTCCGTAAGAAATACTTCAAGAGAAGAAGTAATTACATGTGTGATGCTCAATGGTATTCGATGTTTACGTGATGGTTGAAAGCGTTGTCAAAAGAAAAGTTGAACCGCAATCTCAATGACCCCATAATTTCCTGTTTTGGGGAGTTATGGCACAACATTCGGTTCTTTACGGGACTTGAATTCACGCTGCATGAAGAGGCTAGACTGTTATTACAACATTAAAGCTCTTTACCAACTGAGTTATGCACCGGGAACGGTTAAAAGTGTTGTCTTTATCACTAACTATACTGATTCAATATATAGACATCAATTATAAATAATTAAAATGTTTCCCTAAATTAAGATTTATTAGTTAACTACAATAGCTTATTAATTATAGACATCAATTATAAATAATTAAAATGCTTCCTTCAATTAAGATTAATTAGATAACAAGAATAGCTTATTAATTATAGACATCCATTATAATAATTAAATTTTTTTCCTAAATTAAGATTAATTAGATAACTATAATAGCTTATTAATTATAGACATCCATTATAAATAATTAAAATGTGTCCCTAAAATAAGATGGAAAAAATTAGACCTTCAATTGATAGACGGGCCGCAATAGTTTATTGTTATAGACATTCATTATAAATAATTCAAACTTTTTTCTAAATTAAGATGAAAAAATCAGACCTTGAATTAAAAGTTAAGAAAATATACAACTTATAATGCATAAGATACAACATTGTACATGCAACTGTAGAACAAAAATCGTGACGGAAAAGGAAATTGTGGTAAGAAAACCAAAAAAAACAAATAGGGCAGAAAAAAAATCACATAGAATGAAACCCGATTTATAAAAAAGAAATATGTGAAATAATAAAACGTGCCACATTGTACATGCATAGCGTACAAGCGTGTTATGCATGAAGGGGTCATTTGTGATCCACTATCTATTCGGTGAGTGAAGTTGGAAACAAATGTATAATCTTTCATGCGCATAGTACATCTGTAATGCAGCGAAATATTTTTTTTCAAAAACGCCAGTCACGGGGCAACCGCCAATGTATGGACCATTCGCGTGATCCTCACGCTATCCCCTTTTTATAATAATATCTTAGATATTTTAATCTAGGTATAGGAGCTTAATGAGGGGGCTATTTTTTTGATAATTTAGGAGGGGCTGTGTTTAGGCCTGTTATCGAACCGGTCTGCTCGCAAATCGCTCGCAAACCGGTTCGTTAAAACCGGCTCGTTTGCTCGCTCGTTTCTAATTTCGAATCGATTACGATTCGTTTTTGCAAATCGTAAATCGTTTGCACTCGCTCGCTAATCACTCGTTAAAACCGTTTATAAAATTAATTTTATTAAAATATATTTTTAGTTCGAACCGGTTACGATTCGTTCGTAACTCGTTTCAAATCGCTCGTTAATCGTTCGCTCGCTCGATAAAACCGTTTATCATATTCATTTTTATTTAAAGAAAATATACCAAACATAGCCTAACTAAGCGATTTGCGAGTGGAAAATGAATTACGATCGAAACGATTAGCGATCCGAGCGAACGATTCTTATTTCGAACCGATTAGTGAGCCGATTTTTGCGATTTTAAACGGTTCGATTAACGAACCGGTTTTATTCGATTTTATTTCGAACCGATTACGAATTGAAAATTCAAACCGGTTTATTAACGAACCGATTTGCGAGTGCAACCGGTTTGATTTACGGTCCGAACCGGTTTGGTCCAAAACCGGCTCGGACCGGCTCGTTAACAGGCCTAGCTGTGTTAGACGATATTAGTATATATATTAGTACATTTATGTATTAATTACACTAGTAACAATGTATTATTTATATTTATATGGGGATGATGACCTAAGCCCATTAGGTTATTTAGTCTCCTTATTGTACACTATAAATAATGTATCTTTGTGAATAATATAATTGAGGAATCATTTATTCCTACATGATATCATGAGCCAAGCCCGAGTTAATGAAGCACGTGTAACCCCGCCGATGTTGTTCCGGCAAGTAATTCCAACGGTAAAAATTCCGCCGACGATTGGGTTACACGTGAGGGGAGTGTTAAGATGCACATCCAACATCGGAAGTCGATGTCCTCCCGGGTCAATATATAAGATCTTGTGCTACTCCCTCTATTATCAATTGGTTTTAGAGTGGAACTCATAGATATTAACATGGTATCGAGAGCATATGTTAGAAATCAAATAAAATTCTTTTTTTTTTCTTCTAAAAATTCGAATTATGGTTACTCCACCAACGGGAAAAGAGACGTTTGTGGGGCATGATTTTGTGGCGTTAGCATTACGCTCTACTCCTCAGATGGGAGATTATGTTGATAAGTCGAAGCTTTTATGTCCATAAGGGAACCCAGAATCAACGTGACAAAGATTGCCCCGACAGATGAGACTACAATGATCCAAGCTTTAACTTTAGAACTGGTCGTTAAAGCCTAGATCTTCGAGTCAGCACTGGCTAGACTGCTGTCCGAATTGCTTATTTTTAGGATCTCGACCCTATTAAGCAAACCATCCGGGACTGAACTCTGCCCCCCATTCCCAACATCTATATAACTTGGGGCGCCCGGGATGCTAAGATTGACATGTCTTTCCCCATACTTCGAGTTGAGGAAGCACTAAAGAGCATTGCAACGAAAATCTCAAGCCTCTACCATCATCATCACCTAAATTAAATTCTACAACATCCAACCTAGCCCGTTTAACACCTACATTCTTTAAAATCTCAGCAGACGCATCACTAAGTTTCAAACTCCCATAACAATCCTGCATATCACCTAATCCTTGCGTGTTGTTGTGCCGAACAAAGTAGACATTGATAAACTTGTGCTCACTGGTAAGATAACAAATTGAATAACATTTTTGCTTAACTTTAGTGGTTTCAACCCATTAAACCCTTCGACTTCAATATCGTGATAAACAAATGCGGCAAAATCCCCTTTGCGAAGACCAACTCTAAATGACCAACTCTAAATGCCCAAGCATCAACTGATGCTAACTCAAACATATCGCCATCACAACAATCAAAACATTGGACTTCACCTCCTTCATACAACATGCTTGGATTACCTCGAAATCGACCATTAAAATGCACTCTAACACTAAACATATTCGGAAACGACTCATATGCAATCCTGAAATTACCATCGTTATAGTCTGGATAATCTATACGAAGCTGGCCTGCCATTAGGGTTTGTCGAAATCGAATTGGGGATCTCGAAAATTAGGGTTTTACAACAGATTTGGGAGTTATATATGTTGGAAATAGGATTGGGTACTCGAATTCTGTAGTTGAATTGGGTTTCGTGATTGATTTTGGATTTATGGATTGAAATAGAATTGGGGATTTACAGTTCGAAATAAAATTGGGGATTTATGGTTCTATTCTTGATTTCAGAATTTGGCTAAGTGTTGTGTTATTATGATATGAGATGTTTCATAGCATTATATTACACAAGTGTTTCAAAGATTATTACATATTAACCACTTCAAATTCGGAAATTAAACACTGACCACTTTAAATTCGAAATATTAAGAACAGAATGTATTAAATCCCAATTGTCCACATCATAGTTGTATTATTTCAAAATTAACCCTTCAATTTTTAATTTAACGGTCACGTAGCAGTCAACAAACGGAAGGACTAAAATTACCTCCCGTTAAATGTTCGGTGGGCAGAATAGACAAATGTCATACACAATCGGTATAAGTGTAGACGGCCCATTACCTGATGGGCGATAGGGCCTTTTGCCCTTTCTTTTATCTCAAACCCGAAAATAAGATTTTCGTTGCACGTAATGGAACTTTTCTTGAGGAAGAATACATTACAAAGAGATATAAGAGTAGTGAGACTCTTGAAATTGTTCAAGAGGGTGATATAGCAGGTACTAATAGAGTTGTTAATGAGCCGGTCCGAGCCGGTTTTGGCCCAAACCGGTTCGGACCGTTAATCAAATCGGTTCACTCGCGAATCGGTTCGTTAATAAACCGGTTTGAATTTTCAACTCTTAATTGGTTCGAAATAAAACCGTATAAAACCTGTTAGTTAATCGAAACGTATAAAATCGCAAAAAACCGGTTCGTTAACTGGTTCAAAATAAAAACCGCTCGCTCGGTTAGCTAATCCTTTTAATCGTAATTCGTTTTCCACTCGCAAATCGAATAGTTAGCTATGTTTGGTATCATTTTTTAAATAAAAATGAATAATATAAACAATTTTAACAAACGATTAACGAGTGAGTGAGCGATTAATGAGCGAATTACAATGAATTACGAACGAATCGTTACCAATTAAAACTATATTTTAATAAATTAAATTTTATAAACGGTTTTAACGAGCGATTAACAAGGGAGTGCAAACGATTTACGAATTGTAGAAATAAATCGTAGCCGGTTCAAAATTCAAACCGAGCGAGCAAACGAGTCGGTTTAAACGAATCGGTTTACGAGTGGACCGGTTCGGTAACAGGGTTAGGTACTAATACCTTAGCTGAATCACCTCAGGAGGTGGACCCCTCTTATGAAGAAGAGATTCAAATCGATCCACAGGAAACCGTAGATGACCCTACTAATACTTAAAATATCCCTCAGAGATTCGAAAGGTCCCGTCAGGAACCCGATAGATGGTATGGGGAATCCTTCCTGATTGAAAGCGGGGAACCCTGTCCCTATGAGGAAGCCATGAAACAACCTGATGCTAATGAATGGGTCCTAGCCATGCAATCCGAAATGAACTCAATATACCAAAATGAAGTATGGTCATTGATTGATTTGCCGAAGGGTGATAAACCCATCAAATGCAAATGGGTATTTAAACGAAAGATTGATAAAGATGGAAATGTCCATGTTCATAAAGCTGGACTAGTAGTTAAAGGTTTCAATCAGATTCATGGTATCGACTATGATGAAACCTTTTCTCCAGTCGTTAAGTTTAAATCAATTCGGATTATCTTAGCCATTGCCGCAAACTATGATTTTGAAATCTGGGAAATGGATGTGAAGACAATTTTCCTTATCGGGAAACTTGAAGAGGATGTGTATACAACCTCCTGGATTCACAAGCTCGAAAGAGCCTAAAAATATATGAAAACTTCAGAGATCCATTTGTGGTCTGAAGCAAGCATCTAGGAGTTAGAATCTTTGCTTCAATAAATCCACCAAAGAGTTTGGATTCATTCAATGCCAAGAACATTCTTGTGATACAAGAAGGTTAGTGGGAGCAACATTGCATTTATCGTGCTATATGTAGACGACATTCTTCTCATAGGAAAAGACATACCCATGCGTGAATCAGTCAAGGCATGGTTATGTAAATGTTTCCTTATGAAAGACCTAGGAGAGGCACAATACATTCTCGAAATTAAGATTCATAGGGAACGATCAAAGAGACTCATTGGACTGAGTCAAAGCATCTATATTGATAAGGTGTTACTTAGATATTATATGAAAATTCCAAGAAAGGTAATCTCCCCATCAGGCATGGCACTCTATTAGTCGTGCTAATAGCCCACAGTCAGTATCGAAATAAATTTAGATGAACAAGATCCCTAATGCCTCTACCATAGGATTTATACTGTATGCCATGCTTTGAGCGTAAAAAGTCGTTATCAGTCGTGCCTAGGACAAACACACTGGAAGGCCGTAAAGGCCGTTCTCAAGTATTTAAGAAATACTATAGACATGTGTCTTGTCTATGGGGGAGATAAAGAGTTACAGGTTGTAGGCTATACCGATGCGAGCTTCTGAACCGACAAAGATGATTCTAGATTTCAGTCTGGTTATGTGTTTTGCATAAACGGTGGCGTAGTGTCTTTGTGTTGTAACAAACAAGGCACTATGGTAGATTCTACAATGGAAGATGAATATGTTGCAACATCAGATGCTACAAAGGAAGCATGCTAAATTAAGAAGTTTGTCAGTGAACTTGGTGTTGTACCTAGCACTGAGGAGGCGGTAGTGTTATACTATGATAACACTGGTGCAATTGCTCAGGCCAAGGAACCAAGGTCAAATCACCGCTCCAAGCATGTGCTTAGGAAGTATATATCTTGGAGCTAGTTATATTTTTTGATTTTTGAATTAAAACACACTTATTATTGTATTAAGTGGTGAATAATTGAAAGGAAGCTCATGTTTTGTGTTAATGCTATATAAACACCATTTATGTGACAAAACATAACCACAATCTTCACAATTATCTTTTCACTTTTGTAAGATAATTGAAAAGAAAGATACTCCCCTCCTCTACCTCCATACTCTGCCGAACACACCACCAAGAGAAATAGTTTTCTCTTGGTTTATTCTTTGTCAAAACACTCTCAAGCTCTAGTTGCTTCGAAGGAAGGAATCAACATTGTATTGGTGTGGACTAACTAGAGAGGGGAACAACTGTTGCTCTTCCGCTGCACGCTTAAACACGCTTCAAAGGTATACACGCCAACCCATAGTTAAATGTGATTTTAGAACGTTGTATACGATCATTTGTATGATTTTACATAATTTGACATGTAAAACTCGTAATAAAACCCAACAAAAATGTGGGAACATACGGGAACCTAAATATAAAATCTCTAGTGGTCGTAATTAGAGTAACAAAACCATTGTATATAGTTTTTTTTTTTCTTTCAAATCATACTATTCTAATTTGACATAATTTTGACTTTTTTTGGTTTATGACTTAAGCTCAACTATATTGCATTATAATAAAATGATTTTTTTTGTTATCTACAACTGAAACTCTCTTTTAATATGATTAGAGCATAGAGGTTGATAGCAATATAATCTCCAAAAATACTACTCTCTCTATTCTTAATGATAGGAATAGTTTGGCTTTTTGGGTTAAATTTCAAAAACTTAGACCATAAAATCTCATTAAGTAGATTAAAAATAATGTAATTATGTGAGATCTTGTGAGATTCGTTTGTTATGAATTTTTGAAATATCAAAGTTTTATGCATGTAAAATTAAAGATATTTTCGTTCCATGTCGTGCCTCGGTGTTTGTGAAAAACTATATGACCATATCATTTAAGGATGAAGGAAGTTTGGCCACGAAAAATAAAGTAAAATTTCTTAGGGCTCCCTAAACTGTTACTATCATTCAGACGAGGAATTGAATCTCTGAATATGTCAATTTGCCCCATTAAAAAAAATTATTTTATGTCAGTTTGCCACTTAAACGATTATTTTAGATCAGTTTGTCTTCCATCGTGATTTTTCATTATGGGTAAAATGAGGAATTTACAAGTATTAAAGTCTAGTCCCTTATTCGAACGATGATCAACAATTTAGAAAGTTTTAAATTTAGCCGAAACACGAAATTAGAATTTTGCCCTTCCATGAAGGGCCCTCATTTACACATTGGTGGAATAATTATAATTTCATTCCCAAAATCACTATTTTTTGTTTTCGGTAAACAAGTGCATTCAGTCGATCCATCCTAGCCTGCCCGTCCAATCACTATACACACACCGGAATAATGTTTTACTATAATATAAAATTACCATTTTGCCCCGCACTTAACTTCCTCAGCTACTGCACTTCCAAATAGGGGGGCAGAAAGGTAATTTCAATCCTAAAAACCACCGTTTTGGTGTGTGTATAACAGATCAGGTCCGATAGCGTATAAGCCTTCTGAGTTCTCACTTCTCAAACAATTACACGAATGAAACCCTCTGTTGTTTGAGAATCCCAGCAGCAAACAGCAAAGCAAGCAGTAAGCAGCCACCAAACCACAGGTTTAATTGTTCAATTTTTCGATTAAATAAGAAAAAGTTAAATTTAAATTACTGAATTATTATTGGTTAGATTTTCTTCGTAATTTTAATTTTACGAGGAAGTTTTGGTCAACGAAAGTTGAATTGATTCGTGAAGCTGAACGTTTAAAATTGTAATAAAATTAGATAATTCATGTAGCAAAGTTACAGGAAAGTAGAACTATATATCAATACTTTACGAACAAATAATAGGAAATTACACCAGAATGAATTACAACAAAGAAACCGAAAGCGAAGTCGTGTGTTAACACAGTTTCCTTAAAACTAATTTGGTCCCGCACTGCTAACCAAATGTCGAACTTGGTACAAGCTTGCTGAATCACCGGACAAAAGCAATTGAAAAGATTAGAGAATGGGCTCTCCGATTTTTGTTTGTGTTGTGTGTGTTGTTTCTCTTGATTATTTCTTCATCCAAATGAGGAGATAGATGTAACTGTCGGCTCAAATGAATGTCACAATAAAAACCGTTTGTGACGGTTGAAGCGTTAAATTCTACGTTTCAAACCTTTACTAGATTTGTTCTTCGACATAAGTTATCGTAGAGTTTCCTTACTAGGTCAATATATTGGCTTTTCCCAAAATATTGTTTTTCGATGTAAAAGTTGGCGTAGAACTTTCTTATGTCACCCTCAATATATTGGTTCTCCAAAATATTGTTGTATGCCGTAAGGGTTGTCGTAAAACTTCCTTACATCACCCTCAATATATTGGTTCTCCTAAAATATTGTTCTATGGCGTAGAGGTTGTCGTACAACTCCCTTAAGACAAGCTTACATTCTTTTCGACACATATCTAAAGCTTTTTCCTTTGCATTCCATCATTTGGACAACCTAGTGACAAACAAAAGGTTGCCAAATTTGAGATTTACTACAAATCATCCAACAAATCATACTACACACGTGTGTGTTAACATGTTGCACTTTAATAACAAAATATTTAAATAGAATTAACTTAGGGTCAAAGTTGAGTACTTTTTATTGCCTAGTTAAATTGAAAATGCAATTACCTACGCTTATATTCTGTGAATTAGAAGACATGCAGTACTAGTTTGCACTTCACTTTTGTGTCAATTTGGAAACGGCCTCCTAGTTATCAAAGTGGTAAGGCAGCACATAATCTGACCCCGCTCGGGTTTAGGTGGGAGCCTCTTCGGAGGTATTGCATTGATGTTGATGAAATGGAATTCATATCTTGCTGAATTATTATATGAATTATTTATATTGAGGTTTTTTCCATATATTGTTTTTGAAGCGTATCTTGTTATGTTAGTGATTTGTTTCAACTATATGTGATTATGGCTAGCTGTAGCCTATAATATTTGTTCTCTTTCTCATTTCTTGCCCCAATCCTCTTAAATGTTTCGAGAACTGATAATAATATGCACATGTTTTTTAAAGAAGAGTTCCTGCAAGCATTTGAGCAGTCGTGATATGGAGACAATGTGATTGGAAACTTATCACATAATTGTGATTCAAGAAATTATATGGAGGCAAAGGTTATAGTGAAAAGTAGAAAGCTTCCAAGCAGCAGTTTAGGTGCTTCACTCTCGAAAGATTTTGCCCATAAGACTGTAAGATGTATAACTTCCATGAAGCATGGGATGCAGAAAAGTGGAATTCCTGGTGATATTGTTGTCTTTCTTGCAACAACCGCCTGCTTAGAGATTGTGCGGAGGTTTTCCAAGAATAATTGCCCTTTTATTTGGCGTGGACTTCAATTATTGCAAGCATTGTGTTATCCACCATTTAAGTGGCTTAATAAATGGCCTGTTTTTAAAGAGTTACAGACCAATGTGCAGGTTGGTTGTCTTTTTCTTATCGATGCAATTCTATTCTTATGAAATATTTGTTTCTTAAATGTGAGTTATTTATACTCCCTCTATTTTTTTTAACCTATTGTTTGGCAACAATCTACTTTCTTTAGGACATGAAAATATGACTCGTATACCCCTATTTAATTGTATTGATTCCCCCATAAAGCTATTAGCTAATATCTTGAAAGTTGGGAAGTCAATAAAGCATACTACTTTATTAAGGATAAAATAGGAAGTATAATGAAAAAACACATTGAAAATTGTAAACACTATCTTAAAAAACACAAGAATTCTAACCCAAACAATAGCTTAAAAAAAAACTGAGGGAGTATGTGATATGGTGTCATCGAGCCCGGAGCTCGTCCACTCTCCGAGCTATGCTTGAATATTGATGATGAGATGTGGCTATGTCATTATCATATACCTCTTATGTAGTTAGGGGTCTGGGCATATGTCATGTCGTATCTTCATAGTTTATGCTTAATTAAATTTTAGAAGTCTTATGCTAGATCTGTTTATTTCTTAGCTAGACTGCTATTTGGTCCCAAGAATTCATGCGTAGTAGATGAAGGTTGCATTTGAGAACAGAAATTAAGTAGAGTTGAAATTGATTAGCGAATAAACGGGTTGAATGGAGGGCCTGATATGGTGTTGGTTACTGACATATAGCAATTTACTTACTATATTATGAATTTGAACACCCCTGCTGGAATATAATAAGCAGATGTAAAGGTACTCTTAATTTCTTTTGTCAGTTTTGCCTTGAAACGTATGGGTGTTTTGGTAAAGAAACCACTTTTCATCTATCATTTAATTGAATTAGACAGCAAGGTGCAATTAATGGGGTAACATTCAAAGTGTAGAAGTTGATGGGGAAGGTTTCCTTGATGGCAATGGTTCCGGGACTGAAGGGCTGTTTAGCCTTTCTCCATTGCATTTGCGACTTATTATCTAGTTGCAGGAGTAACTTTGTTGTTCACCTTCATGGTATTCTTGTTGTGGTCAGCCAGTACTGCATCTTCAGTGCTCCTATTAAAATTCATTTACCATTTCATTCTGGTTTGGCACTTACCCCAGGCTAGTGTATCAATATATCTTGCAACGTTGTGTTGCTGCTGATGGTTTGCTAGGTTGTCGTTTCACTTTGTAGATTATGCACATCTCTTGACTACTTCAGCCACAATATTTTTTCCCTTTCTTTTTCTAGAAATTATCGAGCCCAATGATGTTCCTCAGCATTGCAACCATTTTCTCGGATGAATTTGGTTGTGATCCAGAAGAATCTGACAATTTCAATCATTCTCAAGCACAACCCGAATCACAATCAGATCTAGGATCCAACTCCCAAAATCTCGTTACAAGGTAATTAACATGTTCTTTTAGTAAATTATTATTTTGTTTTGGGCCTTTAACAGATGCTGCACTATAGTATGATCTCTTTACTAACGTAATGTAATTAACCTATTGATGATGTTTTTTTTTCGCTCATTTTAGTTACTTCTTTTATGTTTCCAACAACTGGGCTGATACTAATGCCGGAGCAAAGACTAGAGGACGATGTTCATAATAGTAGTGTTATGTTTCCAGTAGAACTATATAATATACACACTAAATTTGTAGTTACTCCTCAATATAACTAGAAACCCTGAACCACACTGGAAGATGAAACTATCAGATCTATATGCGATGGTCATTCTAATTTATTTCCCCCAAAAATAATGAACGTATTTTACAAACCTTGAAACTTGAAATTAGTTCTTTAAACAAAAGAGGTTCCCGAAGATCGTCCAACAATATGAGTGAATAAGGGTTGCTCAAATCTGTATGGACGAACTTGTGCCATATGCAAAATAAGTGTCATTTCACATCCCATTACCGTATCTGACATGCTGAGATTTAGTGACCTTGGTATCCAGCTATCTGTTTCATAAATCGATAAAGAAAAGTGTGGTCCAATCATACTGCCACATATGAAGTGATGGACCTTAGCTATCTTTCTTTTAAATTCTCTTTTCTCTCAATTGAGGAATTTTTTGTTGTTGTTAGGTGTGTTATTGTCTTTGTATAATTTCGGAGATTTGACTTACTCTATTTGCAGGGATCACAGTGATATCACTCGCACTCATGCTTCTCATAAATGGTTAGTGGATCTTGCAACTGAGCTAAATAAAGAGGGCATTATTATACCTGACAGGTAAGAAACTTGTATCTTTATAGAATAAACTTTAGATTTTTATTTTGGTTGCCTTCCATTGTATGCCAGCTTGCATCATAAGCTGAACACAACTGTGGATCTTTACTGACTAAGATCCCTCCTAATTCTTGCCATTATATGACCTCAATACTGATTGTTTTGGAGTTTGCATGAACTAAAATTCAAACAATTTTGGTTCTTGCAGACTTAGTACGGATGAGCTCCGACGATTTTATGATGCTGTCAATGGTGATTTCTCAAGCTTACTTTCATCTGTGAAGAGAACAATCCGTTGGAGGCAGACTTACACCATACTGTCACCAGGAGAGCTTCATGCTTGGTCTCGCTTTATTTATTGGCATGGATGTGATGTAAATCTTCGGCATTGTCTCGTTATTCGCCTAGGACTTGCATGCTCCAGCCTAAAATCTGAAGAGATGCGTCTTCTTGTCAAAGCCATTGGTATGCAGCTTCCTTCCTAAGCGTATTTTATCTATCTCAAGAATACCTTCTTTAATTCAGAGGCATATTTTATCTTGAAACACGTCAGATAAAAAGAATTTAATACTTGGTCTGCCACTTGAGTAATTAGTGTCGAATGAAGTCAGTTGATTAAGCACGGGAATCATTTTCATTAGTAAGTCCTAGCAAAGTTGGGAGACTTTTGAATACAGTTTCTTCTTCATGTTATCAATTTTCATGATTGTGCATTTCACAGTAGTCTTTGTTAACTTTTTGTGATACTTGTGTAACTAAGGTGTCTTTTTCTGCTCATCAGTTTCCCAGATAGAACATGGCATTATGAACCTTAATGAGGCAGATCATCCACAGATTAGCGTGTTAATGGATTGTGATGGGCTATCTCCATTCGGCTTTCCTGTACATATGATGAGATCCTGTGCTATGCTCCTTCAGGATCATTATCCGAATCGTCTTGGTTGCCTGGTAATAATAAGGCTTCCACAAATTGCTAGAGTGGTAACACAAACGTTGTTCCAGGTATTCTCCTCTTTGACTATTGTGAAGATTTTACATTCATTATGTTCAACTGAAATCTTCTAATATCCAATTCAGTTTTCTAGCGTTCTGATAACACTTCCATTCCTAAATGCTAGTAAGTAGGCGACTTGTAGTTCCTTCGATCTATTGCTAAACAGATCTCACTGTCCAAATAACGGGAGAAGCAGTTAGATCCGGTCCAATGGATTAAATATGTAGTATGACCCTTTTTGATGTTGCACTAATATGATATGAGTTTGTTCTAACATTGGACGTGCCATTTTTTCATTTTTATCAGATCCATGGTTTTATTTTAATAAGCGCTTTTTAGAATAATAGAGCTAAATACTTAAGCACGGCGCTTATGCTAGATATTGGGCACCTATATTGATTTGTGTACCCCTAAGCATATCAAGCTCAGTATCAGTTTGGGTCTAATTATGGGCTAACATTTTTTGTACCAAGTTATGTGCATCATGGGGAACAAAATCATTGTTGGTCCCCTTACATCAAGCTCAAGCACAATGCTCGAGTGCTACGTTTAAGCACATTTTCCGTAACCATGCAGCTTCTTCTATCTTTAGGATTGCTCGGAGTTTATCTCTAGTATTGGGGATTGTTAAGTCTTTAGGAAGAAAACTCATTGATTACTTACTCCTCTACTCTTCCTTACAGGTATTAAAACCAGCGACTAGGAAAAAACTGAGAACGGTTGGAAGAAACTACGAAGAGTTCGTCTCTCGCTTTCTTCAGTCAGTCCCTTCTTTTCTTGGTGGTTGCTGCACATGCTCGAAATGTTTGGGTTTTGAAGATTTACAGGTTGTCGATTCTGAAAGTTCAGAGAACCAAAGAGACGATCTTGCAGAGATTTCTTATGTAGATACAACTGAACAAACCAACGATAGGCATGGCAGTGACAAAGACGCTTCAATTAGAATAGTCTTGATTTTCACATTAATTTCATTATTGATACTTCTTGTTATAGAGAAGTTTGCGCAAACTTAAACGATATCTGAACCTTCGCTTCGAGTGAATAGTAGTAAACTATCGAGGTTGGTTTGTTAGTATACAAAAGAATTTAAACATTGTATATGCAGCTTGTTGTTCAATGTATGTATTACCATGTGTTCAACATTGAAATTCACTTTTTATTTTATTTTATTAAAACTCAAACGGGGCTTACGTGTTACTGAAGAGCAAAAAATACAATGTTTTTCGAGTGCAAAATAAATACAACTAAGTCGTAAAGATAAAGAGCTCAAACAATGAAGCTTACTTGGGATAGATATTAATCAGTTTCTAATCATCCATCATAATATCCTCAAAAGAAAAACAGACCAAGAGATTCACAACATCACAATTCTAAAAATACTTCGATAATTAGCTAGCTGATGATGAAAATGAGAGCCTCACAATTTTCCATCTAACATTCAACACCCCTAGGGCTGTCAGTGGATATGCATTTTTAATTTTAATCAGACCGACCCAAACCAATCAGAACCGGTGGTTATTTTCGAGTTTGCGCGTATCTGTCACGGAGTTATGCAACGATTCCAACAAAGCACGATTCATCAGGTGGTGTATAAGATCAGACTTCTTATGCTTCAAAAGCTGAGGACGGGTTCGGAGGGTTCGGAAGATTGTGGGTCGCATACCTTAGTTATGAAAACCTATCTTTCATGGTACCAATGTGGCCAAATAAGGTGGTAGTAATCTACTATGAACCTCATCATGTTTGATTAAACATTTATACTACATTAACTAGTAAATGGTGAATAGTGTTACAAGATGATGTTTCCTCATCTAAATCTACCTTTCTATATACGATCACTCAAAACCTAGCAATCCTTTGAGAGTAGCAACTGTATGAGCGCCTTTCTCAACCCGGCAGTAGTCTTCAATGAGAAGTGTTTCCATGCTTTGTAGAGTTAAAGATTTATATTTGTGTCACACTATTCATGGTAAGGGTGTGTACTATCCACCCCCTTTTAACCGCACTCAGACGGGAACTTCTTTTAGAGGCGTTGGGGGCATGTTGATGTTGTAAATGTAGTGGTCTTCATTGAGGGAGAACTTGATAAAGAACTACTCTCGCTGTAGACAGAGTAGTCATGGAAGTCGAAATTATTCCGCTCATCATCCCACTTGAGAATTTCCCTTGAATACTTGAGTGCTCCATCGACACTCTTGGGCTCCAAACCTTTCAGTAATGAAACATACAACTTCTTCCCAGTGAGTTCTAAATAGAGTTGCTTAAATTTCACGGCCACGTAATGGAAGGCTAGTTGTCCAAGAGAAGGATTATGGTTAATGCTGCTGTTACCACCACTGGAGCGATACCGGCTCAGCAATGGACGGAAGTCACTAAACCATTCACAATGACTCAGTGGAACTCTTTCCAACTTCTCTTCAAATACATCATATTTATTCAGCAACAACAGTATTTCCGCCTGATCGAAGGTGGGGTGAGATGCAATACTTTCAAAGAACCTTTTGCTCAATAACATCTTGTTTACGAGCTCCCCACTCCCATCATCGACAAACTGGTCATAATCACTTAAGGGGACACAAAAAATTACAACTCTAACATCTTCAAATCTTTCAAACCACTTGCAATTCTCTCCAAAGCCCTTAGCCTGTATTCTAATGAGCTGAAACCTGGGCCAATAGAAAAAATGTTATATTACAATCAAGTATAAATGTGGGAGGTACATATCTAAAATATCATATACGTCTTTGAATCTTAAGCAGTTGAAATGGGCATAGAAGGGTACTGGAAAACATGTAAGACTCCAGCAAGTCAAACTCAAGGGATTCAAAGAAAGTCCTTTGATCGTGTTCCTAGAACATAGGATCAGGAAGATAGATTCTTCAATCAATGGGACTGAAATATTTTAGTTGAAAGGATCAAGAATATGTATGAGCAGGTTGTACAGAAAAGGAAACAAAAACTATGACGCAATATCCTACAAGATTTTTGAAATGAAACAATGTGGTGCAGTCTTTTTTCCTTTTGTCCAAGATTTGAATATATATATGCAACAGAAATATGAAACTAGTAAGCATACTTTTGGGCAGCATCGTGGAGATCCCCACTATCGAAGTGATCTTCATGTTCAGACTCCGGAAATGAGAAATCAACACAAGAAAGTCCATTAGTTGAAGTAACACCCTCTGCATACAATATATCCAAATCGGAAGGTTCATAGTCTGTCTTCAAAATATCAACAGCCTACAAGGAAAGAAGAGAAAAATAATTTATCCAATCATGTCACAAGAAGAGACAATTAAGCAGAAAAATGTAAATGTACATAAAAGCATAACACAGGAAGATGGTTAAAATTAGAATCACATCAAATAGTTCAGCTTAATATGTGAAATCAAACACCATTAAACGTTTGAATAAAAGATTGACAACAAAGGGATGGCATTGGTACTCCAATGTTAATATTGACTGCATAAAGAGGTTGTACAATTGTCCCTAATTATCAACAAGCGCAACTAAAATTCAAACTGAATGTATAAATAAAGAATGTGCAATGGTAAAAAACACTTTTGATGTGCAACGGTATTTGGTGTGAAAATCACTCCAAGTAAAACAAACATAGTACTCCCTTCCAAATTAATTGAGAGCTTTTCGGGAGGGAATTCACAAGATGTTACTATCTTGAAAATGTTATTTATGGGAAGTAGGGGTAAGATAAGATTCGAGATATATCTAGTCTTGAAATTTCTGAAAAAAACAAAACCTCCCTATTAAATCAGGAGGGATGGAGGGAGTTCATAGGTCTTGTAATTTAATAATATTTGCATATACATGCATTTTTCTGTAAAATGCAAATTTAGTAGTAATCACATTCGATAATTATATTTGAATCATGTAAAGAAATCATTTTCTCACCCTCTCTAAGAAATAACTGGCAATCTTAGGTAGCATCTCCAATTCACTTCTCCGCTCATAGGTAGCCTGGATGGCTGCATCTTTCCATAACTCTTCAACCAGTGGTGCATATTCCCTAGTTGCAGCTGGGAATATGGCTTCTAAATTACCAGACACCATAATCTTGAGAAGCCAATCAGAAAATGTTTTCAGCTTCGGGCATAAAGAATATATCATTTTTCCACCCTCGTCACCTGTGCGCCCTGTGTAAATAAAAAGCATCATCCAGTCGAACTAAAAGTACACGTTTAATTACATCTAGATAGAGGATGGTTTGAAATGAATTTCAGGAGCTTTTAAATAAAAAAATCTTAGACTGTGGGCATTTTCTCACATCGAAACTTATAAGCTAACTGGAAAACGGTCATTCGAACACCCATATAAACATGACAACTTTTACACAATATAATTCGAAAAAAGGCATTAAGCGATTGCAAACTCAATCATGCTGGAGAACAAATTTAAATTGCATGAGGATTGAAAAAGAGAAGTCATCTCAGAACTTCAAACTTCTAATAGAATTGCCAAAATTGTAGCACTCGCATCCAAGTGTCATTGGGACTAATGATGCTAATTAAAAATTGTAATGATAAGCCAGATCAAGGTGAAGTTCAACAGAGGATACCAAAATGTTTGGACTTTTCTAGAGAACTAATTAGCAGCGACAAGTTTCACCTTTCTGGATAAACCAATTTAGAAAGTGGAAACATGAATTAAAAGAGCGCATCTAGATTGATGGATATAGCTGTCAAATAAAAACTCATCCATAAAAATCCACCAAATCTGCTTGGAGGCAAACAGTTAATTCAAATTTGAATGTTTTGAAACATAATTTCACCCTAATGTTTATGGACCTTCGTCAGATTTGTGTAAAATATCAAAGGACTCCCGTGATTAAATCATTTAAAACCCTTAGAAGATTCATAGTCCATTCACAGATATATCAGTAAACAGCAAACAATCTTAAAAGAAAAGGTTGAACCGCAACCTTAACAGCCCCTTTGCCCTGGGGAGTTGCGAGGAGGTAAATCGGCGGGATGTGCCTCAGAGGGCCAGGGGACTTGGATTTGCCTGTTTACCACTCCAACACGAGATTCTGTCCCTTACGGGACTCAAACCCATGCCGTGCGAAGAGGCTAGGCTGTCATCACAACACCCAAGCTCTTTACCGACTGGGGGCAACAGCTAACGATCTTGAAGATATGATCTACAGAAATAATGAACTATAAATGTTGCAACAAGCATCGGTACTTGTTTATAACCAATTAGAATACCTTATCAAGTGCATCATCTAGAAGTTACAACCAGCAATACTCCTTCTATATAAACAGTTAGCTCAATCTGTATCTCTCAATAAGACCATCCCGACTTTTCAGCAACATTATCATGATAATATGCCAAACCTTCGGCGAAAAAATGTTACAGTTCCACTACTAAGCGAAGGAAATCACCAACGATCTACTTTCCATCGTGCTTTAAATATAAGATATTCCAACACACGAAAATATCCACCAAACCTCAGAATGAGGTGCACTGATTACCTTATCCATAAATTGGAAATGTAAGGCTTAACCACATAAGTTGAGAATCAAGCACTCCCAGATGAAGGCTGATATGTTTATAAAATATAGCATTTGTAGTAATGATATATCATTTATAACGACCACAAACTGGCTTGTGATTCATAGGAACAGAGCAAGTAACTTATACGGTTATACCTGAACTGCAAAGTTCATCACAAGATTGATTCTTCTGTGGAACAGTATTGCTTTCCTCCTCAAAACGTTCACGCCCCTCAAGAAGGATGCCAAGGTAGCCATAAACATTACTCTGAATCACAGACTTGATGTGCTCACGTTCATCCTCCGAGAAAGGAACCTCTTTATACAGAATTTTGGCCTAAAATAACAGAAAATAAACTCAGTAGAATTGAAGCTGGAAAATAAAGCATAGACCAGAAGCCACAATGAAGCACAGTTCATATATTCAGCAATAAGATCAAAATCGAAATGGTTTAATTCATGAAATGGAAATTGGCAACATATCATTCACCTGCTTGAATATGGTACTTGTTCCTGATCCACTGTATCCAACTAGAAGGAGCTTTTGGGCAGGCTTTTGCTCAAAGTATTCAGGCATTGTTAGACTAGATGCATAACTCAGTTGCTCGGAAGAATTGTTAGTGGATTTAGAAGGGACTGGGAGAGAAAGAACAGCTGAAACTAGTTTTGTTCTGGCCTGAAAGCATATAGAAAGCATATATGATTCTTTTAAGCAACTGAAAGCGCAGAACTTGCAAAAGAAAAACATGGAGATAATGATTATCTAAACTGACCTTGCCCCAGATGTATCCTTTTGTATTTTTTTGTCCCTCTTCTTGGTAAGATCCATCCTCGTTTACCCAAAAATGAGGGTTCCCAGCACATTGAACTCCAGCCAACTGCAACCATCAGCTAAATTACATTGCATACAAAAAACAATCTAAAGGAAATATTGGCATGCTTAATTTGTATACCTGCAACATGCGTAGCTCGACTTTTGTAATTTCACGACAATTTATATATACTTGTGTATTCCCGTTGCTTGCATCCGTCTTGATTGGGGCCCCAACATTCAAATGGGGACTAATGATTTCGGAAGGCTTCTGCCCATCCTGTGATAGTTATCAGACCGAAATACTTCAAAATGCTGCTCTAAGTCAAAAGAGCTTATTGCACAAAGAAAAATCAGACTTTCGGTTTTACCTTTCCCCAGAGACCTGACACTTTGTCATACCAATAATTTCCTGGTTTTAGCTTCTTTGGGGGGTTTGCACAGTTCTGCAATACTACGAGTTCTTCATGAGTAAGAGGCCTTCCATTCACACAGATATATGCCGATGGTAATTGATTTACTTCACAAAACTTCTCCGCCTTCATAATCTGTCGGACCTCCAACTCATTAAGAAGTCGCTTTAGCATCCTTGAGCATTTCCCCAAGTTACCACGCTTTGACTCATCAATAGGGTATCCAATGCAAGTAACACACTTTCGGCCCTCGGGCATAGATCCCATGGCTCTAAGTACACAATTATTGCAATACTTTGCATCACAGACAATGCATGCTTCCTTCTCAGTAAATCTACTTCCTTTGAAGCATCTATAGCATGTTCCTTTCTTGACCTTAACAAGTGGTTCCCTCTTCGGTATCACCAGCTCAGACTTTTCATGATTCAACTCCTCGTACATGCCTTCATCCTCAGACTCTATATCGCAAAAAGTTGCCACTGGCGCTCTCCTCACACCAGAACTAGATTCATTATTTCTATCCCCTATCTTAAGTGAAGAAGCACGAGAAGACGGATAATCCATACTCAAAACTGAATCATTTGATGTCCAATCATGGTGCCTTGATTCATTCATACTCAAATTCTCTTTACCACTACTTAAGACACCCGAAACTCGTGAACTTCGAGGCAATTCCCTCGATTTATCGAAGCTGTCTGAAAAGCCAACCGTCCCAGAACTCTCCACCTTACCTATAAACTCCTCAGCACCATCATGACAAGTTGGAAACTCCCCCAACTCCGCAGATCTATCAATTACCCCCGAGAAGTCTCCCGACTCAAAATCTCCATTCTCACATTCCAAACAAGCTGAACTACTCAACTCACTCAATAACCCCGAATTTCCATTACTGTCTCCCCTTTCCTCAAACGCAATCACAGAGCAAGGTGAAATAGTTGCACTATCCGACCCTAATCCTAACTCCTTACTCACCGCCACATCCTGACCCTCAAACCCTATCACCGAGGTGGGCGAAACTCTCAATTCCGCACCCAAACTTAGCTCTTTCGATAACCTCCTCGCGATATCAGTAGACGCTATCGGCTGCACAACAGGCAACGCTACCGTATCCGTCAATTGCACTTTCGACACCACTGCCGCCACGGGAATACTTTCGACATCGATGGGTATCGCCCTGGGGATACCTCCCTTAATTGGTGGACCATGGTACTCCCTCGCAAAAGTGTACTCAGACCCTTCCTCCACCACTACCGCCGTTTCCGGCAACATCTTCTACAATCTACCCAGTAAACAACATAAAATAAATCCTAAGGTACTACACAATAAACTCTACAGTACAACAAGATCTTGCATCTACTCATAAACATAAAAAAGACCATAAATGAAAAATATATCAGCTACTAGATCACAAAAGAAATAATTTTCCTTATTTTGACTTACCCCAAAAAATCCAGAAAAAAAAGATAATAATTTTGGTTATCTTAACTTACCCAACTAATTTAGAAAAAAAAAATACTCTGATCACTTTTTTAATTAGTGTGAATAAATTAATTTTGTTTTTGTTAATTAGTGTGTATAAAGCTGAAATGAGAAGTAATAAAAAGAATAAATTTGATGTGTTTGGGATAAGGAAAGGAATGAGATTGTTGTTGTATGTGAGTGTGTGTAAATGCCAAAAAGAAAACAAAGATGGGGTTTTGGGAAAGTGAAGAGAATGCGTGTGAGAGAGAGAGGGTGGGTGGGGGTGGGGGTGGGGGGTGGGGGTGGGGGTGGGGGGTGGGGGTGCGTAAGATGACGACAAGGAGAACCCAATGGTGCTGGTGGTGGTCGCTGTTTGGTAGACCCATCTTTTTTTTCCTCCTTTTTTCTCTTTTTCTTTCTACCTTTTCGGATTAGTTGTGATTTTTCGTTTTACCTTTTATCGTGAGTCATCAGGAGGAGGTGAATGGCGGAATGTGCCTCAAAAGTTTAAGAATCTTGGGTATGCCTTTTTGGCACTCCAACACGAGCATATGACCCTTGTAAGTTGCGAACAAATGCCGTGAGAAGAGGTTGGGCTCATGGGCGAAGCTGTATGTGTTTAAAGTGGTTCACTTGAACTACCAAAGTTATGTATACCTTACTGGGGTGCAATGTTATTAATAATATGCTATACTTCGTATGCAATGTTGTGATTTTGCCGAGGTTTTTTTCGATAGATTTACAGGTTGTTTGAATAAGCGTTTGCATTGCAATGGAGGAAGTTAATCTCTTGGTACCCCAAATCAACATATATACCGAAAACTGGACTTGTACCTTAACCGTTATTGAGGATATACCAGTGCTTGTACGGGCAACAATACAAGGGCTACATGGTTGTTGACAACAACCTTTTTGGGGTCCATAAGCTTGATTCTTTTAGAACAACTGGCGAAATACTTTGAAGACCGTAAAGATATTGGAAAACAAATATACAACCATAATATGTTGTTTTAAATAAGGAACGATGCTAAGATTTTGTTTGGATTATCAAGGGGTCCCTATGTGTATCCTTAAATGGGAACCTCTTTTCTCCCCTATTAGAGAATCTCAAGATCCATTTAGATTCTATTGAAGGTTTGATGTTATTCTTGTTTGATGTTTGTTCTTTACCCTCCATTGTAAATGTTGTTGGGGATCCCCTTCGGATTGGCCCTTTTAAAATCAGAAGGGTGAAGTTGAATCTGCTAGGATCTGTGTTGAATTAAATGTTGCAAAACCTTTTATTGACTCAATCTGGGTAGGCTTTAAGGATGGGGAAACGATGGAGGGGTTTTGGCTCGACGTTTCTTATGATGTTCTACCTCAATACTGATCTTGTTTGGGTTGTACGGATGAAGCCCAAGTTGTATTATATCAGGTGGTCCATCATAATTTAGTAACAATTTAGCTGCAATATTAACCTCGGACCATGTAGGAGATGATTTGAGTGCACAACCTGGGAATTCTAATTCTTGTGTGACTCAATCTTTTGAGCAAGTTGTAGGGGTTGCTTGTTCTCATTCTTAGGTGGTTGGACATAAGAGGCAGTGCTCTGTTATACATGTTCATCAATGTGGGCACAATAGTTCTGCATGCTCCTTGACATCATAGCCCGTGAGGCGTGTACACCATCTTTGCAACTGGTATGGTCAATTGTTCAGAAGATATATGCTACTGAAAAAGACAATGGAAAGAAGATTTTGGAACAATCTTTGCTGGTGCACAACAAGTTTTCTCGTCTGTCGCCTAATGGTGCTGGATCGAGTATGAACGGAGTGCAAATGTTGCAGGCTACTTTGGGTGTGGGAGAGCTATCTAATGTTGTCACATATTCGGAGTATTGTAAGGCAAACAAGGCTATCTTAATAAATACTGTTTCACCATCCAATGGCCCATTTGATAAATTTGTTCAACCTATAGTTAGCATTGACGCAAACCAGCAGAAGAACTACATGTCTGGGCTACAACAAGAACAAAATATAGAATATATGAAGGTGATCAGGTTGTTGATGGTAAGCCAAAAAAGGTAGATATGATTGCTAATACAGTTGAAGCACCAACAGCTAATGCGGTGGAACTAAACCCAAGATTTCAAATGGAGCATAAAAACAAGCTACAATTCCGCAAATCCTTCAAAGATGGAATTGGTTGATGATGCGGTAGTCAGTAACTCTGTTGAGCATTCTATGCCATTATCTAAGGAGAGTATTGAGCAATTTTCAACCCTATTGACAGGGAAGATCACACATCAACACAGGAATGGAAAATGGTGGTTAATAAGAAAAAAAATAAGGTTCAACAGGTAGGGCAACAAACGCACATATTCAAGTTTCCAACATTCAACATGTTTTTATAGCAGATTAGGAAGCAATCGTTGGTAACCTTGAGCACACGACTGAAGTTGTCATGATTATTGCTCAGAATGTTGTAGGTCCCAAAAATTAGGAAGCTTTCAAGCTGAAACCAGGGATGCTAGAGGCTTAGAACATTGCACGTCAGGTTGTTAACCAGAGCAACACTCTCCTTTATCCAAGTTGTGGGCAGAGATACTCATAAGCACATCATTTCAACTGAAATTGCAGACTAGTCCCCCAAGTGTAAGGAAGTCGAGCTAATGAATCAGCTAAAATACGACGATCGCCATAAATCAAGCTAGGAAGTTGGGTAGGAGCTTAGCCAAGAGGAAATCCAGTGCCAAAATGCAATTGCTTGGAAGAAATTTTGAAGAGATAGTGAAGAAAAGACATTTATAATGGATAAAGATGACCGCCTTACAAGATTGAAGAGGAACTCGTCTCAAAGGCATAAAATCTCAAAGCCCGCGATTAAAGTTGTTCCAAGACTGAGCAAAGACCGCTAATGTTTCTTCATATGAATCATTTTCTTTCTTGTTTTTGTTGTTGTTCTTCTTTTTCTTTCTTGTTCTGTATTTTCCTTTGTTTATGGGTAATTTGAGCGTGTTCGGGTTGCTCCTCCGCGCTCTTGTAATGATTTCCGTGTTCGTAATGAAATATAATAAAAGGTCTTTCATATTCCTAATAAGGAAATCAAAAGACATACATTATTCGTAATTTTATATTTCAACTTATGAGTAATCAAACTTAATTTCTCTAATTGATGAGTGGGTAGGTGGGTTAGGTGCACCTCTCGTTTTTAACACCAAATCACCTCTTAGATGTAGAGTTACTATCAAGCTGAGCCGATCCGGATTTCGGTATAACTGGACCGACTCGGAACTTGGCCCTATTAGGATTCATGTCCAAACTTAGATCCGGAGCCGACTTGACATAGAAAAAATTGGATTTGCATACTCGACTTGGCACAAAATCAAAACTACATACTCGAGCAAAAAAAAGTGAACCTAAATGAATAGGATGAACGACAACACATTTGCTATTGGAGTAATAAGTGAATACGAATGTCTACTAGTTAGATTCAAAATTTTTTGAATATATTCATTTCGAATTCGAACTGAATATTCGATTCAAATTCGAACATTCATATATATATATATATATATATATATGATCCGAATGTCCCTTGAACTTAGTTCATATTTACCGTAATATGACTGAGCTGGAGAACTCTAAGTTCATGACAAAATACTTAAAATGACATATTATTAAGTTAACCATGTTTAAGAAGGGATCTTAACAATTGATTGAAAATAAGGAAGACAATTAACAATAAAAATAGAATGATAATATTTAAGTTAATGGTGGTTTAACAAGGGATCTTAACATGTGGTTGCAATTTTTAATTGACATTTGATAGGTAAATCAAATCCAAGAACTTTCGGGGCCCTTTGTTAGGGTTTTCTTTGGCTTCCGTCAATGAAGCGTCTTTCGTCTTTAACGCCATTTTTCTAACTAATCATTAGCTTCCCTTGCTTTTTGAGCCTTCTGCCAACAACATTTCTTGTTCCTAGTTTCCCTCTTTTTGCTTTACAAATTGTGGGAACTAAGGTCTTGCGTTTCTCCTAGTCTCTGGGTTGGGGTAGGTTTTTATTCATTTTTCTCTTTTTGTAGGTCCATATTCCGAAACCGAGAGGTTTGACTTCATGCATTTTCAGTGGGATGTAGCCGTGAATCCGACTAACACCGTGGTTAACTTATTGCTCACTGTTTGATTTTGCTTGGGGATAAATTGTAGTGATGTTGTCGCTTCAGGGTTATGGAGTCTGAGTTGGAGCGGGTATTGGGTGATATGTCTCTATAGTGGAGGACCGAACATTTTTGTCAGCTAGATATGTAGCACCGAGATTGTCACACCACAAAATAGGAGGCTTGGGAGAGGGCAGCTTCAACTCGCTTAGGATAGCCATAGTCTAGCATACTTCAGCAACACAATCAGCAAGAGCTTTATATTTTGACTCAGTCGAGGACCGTGCCACGGTGCGTTGTTTCTTGGACTGCCAGGACACTAGATTAGAGCCTAAGTAGACCGCATAACCACCTGTCGATCGACGATCATGAGAAGAGCCGGCCCAATCAACATCGCTGATGGCCTGAATGGTGAAGTCCGAGGAGGGAGCAATGAGCAATCCAAGGTGAAGAGTGGCCTTGACATACCTGAGGATACGTTTGACAAGCTGGAAATGATCAGAGGTCGGATCATGCATGTGTTGACAGACTTTGTTCACAGCAAACGAGATGTCAGGGCGAGTCAATGTAAGATACTGGAGAGACCCAACAAGCTGACGATACAGGGTGGCATCAGGCATAGACGAGGACGACTAGGAAGAAGGAGCCGTGGTGGCCATGGGCGTCGAGGTTGGCTTACAGGCGACCATTTGAGCTTTGTCCAACAAATCAACCATATACTATCTTTGGGATAAAAGGAGACTTCCATCAGCCTGTTTGAGAGCCTCAATGCCAAGGAAAAAGTTGAGCTCGCCAAGATCACGAGTGACAAACCGAGAGCTGAGAGCGGCAATGAAGGCATCAACTGCAGCAGAGTGACTTCTCCTGACAAGGATGTCATCAACATATATCAACATAACGAGCTGGACACCTACACGAGAGAAGACAAACAAGGAGGTCTCTGCTTTGGATTACAGAAACCCGTAAGATAGTAGAAACTCTTGCAAGCAATGGAACCAGACGCGAGGGGCCTGTTTGAGGTCATATAATGACTTATTCAATTTGCAAACATAATCAGGATGTGCGGGATCGACAAATCCTGGTGGTTGCATCATATATACTGTTTCATCAAGTGTACCATGTAAAAAAAATTCTGAATATCAATTTGACGAACATTCCATTTAAAAGTAACACCAATAGACAAATGCGAATAGTAGCAGATTTAATGACTGGACTAAATGTATCAGTGAAATCAATACCTTCCAATTGATGATTGCCCTTAGCTACCAACCGTGCTTGACGACGCGTGATAGTACCATTAGAGTCCCTTTTCAGCCTAAACACCCACCGACAGCCTAAACACCCACCGGAGTTAGAAGGAACCAATGTCCAAGTTCGTGTCCTGACCATAGCGTTGATCTCTTCACACATGGCTTGGCGCCACAGTGACATTTGTTGGCTTGGGTGAAGCAAGTAGGTTCGGTCTCAATTACAGTGGCAGTGAGAGCATGTAGGTGTGATTCAAGCTTCTTACGAGATGGCTTTGGATTGGGTCGAAGGCGCATGGGATTGGTAGGGAGTGGGGCAGGGGGAGGGCTCGAACTGGGGGGGCTGTGGAGACGGGGCAGGGGGCTGGACAAGTGGACTGCTGGGCGGGGAAAGGGGCTAATTTGGAGGGTGAGGTTGTTGGTCAGGGGGCTGGACAGTTTGGGACGTGGAGGAGGGAGTGAGGGTGGGCAGTGCGGATGGGGAAAGCTGGGGTGACGAGGGAGAGGGGCAAACAGGAGGAGGTGATGGGGAATGATGGAGCTAAGGTGAGGAGGGAGAGGAACTGTCGAGTGGTGGTGAAGGAAGAGGAGGGGCCGCAAGTGTTGCACCATGAGCAATAATCGAACCATGAGCATAGGGTGGAGGGGGGGAAGGCATAATAGGGGGTGGTGGTTTAAAGGGATTGACATCTTCAAAGAATTTCACAAATTTGGCGATGTATATACTCCGAGACTTGAGATCCATACACCGATAACCATTGTGCGAAGGACTATAGCCCAAAAAAAGAGAGGGAGACGAGCGAAAGGAGAACTTGTGAGAATGATAGGGATGGAGGTACGGGAAACATAGGCAACCAAAACTACGTAAGAACTCGTAATCAGGAGGACTATGAAAATGCAATTCAAAGGGTGTTAAATGTTGATTAGTGGGCGTTGGCATCCGATTAATGAGAAATACTGGTGTTTCAAACGCATAGTGCCAATAAGATAAATCAAGGTAAGAATGAGAAAGGAGAGTAAGACCCGTATCAACAATGTGTCGATATCGCCGTTCCACACGACCCATTTGTTCGTGAGTGTGTGGGCAGGATAATCGATGACCAATACCAACTTCTTAAAAGTATTTGTTACACGCGCGATATTCACCACCCCAATCCGTTTGTAAAGTTTTAATTTTAAGATTGAAGTGACGTTCAACTAAAGCTTGAAATTGTTTAAAAACCGTGAGAACATCATATTTGAAAGTAAGTGGGTAGAACCAAATATAGCGTGACTAATCATCGATAAAGATGACAAAGTAACGAAAACCATCAGAAGATAATAATGGAGCAGGACCCCAAACATCAGAAAAAATTAATTCAAGTGGCCTAGTGCTGCGTTTATTGCTTAAATATAAAGAAGTTTTAGCTAGCTTACCCATTGGACAAGAAGTACAGGGCTGACTCGATATAAAACTAGAATCAGAATTTAAATGACGCACAACACTATTAAACACACGGTAATGGGGGTGACCCAGCTGATGATGCCAAATAGGTGACGAGACAAGACTCGATAAAACTGAAAAAGCTTTTGGGGTAGACGTAGCAGCACCCAACGAAAAATGGTAAAGCCCCTGATTACTCGTCCCGGTAAGTAGAGGTAGATGAGTTGTCTGGTCCTTAACAACAAAAGAGTGAGGGTGAAATTCAAAATAGGCGTGATTATCTTGACATAATTTTTGAACCGAAATAAGAGACTTGGACGCATTAGGAACATGTAAGGCATTAGACAAGAGAAACGATTTAGAAGAAGAGGGAAGAATAATGTAACCAGTGTGATTAATGCTCATATGGTGACCATTCGCAGCTTGCAGAGTGTCAGATCCCTGATATGCCGTAGGATGATGAAAGGCAGAGAGGTCCGGAGTAATATGATGTGAGGCGCCAGTGTCCGAAACCCACAGGCTGATGGAGGCAGTGGACCGAGGGGATGAGTGGTTTGGGTAGAGTGTAGGCTGAGTTGCAACGAAACCAGCATATTGAGCTTGAGGGCTGGAACGATGAGGGCAAGCGTTGGCCAAATGCATTGTAGACTCGCAAATTAAGCACCGAGTCTTGGTTTGGAAAGGATGAGTAGATGAGGACGCACCACGGCGGTCAGATTGGTGACGCCCAGACCCACGGGAGAAACGGCCTCTGAAGGATCGTCCACGGCCTCTAGAGTGAGAGGTCTGATCTCTCGATGCATAATGAGCAGACGGAGGAGGAGTTGGAAGCAAGCCTTGACCGGAGGACGGCATCGAAGAAGTATAATCTGAATTGACAAAGTCATGTGTCAATGCATAGTTGTGCAACTCTTCATTGGAGATGGGAGTTTCTCTCGAGTACACCATGGATTTCAGGGCACGATATTCATCATTCAAGCCTCGAAGAATGTAGATGATGAATTCAGCTTGCGACGGTTGCTTGCCAATAGCCGTTAAAGCATCATAAGCCGATTTGGCCTTGCTCAAGTACGCTCCAATGGGTAAATTATTCTGTTTGATCGTGATTAGTTGGTTTTGCAAACAGAGTTGGGTGGAAAATGATGGATTGGCAAGGGACGTTTGGAGAGCACGCCAAATTTCATGAGACGTCTTTTTGCCAACTGCAGTCGGCATTGTTTCCTCAGACAGCGAGGAAATAAGAAGGCTTTTGATTAAACTATCTTGTTGAATCCACGCGGCAAAGACTGGGTTGGGGATTAAAGCACCAGTGGAGGAAGGAATAAACGACGGCGGACAGGGGATGCTACCATCGACATAGCCGTAAATCTGATTGCCAGTGAGAAAGGGTTCCATTTTGATTAAACTACCATTTGTTCCCAACTTAATTGGCAAATTTTTGGTTCGGTTTGGTCAATTATATCGGTTTCAACCAAACCGAAAACATCCATACATCTGTATAGTGTTGTTACCTGTCCAGGTATCTGCTCTTTCGGGAACCGGACAGTAGGGTTATTATTGGTCAGAGAAAACCGAGATCCACCCGGTACCCGGTTCGTTTATCCACCCGGTAAGATAACGGTCCTGGAACGGGTAAAAAAATAACCGGTACCCGATAGAGTATCCGATAACAAATCATATATTAATTTTTAGATGTTATATTATTTATTTTAATTTTTTTAAGGGATTTTTGTATTAAATTTATTTGTCGGATGAACTCGGAACCGGTCCGGACCGGTATCCACCCGATAAGTTATTGGATAAGTAGCGGTCCAAAAAATATACCCGATATTAGTTATCCGTCCGGACCGGATAAAACCGGTAACCTAACGGTTCGGTTCCAGGGAAAGTGGATACCCGGACCGGACCGGCAACAGCACTACCGGACAGATAAGTTACCAGTTCTACCCAGTCCGGACAGATACCATATCAGGTACATTTTTTGGGCCGGTACCGATCCTATATCTTATCTGGTGGATACCGGTCCGGACCTATTCCAGATATATCTGATAAAAAATAAATTTAATAAGAAAAACCCTTACGAAAAAAAATTTAAAATCAGTAATATAACATCTAGCAATTAACATCGGGTAACTTATTAGATACAGGTTAATTTTTTTACCCATTGCACACCGTTATCTTACCCAAATGATGAATAAACGGACTAAAAATTTTGAACTGGATATGATGAATCTCGATTCTCCAAGACCAATAACAGCCCTACATAAGTACGCTTCCGGCAAGTCTAAGAGCATTTGTAGCGGATGGAGTAAAAGTTGTCCTATCTCAATAATAGGGAGGGATTAGACTAAAATATGTGCAAATGCTACAATTTCAGCTTACTCATATTGGGCTGGCCCACAAAATAATTTTAGAGGAAAGACTGGTCGCGCGAAAATATAGCAGTTCCCTCCGAAACCCCAAAATTATTTTTCTTCATCTTCTCTCCTACTGTGCTACTCCTACATCATCTATTTTCCGACCAATAGTGTTTCGATCAATATACATTCGTTGTTGAATATAACCATTGTTTGATGTAGATCCTCCACCAATATTTGAGAACTGATTTTGAGCAAGAATTATAGTTTCTTCAATATTTTCATCTGATGATGACTCCAGAATATAAGGATCGTCATCAAAAAAAGACTCCATTGATGAATGCGTAGAAAAAATAGAATATCAATTTGAATGTAATACTTGAAATGCAGTATATATTAGTTAAAATTAGACAATTGGTGTATTACATATAAATGCAACTAAATATATTGAGATGCAAGTGAATATGACCGTTGAAATAAAAAAGACCGTTGAGCAGTATACTTCTTTCTCCTTATGAAACAGAGGAAGTGAGTTGTGAGCAGATATGGAAGTGAACAAATATGAAAGTGAGCATATATGAAAGTGAAATTTTACCGTTAAAAATTTGACTATGTCCACATACTTTTATTCCAAAACAAAAAGGAATCAAATAAAGTAATTGGGTCCCAATCAAATAATGTCTTTTTGATTTTATTTTTATTAAATAGAGATTAGAGTAAGGAATTTGGAAAAGACTCAAAAGTAACACATACCTCCAAAATTAATAAAGTTATCAAATAGAGAAAATTTTAGGGATTATTTTAGTCCATCTACTACAAATGCTCTAAGAGCATTCACAATAGTGTCCTTGTAATTATCCTTAAAATATTCTCTATTTATTACATTTATCAATTTTGAGGGGTCATTTTAGTTTAGATACTTTTTCAAATTCTTTACTTTACACCCTATTCAATCAAAATAAAAATATTAAATATAATGTGTCATCATTAATATAGGAGAGAGAACATGAGAACACAAAAAATGAAGAACAATGGCATGACATATAAAAGGAAATTTTGGGGTTTGGGTGGAAAATATTATTTATTGGCACAACAATAGAGATCTCTAAATATTTTGTGTGGGCCATCTTGTAATAGGGAAACTAAAATATTTTAACATATTTTAATTCACGATTTGAGGAATGGCAACTGTTTTTTCTCTCTAAGAAAGTTTCTCTCTGTCTATCATTTTCAAAATTCTTCTTCTATCTTCCGATCTTTCCTTCTACAATCAATCACTTTGATTTAAGTTATAGTTTACATCACATTTCTCACTGCATATCTCTCTTTTTCACGGTGGGATATAGTAGTGTTTTGTATTAACTGTTTTGCAGTTACCATGGATTCAGAAATTCTGAACAATCTTCTCAGATCCGGTCTTACTACGGAAGAAGAGACTCCGATTGAACTAACTGATGCAGATTTGGTTGATGGATTAGTCGAATGTGGTGCAAGTGTGTATGCTAAGGTTTTCTCTAAGAAGGACGCATTCATTAGTCTACAAGGTTTTGGTTTAGCCATGTCACTAGCATGGAACTGCAAAGGTATACGAGTTTCAAGATGTAGGGCCTCCTTTTTGCAAATCTTTTTCCCAACAGATAAAGATAAAGAGCGTATCATGGAACAAGGGCCATGGTGTTACGATAATAATCTCGTCTTGATGCATGATTGGGAGAAAGACATCATTCCCTGGGAACTGCCGTTTGATACATGTACTTTTTGGATTCAAATTCGTGGGCTGTAGGAGCAGTTTCTCACAAGGGATGTTGCTTGTCGCTTAGGCAACAATTTTACGGATTGTGACCATATTGAACTGCGTATGGACAAACAAGGAAAACGGTTCTTCCTACTAAGAGCAGTTGCAACAATCCTGTTAGACGTCTTGTTCGACTCAAAGTTGGGGATACTGTGGCGCAAGGATTCTTGGCATATGAAAGGCTTCCAAACATGTGCTTTCACTGTGGCAAAATGGGCCATTTAATTCGTCAATGCTCTAACATACTATCAGGAGATGATCTGCGTACAAAGGTTAATTATGGATTAAAGCACCGTTGGAAAAGTCTTGGGTTGAATTTAAACTTGTTGGTGAGGAGGAAGATGATACATCGGCTGTCCCCCCCCGCAAACTCACTATCTAACTGGTGAGTGTTCCAGGGCTTCAAAAAGATTAACTGTCAAGCGGTTTAGTCCTGCTCCAAATAAATTTGGATTAGCAACTGCCAATATTGAGGAAGTTACCGAACTTGGTGCAATTGACATGAATGATATTCAAGCACAGTCAAGCCTTATTCCAGATTTGTCTACAAAGCCATGTAAATTCTATGGTCCTTGCCCCCAATCAAAGGGCAAGGAAACTGTTTCTATGGAAGACATTGATATTGTGCAACCTGATTTCTCGTCTCCGACTAGACAGGTTTCACCTCAGGACATGAAACGTATGGAGGCTCTTAAATTCTTTAATTTTAAGAAGCAACAAGATGCAAAGGATGTCGATGACAATTCTGGTATCATGAAGGGTTCTCTTAAAAGACATGGAATGGAAGACGAGGAGAATACTCCATATAATAAACAGTCACTTTCCGGTGTTGGATTGGACTTTTCTTCTGATATTATCTCAACGGTGGAGACTACTCAGCAGTCCCGCCGATCACCATGAGTATCCTTAGTTGGAACTGTCGAGGATTAGGTCATCCTCGGGCAGTTCGAGCCTTAGTGAGTTTGGTTAAATATAGAAAACATGATATTGTTTTTCTTATTGAAACCAAACTCAAGTCTAGTGAATGGTCTTCAATTATTAGGAAAGTTAAACTTTTTAATATTTTAGATGTCGAATGTAATGGTAGAAGAGGGGCAATAGCCCTCCTCTGGTCTAGGAATGTCAATGTTTCTGTAAAGTCTTTCTCCTCTCATCACATAGAGGCTATTATTAATGAAGATTTAGCTTACTCCTGGCGTCTTACTGGCTTTTATGGTCACCACGAGACATCTAAACGACATTTCTCTTGGGAACTGTTAAGACATGTGGACAGTTTATCTCAATTGCCCTCGATTTTTATCGGTGATTTCAATGAAACCCAACATGCTTCAGAGCAACTGTCTACGAGACGGCTTAGGCCATCTTATCAAATTAACAAGTTTAATCAGGCAATTACTGATTGTGGGCTTCAAGATATGGGTTTCTGTGGTCATCCATTTACATGGTCAAACAATTTCTTCTCACCATTTACTACAAGGGCCAGATTGGACAGAGCGCTTGTGAGTCTTGATTGGAAAACTATGTTCCCAGATGCTAAATTGATTCATGGGGCCACATTTCACTCTGACCATGTTCCTTTGTGGTTGCAACTTGCTAATCTTCGACTTATTAAGAATAGACCCAAACCTAGATTTAGGTTTGAGGCTGGGTGGACAATGTACAAAGGAAGTCGAGAGGTTGTTAAGACTAAATGGTCTGAAACAAGAGATTCAGACCCTGGACTCAAAGTCTTTATCGGGATCTGAAACTGCAAACTTGGTTTACTGCAATGGAAACGCAAAGAATTGGGTAATATTCCTAAGAAGAATGAGGACAAACAGGAGGAGTTATCCGTTGTTCAACAAGGGCAAATCTCAGACATTTCTAAGATACGGGCCACTAAACTAATCAAGGAGATTGACAAATACCATGAGACAAATGATATTTATTGGGCTCAAAGAGCAAAATTTGAATGGTATACAAAGGGAGACCGTAATACTGGATTTTTTCATGCTCTGTCAGTACAGAGACACAAACTGAATCTGATTACGAGGTTGCAAAATGAACATGGGGACTGGATTATTGATATCAATCAGATCAAGAACATGGTTGTTGAATTCTATCGAAATCTTTTCACCTCTCAATCGAATGGTGTCATTCCTTTGGTGAATCATTTAAATACACCAAGAAGACTCTCAACTTAGAGAGATGAAGCTTTCACTGCAGATGAGGTTAAAACGGCATTGTTCTCCATGAAAGGACTTAAATCTCATGGGCCTGACAGACTGTCTGCCTTGTTTTTTCAAAACAACTGGGAAACAGTTAGTGATGATTTGACCAAGATGACATTACAGTGTGTTAATGAGGGGTTGATTTTAATGAAATCTAATTTCACTCTGATTACTTTCATCCCTAAGATATCCTCTCCATTATCTTTGAATCAATTCAGGCCTATAGCTCTTTGCAGTGTTACGATGAAAGTAATTGGGAAGGTGATTGCTAACAGATTGAAGGAATTTCTTCCTCATTTAATTTCTACTTCTCAGAGTGCCTTTGTCCCACAAAGGCTCATTACAGATAACATTTTACAAGCTTATGAGGCTCATCATTTAATTAAAAAGAAAAAGCAAGGAGCGGTGGGTTATATGTCTATTAAGCTAGACATGGTCAAGCCATATGACCGTATTGAATGGTCATTTTTACATGCTATGCTAATTTGATTAAATTGGGCTTCACAGAGCATTGGATTATGGTTATAATCTCTTACGTCACTTCTGTGACATATGTTGTTCTAGTGAATGGGGAACAAACAAGATTCATTCACCCAGGGAGAGGTTTAAGACAAGGGGACCCCCTGTCTCCATATCTTTTTATTTTGTGCACTGAAGGCTTAATCGCTCTTATTCAAGAAGCAATTGCACAAGGATCAATTCATGGGATTCGTGTAGGGAGCAATGACCCGTCTTTCACTCATCTCTTATTTGCCGATGACACTCTTTTATTAGGAGTGGCTACGGTTCAGGAAGCTACTGCTTACAAGGCTATTCTACAACAATACGAGGAATTGTCTGGACAGTTGGTGAGTGTCCAGAAATCCTCGATATTGTTCAATCCGAATGTGATTCAGACAACACGAGATTCTATCTCAGGCATTCTTGGTATGCCAGAAACAGACTCCCATGGTAAGTATCTAGGTTTGCCAATGGTCATAGGTGCTTCAAAAAAAATCATTTTCTCATCTCTTATAGATAAGATGAAGCACCGAGTGTCCGATTGGAAACCTCGAAATACTTTCAAAAGCGGGTAAAGAGGTCTTCATTACATCAGTTTTACAGGGCATTCCTATCTATGTTATGCAATGCTTTCTCCTCCCTATACAAACATGTAAAGAGATGCACATGCTCATGGCTAACTACTGGTGGGGGGGATAATACAGACGAGAAGAAAATACACTGGTGCTCTTGGCAATCATTAGCTAAACCTAAAGAGCTAGGGGGTTTGGGATTCCATGATTTACATTTGTTTAATAAGGCTCTTCTTTGTAAGCAAGCTTGGAATCTGTTCGTGGATCCATCAACTCCTTTGGCCAAACTTTACAAGGACATGTACCATTTGGACACTGATTTCTGGAACGCCTCTCTTGGTCGCAGCCCAAGTTATACATGGAGAAGCATAATATTAGTCAAGGAATTGATGAAAAAAGTTGTTATATGGACGATTGGCAACGGAAGGACAATTAATATTTGGAAATCTAAATGGTTACCACATACCTGGAATCATCTTCCAATTACTAGAGAGCCTCATAACTCGTCTGTTCAATTTGTTGCGGGTCTTATAGATCAGAACACAGGAAGAAGGAATACTGATTTCGTTCGACAAAATTTTTAGAGCATAGATGTAGATCCAATCTTATCTATCAATTTACAAAACACAAATCAGGAAGATACACCAAATTAGGAACCAGATGCACACGGTAAATTCTCGGTCAAAAGTGCCTACAACTTCTTTTTCGATTTACAAGAAAAGGCCAATTCTACTCAAGCATCTACATCACATAAATCTACCATTTTCAAACATTTGTGGAAAACTAAAATGCAAGGAAAGCTTAAACACTTCATGTGGAGAAATATCACAGATTCACTTCAACGGTTGCAAACTTACAGAAAAGAAAGATTCCAGTTAATAATCAGTGCTACTTATGTGGCTCAGATCTGGAAAATAGCATGCATGTGTTCAATAATTGTTCTTACACTAAAGAGCCGCTAAAAAATCGTTATTTCAAGGATTCAGAAGTTACACACCGTTCTTTTTCAGATCTATATGCTTTCAAGCTTAAGGAGTTGAATAAGGAGCGGTTTGTCGAGTGGTGTACCTGTTTGTGGTTCATTTGGAACTCACGGAACCAAGTGATGAAGGGTCATCAACTCCGATCTCCGTTGTCGCTGTCGGAAGCGGTGTCTACCTTCATCTTATCTCAGGCTTCAGTGGCGGATCTGTTGAGAGCAGGGTTTCAAGAGGAAGGTATTGGATAGTGTATAGGATTGGTGTTCCTCCGATTTCCGATGTGTTTGTGATGGCTGTCTTCTTTTCTCTCAGCTGCTACGGCGGAGATTTAGAGAGTAAATGTTTGTGGATTATATTTAGGATTTGTCTGTATGTTATTTTCTATATTTATAGATAGAATATTAGGTCTATTAGGTTAGTGTTGGGCCTCATCTAGGCTTTGCTGTTTGTAGGCCTCTGCACTATTTTGGGCCAATCCTTTTGGCCCATTTAGTCTTCAGGCTAGGATTACATTGTAGATTTATTCTTGCTTGTTTATTTATATAATCGCTTATTTATAAAAAAAATTATATTTTAATTCACCTTGCCCATTATTGAGTTAATAAGACTTTTCGAAAATCTAGCGTGGGTGATCTACACTAATATTACACACTACCCAGACCACTTTAATAAAATCAGGCGCGCGATTAAATTTACATTTGATCTGCCCCACTTTCCGAAACCACAAAAATGGCGGAAGAAGCTGTAAACCTGGAAACCCAAGATTCAGTTGAAGCTACTATACAAACAACCGTCCAAGGCGGCGGCGGCGGAAGTGACTCCACTAGTAATAATGTCGAAAGCTCCGCCGTAACCTCCACCGGAGAGGGAGAGAAGTCTCTTGAGCTCTCCGACGAGTTAATGGAAAAAGCTTCCAAAGCTGCTAAGGACAACGACTATGCAGAGGCTGCTGAGCTTTATAGCCGTGCTTTGGAAATTAGGTTCGATTTTTTTTTTCGAGTCGTGTTGATAATTTTATCGAGTTTGGTTTTCGACCGAGTATCGAGTGGGTATGGGTACATTAAAATGTGAAGGAAGTTATAAAATTGCTCTAAACAAGTAGGGTTTTAATGGTAATCATCGGTTGTTTTGGTTATGGATCAATAATTTCTTGTTTCAGTCGACCAGTTAACGAAGTGGGTTTTCGGGTCGAATACGGAGCCAATACTGGTTATTAGTAATATTTTAAAATTCTTCCTTGATTTGATTAAGTTTGTTTTTAAATATTTTCATAATATTTTTTTAGTGCATTTTTAGTAATGTAGTTGAAAAGCTAATCATTGTTAATGAAAAACCTAAAATTTCGACTAAAAGGAAAATTTCCGAGGAGTATAGTTCCGTGAAATGATTGGTATCCTTGTCTATTGGGTTCGAAGTATTTGTTTCTCTTGATTGTTGCATTTGTATAGACACGTAGGGTTTTGAATTAATTTGTGTTACAAAAATTAGGGATATGCTTATGTTTGTTTTGGAAATTTGTTCGAGCAGCAAAATTTTATTTTTCGTTCTTTTTGGATTTGACGTTATATGTTTGAATATCACTATTTTTGTTCTGATGTGTAAATGCTATCTAGCATTTAGATAATTCATGATGTTGCCAACTGGTGATGATATTCTATCAGTATAATTGTTTGAACACTTAAGAAGAGCTACTGAGTGGTATGAATAGAGAGATGTTTCCCTTTGTTAGTGTACTACTGTTCCGGTCATTTATGTTTTAAGAGTTGTCTCAGAATGACGAGTTCCGAAGTAAGAATGAGACTGTCATTGCCTTTTTCGGGAAACAATATTAGAAATTCGATTTGACATAGGTGAAGCAGTATTTTTGTTTCTCTTCTCTTATTGCTATTTTGTTCAACAGTATGACAATATAAATATGACTTTGTTCTTATGAAGGTATGATAGTGTTATGATCTGAATTATATTGTGTCTTGTGTTCTAGGCTTCTTTAATTATATTTGATGTCTTGTGCTCAAATTATTTTCTAAGGGTTGCACACTTTGGTGAACTTTCTCCGCAATGTGTCAATGCTTATTACAAATATGGTTGCGTTCTACTTTACAAAGCCCAAGACGAGTCTGATCCTTTGGGCTCTGTGCCAAAGAAAGAGAATGAATCTGAACAAGACTCTAAGAAGGATGGATCATCTGTCAGCGTGATTAATGGCGAATCCTCTAGTCCAAGTACTGCTAATGAAAGTGAAATTTCAAATAATCAGGAAAACTGCCCTGATGGTGGTGAGTATTTTCACCTATCATGATATGCATTTTTGTGCATGCTTAATTAGCTGTGAGTAGATATAGAAGGAAACTGATGATATGAAAGTGAAACAAAAAGACTGATGTTACTTATGCTTGCATACTCCACCTGTACTTTTTTAGTTATGTGGTTTTTCTTTCTGGATATCCCAAAAAGTTGCCCATTTGTGAGATAAAGAAGAGTGAATTTTAGATGAGATATACTTTAAAAACTTTCTTAAAATATCTGCAAAATGTATGCTACAATTTGGAGTTTAAATTTCTTGAAGTATCACTTAAGGGAATTTGTCACCAGACTGTTGACAGATTGCACGTACCAGTTAAGTTCTTCTAGCATCCTTGAACTTAACATCGTGTGCTCACTGTATAGGTAAAATTGTTAGTCCAATAGTTTGTTCTATTATTTTAAGCTTTAATGTGTATTTTATGAAAATTGTTTCATAAAAATGAAGTAGTTGATTAAGTATATCTTTCTGAGGCCTCTTCTTTTTCATGTTTTAATAAATTCAACTATTTAATTATTGCACCACTATCCTTTGATTTGAGCCCTAAATTTTTTGTTATGTTACTCTCAGATTGTGTCTATGTTATGATCTTGACAATTATTGAACTCTTTATGTTCCAGAAGAGAAAAATCAGGAAGAAGAATCCGAGGACAATGATGATGATGGTGGTGATGATGATCTTGCTGAAGCTGATGAGGACGAATCTGACCTAGATTTCGCATGGAAAATGCTGGATCTTGCAAGGGCAATTGTTGAAAAGCACTCGGGGGATACAATGGAGAAAGTTGATATATTATCAGCTTTAGGCGAGGTGGCTCTGGAAAGAGGTCTGTCTTTTATAGAACCGTAACTTACAGTGTGCTATATGTGCTGCCTACTAACTTGTTGTTTGATGTGGTACTTGTCATTTTATTTGTCTGCAGAGGATGTTGAAACTTCCCTTAGTGATTATCTGAAAGCGCTGGAAATTTTGGAGCGTTTGGTTGAACCTGACAATCGATTTATTGCTGAACTGCATCCTTCTTGCTACTTGATTTTAAATTTTTGTTTTTACTTGCAAAACTTAAATTAATGAGGCTTCAGATTTTGATCGGCTATACATATTTATACTTTTTATTTCCCTTAACTGCACCCCAGAAACTTTAGGATCTGTTTGTGTTTGGAAATTGGTAGCAAGCCTCAGGAAGCTATTCCGTACTGCCAAAAGGCTATATCCATTTGCAAGTCGCGAGTGCAACGGCTTAGCGATGAGATAAAGAATTTTTCAGGATCTACAGAAGCTTCTGATTCTGTCAAAAGTCTTCAACGCTCTTTCAGCACATCTGGATCAACTGATTCTCTAGCAACCAAAGAAGCTGAAATTGAAACTCTTACTGGTCTTGCAAGTGAACTGGACAAAAAAGTAAGCTATGAGTGAATATGAGCTGTTTATCACATAAAATGCATTTTAGCTATGCAACTAAGATTCGTTCTTTCCTTGCAGCTTGAAGATCTTCAGCAACTCGTATCAAACCCATCATCGATCCTTGCAGATCTTATGAACCTGGTAAGTGCGAAGGCTAGAGGAGCTAACAATTCTGATGCTACAGGCGGCCCTAGTTCTTCCCAAATGGCTACTGCCAACATCAGCGAAGATGTTGACTCTCCAACATTGTCAACAGCTCACACAAATGGTAGTAATTCTGCAGTAACACATCTTGGTGTTGTGGGAAGAGGTGTAAAACGGGTAAATTTGAACCCTATAACACAAGAGGCAGCCAAGAAACCTACTCCAGGTCCATCACCAAACACTGGCGATGGCAATGCCCCTTGAAGTATGCGAATGGCTGAATCTCAGAACTATCATGATCAAGAAACATTATCAGGATCACCCAATTTGCATAAAAAGAATTTGAATAGCTATTAACTTATCCATTTGTGACTTGAGACCGCCTGCTTATTGTTGCAAAGTTTTCAGATTTGAATTGCAATCAAAGCGTTTAATCGGTATGCTTGTTAAGTACAGATGCTTATCGTCTATAAAATTTCTGACTGCTTATCACCATTTTAGTCTGGCAAAACTCTCTCCCATAGCCATTAGCCCCTTACTCGCGTAATTAGGTATAATTTTGACCCAACCCGATGAAGCCCAAATCCAACCTTACCTTAATGAATTCGGCTTTTGGGTTGATTTCAGGTAAGGATCGGGTTATGAATTTTACAATTCAAAATCCGTACGGTAAGGATCGGATTATGGGTATAGGATAAATGCAACCGGTGCCTACCCTTTTAATATCATAAAAATGTTTTACTCCGTAATAAAATTATAATGGTAATTATTATATTATAAATTTAACTACTAAAAATTATTCAAAAAAGGAGTTTTTCCTTACAACCTAATTTAATGGGGTTAGGAAAATCTAACTTTAAATCTGGACCATTAGATCTTGGTGGTTATTATAGTAAATTTGTTGAGTGATTAGAGAGATTAGATATTGACGGTTATTATATTAATTGTGCATAAATTAGTATAACCTAACTATTAAATGTTAGGTTCTAACTAAGTACAATATTGATGATATAGAGTAACGAGGAAAAGTGAATTATTTTCTGAAATACTCCTTACTGGTAGAGGATAATTGATTTTTGAATTGGGGAATTTTAGTAGATTGACACCTTTTGGTGCAAATTTTCTTCCCCAACTTCATCTTCTCCCTCATGACACCACCACCAATACCAAACACCACCACTATCAACACAACTATAACGAACCATAATCACCACAACAACAATACATACCCCACCAACACCACAACCATCAAACATCATACACCCTTATCTCTTATTCACACCTTTCTTCTCAAGTCACAAAACCCACCACTACCACCAACCTCCCACTCCCCATCATCAATTAAAATCACCAATAACCTTCCCCATCCCTAATTGTATTAAACTAGAAACCCAACTTTCACCCACAATTAAAAAATCAAAACCCTAACCCCACCCTTAATTGAAGCCGTGATTGCTTGAGGCAAGGGGATATGGTCGCGGTTTTGGGACGGTAGAGGGTGATGGCCCCGATTTAGGATGGTCGGAGTGGGGGTCGCGGATTTGGGGTTGTTTGAGTGATGGAGGTGGTAACCGAGGATTTGGGGGGTACAATGTGGTGGTCGCGATTTTAGGATGGTAGGAGGGGGGTGGTCGCAGATTTGTCATTAAGGGTAGTATAATATATTTACCGGGGAGGGGTGTTACCCTTTTGCAACAAAAAAGCTTTGTCGTGCTCCAAGTTAAAAATTGGCACCAAAAAATGTCAACGAGCCAAAATTCCTATTCAACTGTCCCCTGCTATGGATAGTCTAATAGTACCTAACATTCATTTCTTTGTAATATGATGTCCATCCAATCTACATATCTTGATGCTTGCTAAGGACTCACTTGAAGAGGTCTTGAATGGGTTTCGTGAATACCGTTACAAGCCAGGTGGACAAAATCTTTGATTTGACCAATTCTTGGTTCGTTTTGATAAAAATCACTAACTTGAAAAAGTCTCTATTAATTAAATGCAACATGATTATATTATATTATATGCACTACAATTTCTCTTTTGTAATACGAAAAATACAATGTAGACATGCTAACAACTAATTTTAATTTAGGCTAATGAATAAGAAACTCCTCATTTGTACTACTGAACCAATCTAATGAGTTTTTGTTCGATGGCCATCAAACAACACATCACTAGCGAACGCATACCTTCATCTACATATGTGCCACCACCTTCTCCTATCCCGACTGCTCTAGGCTCGCGATCAGCAACCGATTCACGCACGTCGGAATTAATTGAAAAGCTGAAAAAAGTCCCCGAATTGATTCTTCCAAGGCGTGCACATCACCTCTCTTCTGTTTCTATTTCCTCCGCGCCTCTCCATCCCTCTTCGCGCCCTGATGGCAATATCATCGACTACCAGTGGCTTCGGTTGAAGGATTATGATGCCGTGAATCAAGTCCTGAGATCTGCCACGGAAATTGGAACATTCATGATATATGATCATGGCATACCAACCCTTGATTTACAAAAAATTTCTTCCCTCCTTGAAGAAGCCAACATGTCCTTGTTCGGGGAATTATCGAGTAATCAATGTTTTTGGTCCTCTGTCCATTTGCATCATCAGGCGCATGTAAGAAATGTAATGGGATTGGAGAACTTCCGGATTTTCAGGTAAATTATTTAATCGTCACCCTTGTATACAAATTCTGGTTTCGTATTATGTAAACACAAAAATGCAGCCATCGAGCAAGTACTAATGTATGAATCTTTATATTTATATGTAGCCAAAAAATAGAAAATGCAATTGGGAAACTTGAAGGGATCTCAAAAGATTTGGTAGAGGTCCTTTTCATCGATCAGAGTTCAGATCGAACGATCGGATCAAGCTCGATAATATTGCACAAGCATTATGAATTTTTTGATGACAGTCATCAAGATTACCATTATGACCATGTACAACTCCGCCAAGAAAATTCGGATACATTCGCTCTCAGCCTCCTCCTTCCTCTTCCTCCACAAAATGATGACTCAATGACCTCAGACACAGTTTTTGTCACCATTGGAGAACAACTCAAGGTATATATGAAATTACTAATGACTTCAATTATAATAACATTTCGTTTCACCTTGCACGGGCAGCTGCCCGTGCATATACTATATATATCATGAGTTTTAAACCAAACGAGTTCTGGCTTAGATGGTTCGGCATGTATTCTGGTTCCGCCCTGTCTGCTTGGTATCTTGTAAGTGCCTACATTGTTGGTTATGATCACCATATATTTGATATAACAGGAATCGAATTTAATGGCGAACAAGAATTCGACGAAAACAGTGGAAGGGATGCCGAATTTGAAATGGACGCTGTCTTCTTCAGGACAGCAGAGCTCCTTTTCTATCGAGATGAGGTGCTCATTGTCGGACATTAGCAACCTTCGTCAGCCAAATATTAGGATGATTTCCCTGACTGATCAACTACTGTTTGTCCTTATTTTGATGTTATTGTTCAATGTATTAGTTTCATATAGTAATGAGTTGATGAAGTGAGGATATTGCATTGACCTAGTGTGTAAGAAGCTTTCGAATAGAGATATTGAACTTATATGTTCGATTCTCTTTACGTAAGGGGATTGAGGATTTTGAAAATATGAAAGAAAAAATTATTGCATTGACGTGGTGTGTAAGAAGCTTTCGAATAGAGATATTGAACTTATATGTTCGATTCTCATTATGTCAGGGGATTGACGATTTTGAAAGTATGAAAGAAAAAATTATTGCATTGACTTGTGTGTAAGAAACTTTTGAATAGAAATATTGAAATTGTATGTTCGATTCTCATTATGTAAATGAATTGAGGATTTTGAAAGTACGAAAGATAGAATGTGTTTACAACGTACATACCGTAAGATACAAGATCTTGAATATTGAGGCCACTCATGGCTTCTAAACAAGGTTTCATCACTCAATCATTGAAATGAGCAATTGTTTTTTCTTTCTTTCGGTTATAAATAAAGTACACTACAGAGAATGAAACAAGATAGAGGGAGAAAGTATTTTCTTATTGCCTTCTTTAAGAGTGTAAACACAATGTGTTGAAGTCCTATTTATAGGCTTCTTCATAGAATGCTAATGGTCACATAACTAATGGATATACTTATTACATAATCAATATCTCTAAACCAAAAGACATCTATATTCATAACACTCCCCCTTAGATGTCTAATAATCAAGAACATGTATCGTTAAAACCTTACTAGGAAAAACCTTATAGGATAAAATCCTAGTGAAGGAAAAAGAGTGCGCCATTTCCAATATACACATATAATGTTGCCTCATTAAAACCTGTTTGGGACAAAAACCTGGATCAAGGAAAAAGAGTACAACGCATATTAAGTCTCGTTTGCGTCGCCAAGCGAATTCCCGCGTTAACAGCTTTCCATGATTTGGTAACGAATTCACATTCACATCGGGTTCTCCCGTCAACTTTGCGAAGTCAAGCGAAATAGCCAAGCCAGTCAGTAGAAGGGCAAGGTGAGCACATGGAAAGAAAAGAGAGGCATTACCAGAAGGAAAGTAGTCCAACTCAATTCCCCCTCATGACCACATCATTTTACATCCTTTAGTGGACGTAGTCCCATACCTTGGATGATCTTTCATAGTTGAGGTAGAGAGTAGTTTAGTGACAACATCTTCCAAATTTTCACAGAGTAGTTTAGTGACAACATCTTCCAAATTGTCACATAACCGATGTGGCAATCATCAATTTTCCACAAAGATTGATGGTATGTGTTTTGTTGTATCCCATTTGATACATCCTTATTTGGTTGTGTAATACTTGCAAAATCATTTTCTCACACAAGGTCATCGGAACAATTTTCATATTATAAGACACAAGTAATATGATCTTCTGGATCAAATTTATCAATCAAACGCATTCACGTTTTTCTTCGTGTATTCAAAAATTATGCGTGTTTAGGTGATATTGTCGCATATCTATTGTGCATTTAAATGGTGTAATCAATTATAAATGCACCATAATGTGTAAACACGCATAATTTTTATACACATCTACACAATCAGTTTTCTATAAATTGAATATGTTTCACTGGAACAATCGCATATCTATTGTGCATTTAAATTCATCTAAACCTTTGTGTTGATAAATGGTGTAATCTGCCGCAATAGCTTAATTGGGATTTTGTATGACAAACAAAACAATCACTTCTTTACTATCACTTATATTATATAGTACTTCAGGACCAAATAATTCTTTTGCATTTTCTCTTTGCATTAATAATGCGCATTTATTCACATCTAGTGATATTATAACATTTGAGGTGCTCAAAACTTATCAATAATATTTCATCGTAAATTTGTTCTTTAATAAATTTACTACTTTTGGATGCTCTTCAGGAGTTCCAATAATACTTCCATTATCGCAAACTTGCTTCCTCATCTTTACATGCAATACAATATCATGTAATATCATTCTTATAACATTCTTTGGTTAATTAGTCACTAGGAAAACCTTGTGGACAAAAACCTTGTGGAAAAAGAGAGTTGTTTCTCCTTAGATATGCCTCAAGTAATTGTCTCATTAATAACCTTACCAAGAAAAACCCAGTGGGAAAAAACTCGGTGAAGGAAAAAAGAGTACAATGCATATCATATGTCCCCCTGATGAAATAATCAGTAGCATGTCCAAATCATGTCATTATTACTTATCTTGCATGATCGCGCAATCATATTTTCTTTTTAAGATATACATTAGAATTGATTCTTCAAGACCAAATTCATATCTTTCGATCCTCAAGACCAAGTTGAATTAGCTTGTATACACCTTTACAAGGTATTTGATTCCAAATCCTTTTTGTAGATAATTTTATAGCAATTGAGAACTCTTCTGGAGTTACTGCGCTATTTGTTCATGATAATTTAGTAATTGAGAACTCTTCTGGAGTTTCTATAATTTAGAATCGGATCTTCAGTGATATCATGAATATTCAGGTTATCAACAAGAATAATTATATAAGTTATCAAATGAAGATACATAAGATTCAGATCAATTCACACAAATTAACTCAAATGTTTGACCCCATATAATAAACAAACAAATATATCATATAATCACATTTCATATAATAAGAATGCAAAATAAAGCATATATGATATCCTATCGATAAATTTATATATTCACATGAAATTGAATAGAAAGACAATGCAAAAATGTCTAACAATGCAGTTCGAACTGTAATCCATCTTTCGGATGGCTTTCACTTTATTCAAGTATTTATCATATTAACTCAACTGAGTTAAGTTCCCGGGAACATAGATATGTGCTTCAGGCACCATAAATGTACAAATATGTGCTTCACGCATCATACATTTCTTTACATGTTTTCATGTATACTTATTCTTAGCATGCTATAATACAAGTCGTATACGCATTTCAAGAGGATATATTTTGTTGCTACCAAACAAATACAACTTTAATACCTTTTATCAATAGGCATGTTGTGACACCTTAATAATCATTTAGTGCATAAGGGTACTAATACTTTGTTACAAAACTTACTTCAGTTATTTTCACAAGTACCCACCAAACACATATAATGTACTAATTTCATGTTTCATTAGACTTCAGGTCTAATTTTCTCAGTTGTATAGTGAGTTCAGCAATAGTAAATATAACTGTAACCGTTCCATATTTTCTTAGACTTCTCACCTTATACAATGAGTTTAGTTTACTCTTGATTGTGTCTTTTCTCTTTGGACATTCACAAATATATGTCTATTCACTTAAAGACTTAAGATCCTCATATTGCTTGCATCATATAGATTTTTTCATTTGTATGCAATATTTCTTGTCGACAATCTCATTTTCCTTTCTCGTTCCACCATGTTCAAGATAATTGAGATCTCATTACATTCATGAATATTAACATGTAAATGTCTTCCAGACATTTGTAATATCTTTAACTTATTCATGAGTTATATTAGTCATTTACCTCTTCTGGAGGTGTTCATCTTCTAGACCATCATCAGATATTTATTCTTTTAGATTTTAGATGGTGGAACTATTTGATATATAATGGTTCTTCAGGAACCATCACTCTAATTTGAGCTTTACAACTGGTATATAATTTCATTATTATTCTGAAGTCAGAATTGTGTTTGGTAGTGAACTTCTGGTTCATAAATGTCCTTTGAATTTCTTGTTCATATTTATCCTTTGAACATCTGGTTCATATTTATCACTTGAACTTCCAGTTCATATTTATCACTTGAACTTCCAGTTCATATTTACTCATTTTGAGGATCATATAATATAAGGATATTTCAGTATAATTTTCCAGTTGTATATTCTCTCTCCCTCAATGTTGAAAACATTGGTACATTACAACGGAAAATTACTATTTCCGAGTATATAGATGTTTATACCTTATAGGTATGATGAAAATTCAAATCACTCATCCATCGTGCATATTGCTGAAATTATACGATGCATGGTCTAATTTCAAGGGTATTACATTTGATTTCTGACCAAACCAATTATATAAGGGGAGTTGTATGATAACTTTTCGGCTTGATGCGGAACATGTGTGGCTGCATGTAGTTTAACATTTCACAACAACCAATTAAGGGTGTATGCATGTACTGCAACATGCCCCTTAACAATCAACTGGGAGTTTACAACATGTTTCTCACAAAATTCTTCAAACTTGATATAAAAATTGACTCTCCAATGAGCATTCAATTGAGTTTCATATTACTACTCTTCGCATCCTACCTGATCCGGGATGGTCTAACTGGTCATACTAAATAACAAAGTTATCGCAAATCTCAAACTTCACGTTTGATATAAATATGTATATATTTCAAGTAATAATACATTAGCTCTTCCAGAGCCTTCAATTGACGTTGTTACATTATTTTCATATATTAGCTCTTCTGGAGGCTCCAATTGAAATTGCTCACGTAATAATTTACTCTTCAAGAGTCTTGACTTGATAATACTGTGCTACCGTCAAATATTAGCTTTTCTAGAGTCTTCAATACTTTTGTTATATTATTGGAATATGCTATCTCTTCGAGAGCCTCCAAATCAATTCCAATATACGCATATAATGTTCGAATCAAATAAAAACAAATTATCATCTGGACAAATATAAGTAAATTGTCTTCTGAACAAATAAAAATAAATTGTCTTCTGGACAAATATAACAAAACTTTAATTACGACATAAAATTATCTTCTAGACAAATTGTCTTCCGGACAAATATAAATTGTTTTCTGCAAATATAGACAAATTTATCTTCTGGATAAATATAAATTATTTTCTATTGTCCTCCAGACAAATATAAATTGTCTCAATGTATGTCAATAATAACTATAATTGAAGTTCCCAAATTCGAACGATTATAAACTCTCATAAAATAATTCACCAAATATTATGTGCATAAACTGGATGTAAAAGGTCTAATTAACCAATTTAATTGAGTCCACGATTTTATATAAGAAACCAAATAATTACCGAAGAATAAGAAAACATTATTGATTTGAATTTTGAATCATATAGGTAAAATATATATGGCAAACGAACACCAAAACAAACTAGACGCATGCTTACGTGTTTACTTTCTCCCTTTAATCATATTAGTATATATATGCCACATACAAAAATGATATATAACTCAAAAGTAATGAACGAATGCCATTGATTCTCAAACGGAAATTGTCAAAGGAAAACTAGCGAACCAACATAATAATACATTATGTCAATACTCATAAAAGGAATTTTATTCGCACCTTGAATCTCCCCGATAGTGTTACTATGCGACATGAAAATTGATACCGTTCTAAGATAACCATCCTAAAATCAAATTCATCAAATTCTTGATTATGGTTAGAGACTCGTGCTGATAACGTGTTATAAATAAAGTATACTACAGAGAATGAAACAAGATAGAGGGAGAAAGTATTTTCTTATTGCCTTCTTCAAGAGTGTAACTACAATGTGTTGAAGTCATATTTATAGGCTTCTTCATAGAATGCTAATGGTCACATAACTAATTAATATATTTATTACATAATCAATATCTCTAAACCAAAAGACATTTATATTCATAACAATTTCTCTATTTTCTTTCATTTTTTGAAACCGTATTATGTTACATGAAAGTCTTATTGTACCATAGAGGAATGTTTGTTAAATTTTATTTGATTAGAGGTCTTTTTGTTAAAATTGAAATATGAAGCAAGATTATATGTGACTGAATACGGTAAATGTGAAACTGAACTATAGCTTAATTTAAATATTGAAAATATTTAGGTATTTGATAACAATTTAAAAGAAGAGCCTTAAATCGAATTCTATTGACAACATTGCCTCTAGTTTAGTTCATTTATATATAAATAATATCTATAATAAATATTATTAGAAGAGAGAAATAATAATAATAATAATAATTTATACTATTAATAAAAATAATAATAACAAGAATAATAATAATAGTAATAATAATAATAGTAATGATAATAACAATAATGAAATGAATAATAATATTTATAATAACAACAAGGATAAAAATAATAAAAATAAGAATAATAATGGTGATGATAATAATAAAAATAATAGTAACAATACTGCTGATTAATAAAAATAATAATAGTGAGAACAATAATAATAATATAATAATAGTTGAATATTATCAATAGTGAAAATAATAAAAATAATAACAATAAGAATAATAATAATAATATATAATGATAACAATAAAAATAAAAAATAATAATATATTGCATTTTCTGAGTCATTTTATAAATGACGAACATTTTATGAGATCAATTTTTAATAGTCAATTTTAATTATTTAATTAAAGAAAAGTAAACCAAATATATCATCGTCAAAATTTTAGTCTAAGGTCGATCTAGAAGAATCAACTAATGGCGAGGGGATAGGGGGTATTTGTTATCTCTAGAAAAACTTTTTTTTTTGAATCGAAGGGGGTATTTGTTATCTATATTTGTAATATGTTTAAAATTCCTAGGTTGCCCTTAATTATATTTACTAAATTCAATTCAAGGGATAAGATCAAGAGTTTAGATGCTAAATACATCCCAAATACTTATTTCGGAGGACACTTTAATGGTCCGTTTGGACTGGGGTGAGCGTAGGTGAATTTAGGTGAAATTTATTATTCATCCGTTTGGAACCAGTTTTTTGTTTTTTTTTAAGGTTGATGTAGGTGCATCTAGGTTAATGTAGGTTAACACATTCTCCTCCATTCACCCTCAAATCGTTCACCCTCAAATCGGTGGGTAATGCTAGGTTAACGAATTAATTTTTTTATTATTATTAGATGAGACTAAACTACCCATCAATAATATTACTTTCCGTCAAATATTATTTGCCTCTTAAAAAAATAACTTCCCTCATCATACTTGCGTTTCTTGTCAACTCTTTCTTTCCTCTTGAAAAAACAGTTTTTTCTTGGCTGCTCTTTCTTTCTCGCTTGAATAATAAAAAGATCATATTTTTTTGTTCATCAATTTCAATCTGTGTGTACTATATTTGTTTGTTGCTACGTCTAGCTTTTTCTCCTAGTGCAATAATCAGTGTTAATCATTTTTTCAATTAATCATCTAATTATCTAATCACCTTTGTAATGTATGTAAATCAACATATACGAGCATTGACATATTCCTTGTTATAAATCCTTGTGTAATATATGTACTAATAATTAAGTACACGATATTTGTTATTTATGTTTATCTTTTGTTAAACATGTGTATGTGTATTTTGCTAAAGATTATTGATACGTTTCTTATATTTTTTATTATAGGATATATTTATGTTTTGTTAATGTTTTTATTTAATAACATTTAATTTACAAAAAAAAAGGTATTTTGTGTAGAAATAAAGAGAAGGATATTAATGCCAGTTTAATAGTTAATAATTTTATAATGTTATTTTCTAAGTTATTAATTATTTTGTTTTACCTAGTGAAGAGTAATTATATCCAAACAAGAATTATAATAGTTTCACCTACATTCACCTGCATTCCCCTAACCTAGGTTAATTTTAAATGATTACCCTCACCTAAATTCACCCCAGTCCAAACATACCATAAAAGCTTATTAGAAAAGTAAAGCTTATTAGAAAAGTAAAGCTTATTAGAAAAGTTCGCAAAAGTTTAGATGCCTAAATAAAAAAGTCAATTAACAAACCAAAAAAGTTTGACATACATTTGGTTGATACAATATCTAGCCTAAGTACGTAAATCACATAAAAGAAATCTATACTCCCTCCATTCAAATCTGTAAGGGATTTTTCACTTCACACAAATTTTTATACAAAATTAAATATATCTATTCACTAAATTTCTCCCTTTGCCCTACTCTGAATTTGGCCTAAATAAGAACTATTTTTACGCTTTTCATATGTGGAAAAGAAACTCATTTACGATTAAGAATGGAGGGAGTGTCTATATTCCCGTGGGACTACTCGGCGCAGCTTCAGAAGTAGAACGCGGCTCCCTCAATATAGTACTCGGCGCAGCTTCAGAAGTAGAACGTGGCTCCCTCAATATAGCACCAATCAACGACTGAGCCACCATCAATTTCTCGCTCAACATAGCATTATATTCACATAACTTCTGCAAATCATTCTGGAGATCCGAAGCTTTGATTTCATTGGGATTCCTCGGTTCTGCAATAAAAACCAGCAATGAGAAGGATTGCACCTAAACATATCAATCAAGAAAACACTGAAGGGGACGAGTATTTCCTTAACGCCCCCGACCCCATGTCATATTCTTGTTGTCATATACTACGTCTTAGCGAAAGTAACTACTTTCTGAACTAGCAACTTCATATACAATATAATTAAGGAAGTCGTTGTAGGCCGCATTATTGATGTAGTAAGCAGTGGTGGAACTTCAATTGTTAAATGTGATAAAGAGTAATGGTTTCTGGATTTTGCAACAACTATGAATTTATGTCCAGTGTAAATCTTTTTGAAATTAAATGATATGGACCAAATCAACTGTCGACAATAGTTTGAGGGGCCACATAAACTTTTTTTTTTGTAAATTAGAGATGAATTACGAATACAATGGTATTACAAATAATGAATACAAAAACTCCTAACTAATAGACAGTTAGAGTAAAATATGAGACAAATTTGTCTCCAACAGCCATCGGCTAGGGGGCCACATAAACTTGAGCAATAAAAAACAGAGAACTAGGCTATATAACTCACCTAGTGATGGTGGTGGCGGGAGAACTAAATCGTTAGCTTTGAAGCGTGTCTGATCATGGGTGAAATGTGAACCATTGCTCTCGTCCTCTATCTCAATCTCCTTAGGAAGCTTACTTGCTAAAGCCTGAAGTTAAAATCAAGGCATTAGTTGACTCATCAGATTCACACGAACTCTGAAGATATGCACGTTAATATTCTGATGTAATTGTTATTGTTAGTCAAAGTAGTCAACTTGGATGGAAACAGGAAGGATAATATTATATAGTGAAAAGAAAGCTACTTTGTTAAAACTGTTAAACGTTATTGACCCAATGTGACTAATTACCTTGCGACTAGATAAGTTCGCCTTCTTGCTAAAACGTATTCCATCCACTCTACTTTGTTGCCTTTGTTTTTGTAAAGCTCCATTCTTGCTGGCTGATTCGACAGTATTTCTCTTCACACTACTGTATGTCTCATCCAGTGAACAAGGGCCCCATGTATACATAACATACTTTCGCAGCTATTGATCATAAAAGAACACCAGGTGTCGTTGAGAAAGAACACATAAAATAGGTGAATGCATAAAAGTCAGAGAGAACAAAAATGTCATTCTGAAAGAATTGCTACAATGAAACACAACCTTATCCCAGTGATCTTGAGCTTTTCGCCTGTTTCTGATCGTACGCATCACAACATCTTCACTCCGGAGCTTTTTAAACCTATACTCGCACTACAAGAGAAGAAATGAGAACAAGTAACGTCGCTTTATCAAATGTTTGTTAAGTAAACACAACAGCAAATATAACTTCACAATAATGCTCATAGAAGTTTTCAAATTATTAAGACTCCTATAGGCAGAACTGGATCTTTAGTACCCAGCAAGGTCTGATCCAGGTATCTCATGAAGTAGAGACCTAGTATGCAATATCTGCAACTGTTCTTGACGATAGGTACCAATTCTGCACGTGTGCAATAACGGAAACCCACATCTACAGATTAACATTCTCTATGACTGAAATATCCTATTCAATATTTTGATATTTCTGTTACTAGAATAATGAATTATCGATTATCTAACTGATTGTTTCTCGCTTCCCATTTATGTCTATCCTATCCATCACATGAGCCCTCTCCGATTTCCCAAAGCTACTTAAGGCCAAGGCCAAACAACATCACTACGGCAGTTGAGTATCAAACTCAGAAAGGGACAGAGGTAGTAGCAGCTAATAAAAATAGAGCCAACATAAGAAACTACTAATTTTTTATGCTGAAGCATATATGTTGACTTCTACGGACAGCAAGACATTCAACTTTATGCAGTCACATAAGATAAAAGTTCATATCTCTTCGAAGACCCTATAAATACATGGAACTACAAAAGCAATATCGAACTCAGTCTATCTCAATCAATCAATATACATTTCACTCCATTCCCTAGGGCGAAAACAAGGTGATGTTTTAATCCATCATTTTACTCAATCTAGATTTCTACTATTACCAGAAAATAATTAAGTGCAGATTATTTGGTTTGGAAATTGACCATTAAAGGAACCATTGACTTCTTTATTTTGAGCTGCCATACTCATGAATCGTCTTCCCTTTATCGACGAATAACAATAGCATCGCTCCGAAGTCCAAACAAAACATTAACTGACAGTTTTAATTCATTGTTATCATAAAGCGATACCTTTAGTATATTCATGCTTACATATTTAGTTTCTCGAACACATTTGGCATAATAGAACATGTTTCTGTAAGGAACTGAACCGAGTTCATTGAGAGGTAAAGACACTAAAACTAACACTAAGAAGAAGATGGATACGTACTTGTACCAAAAGGAAGAAGAAAATGCCAATACTGAAACTGAGCAGGCCACCTAGATCAGCGAGAAAGCTCACTGCATTCTTTGCGGGAAGGAGCAATATTAATTAAACATAGTTACACCTAAATACAGATAATTAAAAGCAGAGCATGGTGATACAACAATATGAGGTAATTCAAATGTGTTATGTCCACAATCAGATAAATTCACATATAAACCTTGAATTGGCATCATCCACTAGAAGGCATCAAGGAAAACAACGAAGCAAAAGATGTAATAGTGGCAAGAGCTAAGGGACCCTAATACTTGTAATCGCATTCATCACATTCAAAAAGAAGAGTAGAAAATGGAAGAGAGTAGGTAAAACAAGGAGAAGATTCATCTAAACTAAAACATAAGTACACTTAAGGAAGCAACAAATGGCCCACTCGTTCATTAACCATAGTTATCTTAAACACAGATTGCTTCCAAACTACCATCATTATGTAATTCCAACCTTAAGAACTGAATAGTTGAAAAAGGAAAAACAAACAAAAAAATTGTGAATGTGGTTTTCAAATGAAGAGAAGCCAAAAAGATGAGCATGGCTTCACTCAAGCGGTATTTACTTCAGAATTAGAAGTCAACTACTTCAATATATAGTTAGTTAGTTTCCAAAAGAAAACACAGTGTTGGCAAATAAGAACATTAAGAGTGAAAAGTTCTTTGACATTCTTTTCTTCGATAACCGTACAACTTGTAAAAATATATTACAGTGAAATGAGATTCCAGAGCTCAATAGAAAATGCAAGGAAAAAATAGACTTGAGTAACAAATTTACTGACCTGCCCCTAAAATATTTTGGCTGTCAATCTCCACAATGTAATCACTCAAAAAATTGATGTATAGTGTGGTCTTGATTAGTCCATCAGTAGCATTTTCGAGTGAGGCTTGAAGTTCATTAGGCTCACTAAAATATGAACCTGGAAGAAACTCGTGAAATAGTGGTTGGATAAGCTTTAGCTCATGCACATTATGGTATATCCTCGGAAATAAATTAAATTTCAATATATTGGGCACCTGCCCTCTAAAGGTAACTGTTTTCTCGATTTCATTGCTTCCATTTTTTAGTGTCCCCCTAACAAAACTCAAATGTCCGTCATGAGCTCGATTCCTTGCTGTAAGATTGAATTGAAATCCAACAGCACTTGCAGGATTATTTGGAATATCAATGAAGTCCCAAGAAACATAAGCAACATCACGAAGAGGCTGGCAATTGTTACACCTCAGACTTATAGTAGGTCCCTTAGTGGTGTTTACACAGGAATATTTGGCAAAAGTAGACAATGGGGTACTTCGATATTCAATAGAACCAGGATTTCCGCTGGCCACTGTCTGAAGACCTCGTAAGTTAGAACAACTAATACTTGATATGGTAGTTATATTGAATTCAAAATCATTGATAAAGTTGGCCAAATCAGGTGCATTTGAAGCTCTGACATTATGCACTTCAATAGTTCTCTTTGATATAATTTGGTAAAGCAGCCTGCACATGCAAAAACACAACTACATTGGTGGAGGTGGTAGGTGTTAGAAGGGGAAGGACATTAAGTTGAGCCTTGTTCCACCAAGTACGGTAGGCTGGTTATACGAAGGTTCAACAACAACAACATGGCCCAATGGCTCTAAAGAAGGTCATGCCTAAGCGGGGTAAATGTGGGGGAGGGTCGGGTTGAAAGCAGCCTTACCCCTGTATCACAGCAAGGCTGTTTCACGATTAACCCAAGAGGAATTGCCCAGATTATCTACTACTTCATGATAGATAAGAAGTGCAAGTAAGGTAATGAGCAATTTTGATTCATTCCACTACAACCAGAGGCAATAAAATATATAAAACCATCAAAGCCACAAGACATGGAACAAGTCAGTTATATAAAATTTACGATGCAAATAAGAAAAGACTGACGTGATAAGGTGAAAAAGCTGTGTGTCAAATAATTATAGTAATTTCAAGTTCTTCTTCGTAAGGAATCAAGAATCTAATGGATGTTGGCCATTAGCACGATACTTACGCAGCAAACAAACCAATAAAAAGCATCCAACTAGCAATTGAGAAAGCTCCCCCAATCTCTGTTTTCCGCTTTTTAACTACCTCTTGGTCCTCCTACAAGAAGGCGAAAATAAAATGTAAGTTCAGCTAATATTATAAAATGAGAGAGGACATTGAATGCACATTCGCCTAGCCTATTTGTTGCCACAACATCTGATATTAGGTATGTAGTGACTTGTCATCGAACACCCTGTATGACAATGCCTGTACTAGGTATCGCGAAAACACATTTTAAAGAAGCAAAATTCAGAATCAATGCATTCTGAACTACAACACTTCTGAGGGCTGCAGTTAAACGTATAGTCGACACATGATAAATTGTTGTAGTGAGATTGTGGAAAGTAAGTTTCAAAACTAATCACAGTCTAAAGTTCTAAGTTCTAACTATTACGAACTACATTCTCAAAAGTTACTTTGGCACATCAAATGTATCATCATATCACGTCATTGTGGTAACTCCATAAGCACACAAATAACTAAATGGTATGTGATTCACCCGCATCTTCATGGGGTGGATCGAGCCGGTTTCGGGCCGGATCCCCAGTTGACTCTCCAATACATTAATTTGGTTGTTAGAACAATGAAATTTTAGAACCTTCTTTTATAAATTAAAAAAAGGGCAAATGGCTACAACAATCACCTATGTTACCAGAATGATACCGGTCCATCATCTATGTTTCAAAACGTCATTGTCAATCATCTATGTTTCAAAATGGTCCAATCCATCTGGACCGGTTACAGTTATCTTAGGAATTTTTCTCTTAAAATTCCTCTTAGTGCATTAATTACACAATTTGATTCCTAGATATTGTATAGATTGCATGATAGTCCTTCAAAGAAATCTTAGTAGGACCATAACTTTTTATCAGTCCATCAGCTATTCTGTCAATCTATCGTTTACAATATCATGTAAGGGAGTAAGGGACACATGAATTGTTAGTAAGGTTATTTAGGACATTTCATTTAATATATATTTGGAGTGAAACAACCTACTCCCGATTTTGAATCTGAAACAACACACCTCAAATACCCACTTAACAAAAAACTTATCACCCGAGACCAAGTAACTTAAATTTTGAAACATAGGTGATTAACATAATACAATAACGTCTATCATAAAAAATAGAAAATCTTACTAGCCAATGACGGGTGGAGAAGCAGACATCAAGGCGACTGATCCACCAGCGGATCCTAAACCCAAACGACCTCCCATCTCCCAGTGGCGCAAATACTCGAAATGCGAAGCAGAAGGCGAACCACGAGAGTAGCACGAGCAGCGTAGCCTCCAGAAACACAGCTTGCGACTGCGTGAATCGCTTGATGGTATCGAATGAAAATATCGTCTCCGGGAAGCTGATCGAGTAGTCAACGCCTGAGTCAAGCTCGACCTCACCAAATTGGGAGAAGAGTGAGCAAGTTCCATTCAGGATGTAGCCTGGGTTGCACGCGCACAAACTTGTGTTGTAGATAAAGCTGTGTGGTGGACACTGCATTTTTTACGACCGTTACTTTTTCGACAACGGAGTTTGGGATGTCGGAGAGGTAGACAAGACTTAAGCAACGAATCAAATCTTAATTGCCCATCACTGCCCCACAATAACGAATATCTCATCTGTTATACACGCTACTGATTTTTGGGTGTGAAATTATAATTACGCCCCCCTATTTGTGAATGTATTGTTTAAAGGACCTTCCCAGAAGGGTAAAATAGTAATTCTGCTCGACAAAATGACACTGTTTTGGTGTCTAGTGTTGCCCAAGAAATATCTAACTAGATTACGTGCCCGTCATCTGAACTCTTATACATGTGAAAAAATTGGGTGCATCAATACTTTCATGCATCAGATACATCAAGGGAGTTTTGGCATAATATCTTATAAATTAAGGACCACAATGCAATTATTTATATAATTAAGGGTCACGCTACAATTATCTATATATTTGTAGGTCAATTTACAAATCACATATATATATTTACTACTTTTATTTTGGATTGATAAATATGTGGTACTGTACCATTGTTATAGTATAATTTGGGTACAAGTTATGTTGATATTATTTCTTTTATCAATGATGAAGTTTGAAGTGGGTACAGTACCCACGTGAAACCTTCAAATGGGTACCTGATGCATGAAATTATTGATGCACCGAAACCGGACTCCTCATACACACCCAAATAGTGTCCAAATAATACTCCCTCCCTTCCTAAAAGATTGTCATATTTTGACTTTTGTTGGTCAAACATAGCAAAATTTGATCATAAATTCTCATTAAACGATAAGAAATAATATAACCTTGTGAGACCTTATTCCATTCGTCTTAATATATATTTTTGAAATATCAACTTTTTATAATTTTTTTGCATGTAAAATAATAGATATGTACATTTTAAATCGTGTTTTGTTGACCACCAAAAGTCAAAATGTGACAATCATTTAAGGATGGAGGGAGTACTTTTCTATTGGTGAAACAATTATTTTGTTCCACTATTTATAAATAGAGTGTTTAAGCAAATTTGATCTAGGGGCAAAATGGTAATATCACTTCTAAAAAAAGCAATATTTGGGTGTGTGCATATGTTCCCCTTGCTCGATATTTACAAAAATTGATAATCATCCACTCGACGAAGTAGTTTTGTTCCATACATGTTCAAAGTGAGACTTATTTATAGTTTTTACACTTGCTATATATAAGATGATTAGTAGTAGTTCTCGCTTGATACTCGGTCAAAAAATCAAGCTACATGCAATAAGGTTGAAACTGAGGTCTGATTTTGCAGAAGTATAAGGGGTTATTAATTTTTTAATAAAGAAAAATGTCTTCCATATGTAAAACAATAGAGTAACTATCATATTCAATAAATTGCCTACACTCAAATTATATGATATACAATCGAATCTAACTTAATAACAACACTAGCTATGTGCCCCCATCATAGTATTTTTTCCATTGTATTCCACTTAAATTAACTTGTAATTTTGATGAATCACCCCCTTCGCTAGAATTCTTGGATGATCAAAGCACTTATCTCCTTGAAACATAGCATTGCGATTACTTTTCTCGTGCTCACGTCATTCCTATAGGTCGGTGGAGGGGGGAAGGTGTTTTGAAGGAGGGCTTTTTTAATTATTTATTACTTAAAAATAGTTTTTTTAGTCTATTAGAGAACCCCAATTTTATTTATTAAAAAATATTACCCCAAAATCTTAAATTTATCTGTATTTTCAATTTTGTCCTTGAATCATTTTAATTTGTTGGCTTCAAAATACAAAATAAAAGACAAATTAAAAATAACGATAGTATAGTTCCTATTTCGAAAAGAATGAAAATTCAGACCCCAACACAAACATTCAGATAGTTTAGGGTGCCAAAAAGCCTTCTTTATATATTAAGGTAGATGTCACAAAAATTTGAAAAAGAAAATTTAGATCGAATATATATTTACACAAAAAGTGCCCCTGAAAAGTTTGACTTAAACTAACAAGTTGAGCTTCGTGATGAAAAGTTTGGACAACAGCAGTGTTAGCTGATATGATTTTCAGATTTTCCAAAATTAGTGACAAAAGATGTACAATTTTAAACTAGCATATGATCAAAACGCTGAAGTGACATTCCTATCCTCGTTAAACACCGAGATTGAATCGATACTTCACGCGTAACTCATACTCACTATTTACATCTATTTATAACGTACTAAACTTTTTTTCAAGAAAAATTGTAAGGGGGACGTCGGATTGTTTTCACTAACCCATTTTTTATCAGATGCTATATATCGGTTGTAAACAGATATCATGAAAAATACAACAAATTTGCAGACTAGAATGCGCAGTGATACCTAATGTACATAAAGCTTCTAAGCTCTCGACATCATATCACTATCTCCAAAAACGATGGACAAGTTTATGGATTTCTGCTGGAAAGAAAAGGACTTCTGAAGGCCTTAAGCTTTCCCATTTACTCTAGTACAGGATCGCCTTTGTTACCCAAAGGTGGGAAATCATCTTCATCTTTTAGTCGGTATGCTGACCGCATGGAAAACCTGCTAAATGAATAAGATAGTTAAGGCACAGTGTCAGTTCATTATCGGTGCATTTGTTTTAGCGTAATTAGAACTGACTTCACGAGGAGTTCGAATTGTAATTCAATTTCTGGAGTTAGGTAACACATGGAATTAAAGTTACATGGAATTCCGTAGAACTGGAATTCCATTTCGATTCCAATCCCAGAAAAACAAACACACCCTATGTATAATTAAAAGAAGAAGAGGTGGAGTCCAGGTACCTATCATCTTTACTAACAGGTCTGTGGACTGGACTAGAAGATGGAGATGAAGAGGTGGAGGTATATTTTTGCTGTCTGCTATTTTCTAGTGCAGATGCTGTTGGCGAATCCCCTGAACCGTGTTCAACAAAGCCATCAGGTAGGGCAACTGAACCATTGGCCATCAAATGTTCATTTCCACTACGGGATAATGAATGTTGGACATCGGATATGCGATGTTTTGGAGATGGCTCATCAGACCGAGGTGATCCGTTGCTATGTCTATCATGGTTAAATGCTTCCGGGAAGGTTGGAGACCGGACATTGTTTCTAGGGGATCGCATTGGCTGATTCCTCGCTTTTGCTAATGAGGGCCTCAAACCTTGTCGGGGTTGATACTGCATAAAGAAAATATCAAGCACTTCTGTAGCAAGTAATGGCTGGAACCATCTGATAGAGAAAATAGAAATAAAAAATAATCTATGATGTAACAAATAGCAGCTTAGGGACTTTAACATAATTTGTATGTTCTCCAAACAAAGCAGACAGTATGACCAGAAAAAAAGGGGAATATACCGAGTTTGGGAAGTATGTTCCAGTTCCTCGGGGTTTAGGCATATCTTCCAAGCCAACAGCTACACCAGGAGGAATGACCAAAGGATTAATTGCACCGAATGAGGAATTTTGGATCATGTCGTTTACATTTCCATGGGAGTACCCATTCCGCTTGAACTGAGGCGGATGCAACATTGCTTCATAAGGCATTTTCATCTGAAAATGAGGCAGCATCAGAGGAACGGGCATAACGGGTATGCCTGCACCATATTCATACCACCATCTTCCGTACCGCAAACAGTTAATATGGAGTTCATAATCACCAGTGAGATCGGACAATGGGTGAGTAGATTTAGGAGAGCCATAATTGTTCACGTCATGATCCACACAAGACTTCATCGAATAATTTATTGTTTCAGGTACTGAGTCACCTTTACTAACCATCAAATTGACTTCATTGACAATACCCGTATCTATCGATGCCTGGGATACTTTAAAGGAGATCTCAGGATTATTCAATTGCTCTGATGGTGACTTCACCATCTCATCATGCAGGTGGGATTTGCTGAAGAAGAGATGAGGTGCATGAGAAGGAAATCCCCTTGCAGAAACATTCTCCTCAACACCAGAAGCAGAATGAATAGGAATCTCATTGTTTATCTTGACACCTTGAACTTGAGATCCTTTAAGATTTCCTGCCTCTTCATGGTCTACCAAAAATCCATTACCATCTACGGTGTGTTTGTGATTCCCATTTTCGGTGAAAGATCTTGATTCTACTTTGGCCACGTCAGTATTGACAGCTCCAGTACAAGTGGCCACATCGGGATAATTCCTACTATGTTCAGGTACATATGCAACACTGCACTCAGACAAATCACTCTCTGGACTGTAATTGTAGTGAATAGGTAGTGGGCCAGCAGAGTCTTGCACATCAGGTCTCTCTCCATGACCATGCCTGTCTAATGTGTTCAAGAAAAAATTATGTAGCTCCAAAGCAATGCTGTCCTCTGACTGCATAAGTATTTTGCCAAGTTTCCTAGCACCATAAGTAAAAGCACTCTTTATACGATAGAAGTTCCCTGCAAGTTTCCAATGAGTTTTCACAATTAATACAACACATTATATGAAAAACAGTGCGATATTCTGTGACAGCAGGGCAGGGCAGGTCTTTGGGTTGAACGCAGACCTTTTATTGACCTTCAAAATATATTCATAAAACATACTACTAAGTTTCCATAAAATTTATATTAGATTTCAATTATATGTATTGGGTAGATCCACTATTTCCTCTTCATCCGCCAGGTCGCTCATGCACCTTTCTCAGGATTCATCTCGACGTCCTCATAAAATAGTCATTTTGAATGCTTAGGTGATCAAGAAAAATATAGTAGCTACATAGAAATCAGAAGATATCCAATAAGAAACTACCTTTGCTGACACTGCGACCTAAATTATTATTTTCTTTTAGAGGGTCAACTATATTGAGATGTTTCTCTTGGAACGTGCGCACATTTGTTTCAGCTTCTCTTGATGGAACATGGAACTTTTCAATACAATTTCTAAGAAAATCACCACTGAGAAGTAAGCCATTACCACCATTTTCAGGCGTTTCAGCTGCAAGACAGATAGAAACCTTAACAATATATCATTAAGGGCATCTAAAAGTTAGAACTGTCCCACAAAACTAGTTCTCACCAATGATTTCAGGCAATGATGATACAGGCACAGGACCAGTCAAACTTACGCAATAATTCTCCCAGTCAAACTTGCTAAAATATTCCAAAAATTTGTATAAAACCTGAAATTAAGCACGTAAATCACTAAGTGCACACTCAAACAAGCATAGTTGCAAAATTAAATAAGTACAGTTAATAGCAAAGTTACTGAATAAGTTGTTGAAACAGAAAAAACAAGGTTAATAACCAAGAAGCTCACAGCTAAAGGTCCATCTAGCATTGAGTGGAATAGATGGAAGATATATAACACCAGCGTCTCCAATGCATATGTTGAAATTAAGGCATGATGAGCCCCAAGAATGCGACTCTCATAGTAGCACCAAGCTTTGATCAATATGATACTGCGCTTGAACAGATGATCTTTTGCAATAAGGCGATCAACCTGGACAATCAGGAAGTACAGATTCTTCTAAGAGCAATGATTTGGAACCACGACACTCTTATAATTCTGAATATTTGAAAATATAGAAAACAATAGAGCTAGAGTAATATTCATTGTTAGCCAACACCCCTCTACCCCAATGCCCCAACAGGGAAGGTGTATAACGAAAGCACGTGAACCTAGTTCAAGATACACATACAAAGTTACTAATGGCTGATGCTAGTATGGGCTAATAAAATACGCTTTTCCCCTTTTCCCCTTTTCCCAGTATTTAGAATGTATATTGATCATTTGATCAGTCTTTAGCAGCATAAATATAACACATATATAAGCATAATACTGAGTGATAGGGAAATATGACATGTTCATTTCATTTGTGTTCGACTGTGCCTTGTCTTACAAGACAACACGCATATAACAAGAAGTAACTCCAAACTTAAATTTTCTATATTTCCCTGAAAAGAAACTTATGTGATTTAGCATTTCTTGAACAAATGAATCTTTAGCACGTTCCTCTTTGGATTTTCTAGTCGTGTATGTCGATGATTCATTTAAACTGCATTACATGCAATTTATATGCAAACATAAAATTCTGGAGATGAAAAGGGTTACCTGCTCAAGGAAGCACAAAGTACAAAGCCCCCCTATCTGATTAATGGAAATGTCAACAACAATATTTTGCACAATGCACTTCACAAGTTTTACCTGCCATCGAAGATAGAAACATGAAGGACCAAACTGCGACAAAAATATGAAAGCTTTTTTATGAGGCGGAAATAACAACCTAGGCAGGCATGTTCATGAACCAACAAATTTCAAATAAAAATTTGGGAGCTGCATTAAACAGAATTCTGCATAAAAACAGAGGCTCATAGATAAACTTGGAACTAAACTATACAGATAAAGCCAACTTTGATACCAGACTATGTTTCAGAATTTTTTTTGACACCGAGATATACATATGACGCGAACCAAATAAGTCATTCTAAAGTCCATAAAGAAATGGGTGCATATAGAAACAGAAAAAGACAGGTAAAGTAATCATAATATCATATCCATATATTTTTCTCCAACAACTAATCCCTCTTTGGTGTTCCAGGTCAACTTGAGGACACTCTATCCATTGCAGCTTCTCCCATTGTAATCATATCTGGTTTCTTTAAAGAGCCTATTTGTCAGGTTCTAATCGGCAATCTAGTTTATCTGAGAAAAGCTTTGTTCGAATAGAGATACCTTTCTCTAATGTGTAAAATTGCATTTTCCAAAACCAGGGGTGTTTATCTTAGTAAGAAAATCATAGAATAGTTCAACAAATTGTTAAGCATGATATCTTAAAATGAAAATTACATATAACATGAACTCAGAGTTGTTCTCAGTATGTAGCTGCTCAAGCCTCGACTCCAGGTTTAAGAGAAGTAGGCATCAGATATTTGTGTCTTATAATTTTCCAACTGATCGATTCTACAAAGGAACAATTCAACATGGTTGAAGATGTTAATTAAGTACCATTATTTCTTAAAACTTCAATAAGTACATTTAGCTTCACTATGTGATCAACAGTTTCCAAGAACATTTGTGATCAACAGTTACCATTAAACATATGTGATAACACATGAGTGAAAACCAAAAGGAGAGAGAAGAGATGTGCAATCTGAAATTGGTTAGAAGAGAAACAGGGAGAAAAGAGACATACTAGGAAAAAGAAATTAGTGCGGTGGGAAGTGGAGTAATCCAACCTTTTGAAAGTTCTCTTAGTTTATAAAATTTTAAAATATATATTTATTAAACATAAAACGACAAAATTACTCTTCAAAATGAAAGTTCTGCCAAAATAATACTGACGGGACTGCGATTTCATTACAACGAAACTTTGTGTTCAAATTAACCATAAGAACAGTTCGGTGATAAAAAAAAATGGCCAAATAACTAGTGTTCAAAAGTTCATATTAGCATAAAACTTTTTAGTCGATTTCAACTGGAACATCGAATCAAAAGAGATAATCTAGAAAGGGAGAGCAATTTAGCAAATTTCAAGGGTTATATAAGTACTTTATTGATCATTGAGTTGGAAAATTGGCAATATATTAGAATCAACAAAATTGAGTGTCAATCAGCTGTTTTAAATTGATTTAGAAGGACCAAATGTAATTTCAAACTTATTTAGTTATGCCACATATCTTCTGTGAAGCGATCCATCTCCAACTTTCTTCATGATTCAACCCGTAGCAGGACTGCCAACACATTGCTCTTCAAGACATTCAATAGGTTAGATCTATGTTCCATTCGAATCAGCATGTAAAAAATTAACAGTTCCAAGATCCTTAACGAGGGCTGCTAAATATCTGTAAATTAGATTTGCCAGATGACACAATTGCCTAATAATTTTGCTAGCATATAGGAGAGCGATTTACGTGTCCTATGGAGTCAAAGATTTTATATCTTTTAGCACTTGGATATAAAAATGGGTCATGACAATACCTACGGTTCTTATCTATTGTGAAGTAGTAGATTATGTTGGCACTACACCAAACTTGGGTCAATCGGCAAAACAGTCTCCTTGTTACCATTATTGGGGTACTATCACCCTCCCACCCTTACCTCCTTAGGCAGGAACCTCTATAAAGGCATACCACCTCATGTAATTAACTAGAAGTAAAAAAGGTTAAAAAGAATTTATTTTAGAGATAGGGATGAGCAAAATCTGAAAAAGCCGTCCATCAGGCGGGTTCTTTTCCTAATTTGAAAAACCCAAAACCTGCTGGTTGGGTTTTTTCTAAAATATGCGGTTATTACAGAAAAACCCCCAGATACCCCCCAGATACCCGCGGGTATTACATTAAAACCCAACTTAATGTTATTACTAAAACCCACCCCCATTCCGGTTACGTTAAACCCCCCCTTTCCCCCTCCCATTCTCACCTGTTACGTTAAACCCACCCCCACACCCATCCCCCCCCCCTCCACCCACAACTAGTTGTCCCAAATGGATGTCATCTTCATGAAGTCAATTAGCATAACAACTAGTCAAAACCCTAGACTCCCTTCATTCTCTTCATCTTCATCGCGTTTGCAATTGTCTTCTTCAATAAACTGCTCCTCATTTTCTCCGATTGGGTTCTCGCCTTTGCGTCTTATTAAACGCCCCGTTTTTGCATTCTCTGCTGCCCATAAAGATGAGGTCACTGTCATATTTGATTTTTTATGGTTGATTACTTTTTATGCCAATGTGGTCATAATTGGCATATCTTATCCCGTTGCCTATAAACCTATATTGAAATTCTGGTGAGCTACACAATAATGCAAACTGTAAATTGATACCTTGGCATTGATTACGATACAATACTCGGAGTATTATACTCTTACTACTTGCCCAACCCACCCGCGTAAAACCCGCAAAGCCGTATGAAACTATGAAAAAGAAGGCATGTTTAAGCAAGCGGGTTAACCCACAAACTCGCATAAAACAAGTATGAACTTATAAAAGAGAAGGCATGTTTAAGCAAGCGGGTTCATGCCTTTTTTTTCTAATGGGGTTGAATGCCTCATTTCTTCCAGCCAACCTCTTTAGTCGTTGCAGTTGACATGTGCACTAGAGTACTAAACTGTCGCTTTATTTTATCAGATTATATAATTTGATTTCGCACACATTGTAGAAACAGTAAGCCAGTTAGAATCTCAGAAAAATAAACATGGATGTCCATATAAGCATAGCAAGTCAATTAATTACTTCTACAAACAATGTGAGGAAAAGAAGCACCTCAGCTCGAATGAGTTGTACATCCTTGACAACAAACTCTGCAGCTTGATTTTGTTCTTCTCTTTCAAGTACAGAAGCAATATTTGTAGGCAACGACTCCTCATTGTTTATACCAGCAAAAGCAGTCAAATCAATATCTCCATCAGGAAGATAAGTTTTTAGTGGTACAGAACCATACGGAAATACCTGCATACAGTTTGTGGAATGTGTTTTGACACTTAATTAGTGAGGACCATATCTAGAAAACTTGATGTTTCTTCAAGTGAGGCATAAGAGTTTATGAAGATAAAAGGCTAACAGTAGTGTTCGCTTTACTGATAGGCTACACAAGCCAACGTAGCTTCGGTGGTGTCAACCAATAGAAAAAATATCACCTCAATCAATGTTTAATTAGATGACACTCCAGAGTCCAGAATAAAATTACTTCGAAACACACATTGAACTTTTTAAATGGCTACAGTTTTGACCTACGTAACATCACTACATCCATTTCCTAAAAATGGCATGTCATGATCCATTCTCACCTTCTTATGATTCATCTATATTATTTGTTAAATACTTTCACTCAAAAAGGTTTCCTTATTTATTTTTTCAATGTCAATACCATGTTGAAAGCTACGGGTGTGCTTAGTGTTCCATGTTGAAAGCCATTGCGCAATTCCATGTTGAAAGCTAAGGTCGTGCTTAGTGTTCTTTCAGCATAACAGCTAAGTTCATTTTCAACCTCACCTCTACCATTAATTTTTCGAAAACTATAACATAAGCTCGAAACTAACTCGACTCCTGCCTTTGCCAAAAATTATGTAGGATTCATGATCTACTATGTATATGATCCCAAACATCCAGCTCATACGCAATCAAAGATACACATGTAGCACCAGAACACAAGCATGAACGAGCAACGTAATTACTCCCACCACATTAAAAAGATCGTCCTCATAGTTGACTTGGCAAAGTTTGAAGTCGCATATAATTTAATACTCCCTCCGTTTTTTCTAGTTGTCATTTGGCACAACAATTAAGGATCTCATAACTTTTACTTGTATACCCTCATTTATTATAGGAATAAACATTACTATCTCAAATTCCAAGACAAATATAATCTATGCTCATTTTAGTGACACATCATAATAGGAAAACATAACCAAAAAGTGTCTTGAAAACGTAAAACAAGTAAATAAAAACAATTTTTTTTGCTAAAACGACAAGTAAAAAGAAAGAGGGAGTATATTAGTACAATAATACAGTAGTAAAAATGTTTCACATGCTGGCATAGTCCATATTTACAACTAACATGACAACTTTGATTCACAAAAACGGAAACTTTCCTTGCTAGCTCATTGACACAAACACAAATTTTCACTAAAAAGAATAGCTTTAACAGAAAAATAGACGAAATATACATAAAAGTCTCAAAAGACGCAATCGAACATATCCATTTCTTAATAATGCTCAATGCCATTCGTTGTCAATTAATTCAAACCATCGAAAATCAAACTAGACAATCTTTATATATAAATATATATAATTTACACTTCGTATTAAAAACAAACAATACAAGCGTTAATCATAGTCCCATAGTTAATCAGAGAGAGTCGCACAAAAATATAACGAGTATAAAAAATCGAAAAATACCTCGCAACCAAGACAAGTTCTAATCAATCTCTGGACATAATCAATAACCTCAATCCTCCTAGCCTCAGACCTAGTTGTAGGCTGAACCTCACTGATAATCTTCTGGGTAACTTTTTCAGCTTCAGCCCAATTACAAGATATTATTGAATTCGGGATTTCTTCAAGATCGCCCATTAAATATATTCAAGAACAACAAAAAATTACAAACAAATCCCACAAATCATTACTCGATCCTTTGATTAAAAAAAGGCTCGATTAGATTTGATCTTATCCGAAAACGAATATGATTAATTTGATTTAAATAATATGTCTATAATTAAGGTGTGTGGGGACGGGGTTTGAGTAGAGAGCGAAAAAGGATCGGAAAGGGAATCTCAAGGGTTTGATGATGTTATTGTTCCTTGTTTTTGTTTATATGTTTATGTTGCCTTCATAGTTGTTTAGGTTGAGCATTTGAGAAAGTTAAAAAATTGTTGTTGTTGTTGTGGAGGTAAGGGTGTGTTTGGTCTAATTGTGTGTTTCGATCACTTGAATAAGGGGAGGGTAATTCTCGGCCTTTGATTTTTACACTTCAAATATTATAATACACTATACTTGATTATTTTTTTTATAAATTTTCATAGTGTAAATTGAAGGGTAAAATTTAGAAATTGGAGTGTAGTAATATTTGGAGTGTAAATATTAAAACCCTAATTCTTTATAGTATGGTTGGTAGTCAGAAATAGTGTTAAATAAATGGGAATGAAATGAAATTTGATTGAGTTATTTGGTTTGGTAATTAAATCATTCTCATTAAAAGTTTAGCTAAACCCACTTTATTCAGTATCATATTAGAGCATTTATAGTATTTCCTCTAAAATCATTTTTTTCTTAATAAAAGGGAAAGGACCCACTTTATTCAGTGTCATATCAGAGCATTTATAATAGCCCCTCCAAAATCGATAGAAAAATGTGTTAAAAATACTTTTCTTAACCTTTCTATTATGGGCGGACCCACATCAATTTTTTGAGAATGTAAATGTTTGTGCCAATATATGGGGTATGGAAAGCTTCCCCAAACTCACTTTATCATCACTTTTTTTTATCACTTTATTCTCTCTCTCTCCTCCACCATCACTTTATTTGTATCGGATACGGTGTCAAATAGGGAAATTACAAATGTAGTAAAATTAAAACACAATCTTAAAGTTGATAAAGGTAGTAAATAGGGAATATTTTAGAGATAATTTTAAGGTGACTAATGTGAATGCTCTCAACTTAAAACCCACTTATACCCACATTTGAACTCACTTTCCACAACAGAGTTTTCTTCAGGATTTTATTCAGTTTCTCTCCCTTCCACATCACTTTATCCTATATCCCACTAGGCTTATAAGCGAGCCAAATATTTGCAAGGTTCGAGTTCGGCGCGAAGGCATGCGAACCTTAGGCTCGATTCGACCCGGCCGAACCTTAGAAAATGAGGTTCGGCTCAAGTTCGAAGGTTCGAGCCGAACATGTTCAACGCATTCGGCTCGGCAACAATTGGAACGTTAATTAAGAACAAAAAATCTAATTGAACAGAAAACAAATTGAAAACCTAATTAAATCGAAAAAATAACAGTTCAATACTTAATTGAACCAAAAAAATAAAAATGTGATGTTTAAAGTTCATTAATACCAAAATTCAAGCATTTTCATTACCTAATTAAACCAAATATCAATTAAATACTTCATTTTGAAAACCAAATATCAATTAAATACTCACCTCATCGTTAATTTACAAAAAAAAAAGGTAACTATTACTATAATATAATATGTGTATTATATATTAAAAACATATATGGCGACCGAGCCTAACCTTTTCGAGTGGTTCGGCTCGGCTCGGGAAATACTTAAAATTAAGGCTCGGTTCGAGGTTCATGCATTCGAACGGTACTTCGAGCCGAATCTTTGCGAGTCGAATACGTCGAGTTATTTCGAACTGAGACGTTTGATCACAGGCCTATACCCCATCATATTTTTACTTATTTCATTATTTATACATATGTTATTATTAAAATTATAATCTTTATAATAATTAATTTTTATAATATAATATATAAAATTTAATTTATTTGTAATTAATTACAATAAAAATTAATAATTAAATAAAGTAAAAAATTAACATCTATTAAAACAATACACAATATTATTAATCACTCGGTAAATTGAAACATACATAGATTATTCAAAAATTGAAAACAAACAATAAAAAACACACATTAAACATTGATAAACTTGAAAATATTTTTGCCAAACGGTTGTTCCAAACTTATAATATATGTGCTCAACGAGCTTCAACTGAATATTTTGTGCCTTATCACGTAGTTCGGCTTTAGTATGAACATTGATTCAGATCGGCGTTGGACGTGCACTTCAAATTGCGGTAACACTTTTGTTTGGACATTGAATGAGGAGCTAGACCCAGGACTATCCGATTGCTCGAAATCAACATTTTCTCAATTTCGTGTATATGTATCTCGTTCATCCTTCACAATCATGTTATGTAAAATAAAGCACTCCCTCATTATTTTACCTAGAACATCGATATCCCACATCCTAGCTAGTTGACGAATAATGCCAAAGCATGCTTGGAGTACCCCTAATGCGCGTTCCACATCCTTCCTACATGATTCTTGTTGATTGGCAAACAATTATGTTTTGTTTCCCCCGGGAACCTGAATCGATTGGATAAATATATGCCATTTTGGGTAGATCTTGTCGGCAAGATAGTATGCCATGTTGAACTACCGACCATTCACAGTGTAGTTCACTGTTGGAGCTTCACCAGACTCAGTGCCATAAAAAACTGGGGACCTATCTATACATTTATGTCGTTCAATGTACCGAGCATGCCATATCCACAAATCATATGACGCGACTGCGTCTAAGATAATTGTTGACGTGCCCTTGTGCCCACTAGTAAACTGCCCTTGCCTGTTTCATCAGTTAGGATCGTCCAGTGCTACATTCAGACCCAACGAGATAAGACCATGCATATCATGAGGCAGAGATAGATTTATAGTCTTGCTTAGCATGCTCACATTGTATTAGCTAGGAGCACATTTATCTTATGTATTAGGAGCTTTTTATTATGAAATTTCGGGTGTTTTCTAGCATATGAACACGGGAAGGGGATGGGATCTAGGAGTGCGAACTCCTAGCCTGAACCCCTCCCTGCCTCCTGTTCGCTAGACTTCCTGGGATCTCATTATAGAAAGCTCTATTATTTCCTTTGGTGTATGCATGTATTTACTTTGCTGCGATAACATTCGCAAAACTTAGTATTATTTTTCTTAATTAACACGTAAACCCCTCGTTGGGCTTAGCATAAAAAAAAAACTGCGCTTGCCAAGCCTTAGGACAACTCTTCCAATGCTAGTGCATGCAATTGATACTTTCAATCATTCCAGGGAAACCACGCTCCTGACCAACTTGGAGTAACGTTTCCATGTCAGAAAATTTGGTCGTAAGTATTCATCTTGAAACAAGGCAATTACTCCTTCACAAAAATCGGGAATGCACTCGAATGTAGTGGTTTCTCTAATCTTCACATACTCATCACAAGCATCACCGGCGATCCATATGCTAGCGTTCGCATGGCGGAGACCCACTTTTTGTTTATTAGTATGAAATATATTTTGAATTGGATGATTTTGTGAACTCTTTTAGCGTTGGTGGGAGTCCGTACGTAATTCTTTTTTACTAAAAAATTAAGTTGGATAATCCAACTCCATATCAATGCAATAGCCACGCCCAAGTTAGATCCGCTTACTAAATCCGAGTTGGATTATTGTCTGACAGTTACCCGACTCGCAACTGACGCTTAAATTTGGCGTCAGTCCGTGAACCCGTTACGCTACTTTAAGTTTGTATTCTAGTAATGAATGTTTCAAATTCAAATAGGCTTATAAGTGTATAAAAAATAAAAATAACGGGAAATAAAGCCATGTAATAAAATTGTTAGTGTGGTGATTGGCTGAAGTTTTTTTGCTTGTACAAGTGTTAAAACTGAAGGACGTTCCTATATGTATTTCCATAAGGAATTTCGAAGACACCAAAATAGGTCTTGCTTCTAGAATAATCGTACAAGAGATAACCATCGGATGCTATATTATAGGAGATTATTGGTACGTGTAACAACCCGCCCCCCGAATCGGGTCGGAACGTTATTTGATTTGATGGACTGACCTCACAAACCACCACGGGTCTTTCCAGCACGTTTTGTCCTCACTCACGTGCTCACCGGGACACTTCCCAGTGGGTCACCCATCCCAGAATTACCCCAAGTCAAGCGCGCTTCACTTTAGAGTTCTTATGAGTTGGACTACCGAAAAGAAGATGCATCTTGATGGTATGAGTAGTACCAATCAAATCATATCAAACATATCACATCACCCACTTTGGGCCGGGTATTACAGTACGATTGATGGGTTTATACATTTCTTAGAGTACAATATATTTATTAAAGGAATCCCTATCTCATAAGAAAAGCCATTGTGGGACTTACACATTACTTAGAGTACAACATATTTATTAGAGGAATCCTTATCTCATAAGTAAAACCATTAGAAGAAGAAGGCAAGAGTTGTATGGGTTGTGGACCGTGGTATTCTATTTCCATAAGAGTTCTATATACAGTAGAGCTTTTGCAAGAGGCGGTTAACAACCTAGTTTATAAAAGGGAGCTCAATACACAAAGATCAATCATCTAAAAAATACTTAGAGAAAACAACTTTTGTTATTTAGTATTGAGCAACTAGCTTAGAGGCCAGGTTACATGTGTTAGAAGTCATTTGTTCTCTTGCTTCTAATTGAATGTACAGTTGTTGTGTTTCCTTGATGCAATAGCGATACAATTTATGTCATACACATTATATTAGTCAAGCAACAAGATGATATTTACATAGGTTGAAGTCGTACTAGGCATACTATATAAAAGTCCAGCGTAGGCATTGAGTATGTGGGGCATACGAGTAAGCCCTTCTTGTAATCTCTTTTCATATAGTGAATTTTCTCTTGGACAGGCTGCCGTCCCAGACATAGGTGCTACACTGGCACTGAATGGGTTACCAATACCCTCCTCCGTCTTTACATTACTATTGATTTTATATTTTGTGTTCGATTATAATACCGTTAGGACCAAGTGTTATAACAGGTGGAAGGACAATTGACATTTTTGCGAATCTACACAAGTTTCCGAACTTTCAAAAATACTAATTACATGAAATGTGCAAATGAAAATAATTATATTTGCAAAATCAACACTTCCTAAAAACATGACATGTTACACTTGATAGTAATTTTATATAACCATATAATATAGATATACTACTTAATCTAATAAGCACATAAATGATCTACAAAATCGATTGAGAAACATGTAATTAGATATTTTTCTAAGGGGTTACTATGATGCTAGGTCATCATCAATATCATTCTTCCCTTCACCTTCACCTTCACCTTCATCATCACCACCAGTTAGTAATGTTAACTCTTCAGCCCTTTTAGATTGGGCCTTCCAATCAGTTTGAAATAAGGTGTAGATCATCATGCTAATACAAGCAGTCTGTGCAGCAACCAAACCCCACCAAAGCCCATGAAAACCAACCTCCAGTTTAAATGCAAGTATAGTAGCACAAGGTAATCCTATTAGGTAGAAAGATGAAACATTTATCCTTACCCCAATTTTAGGCCTAGCGGACCCTGTTAAGACACCACAAGCCGCAGTTTGCGGAGAGTTCCCGATTTCGGCTAAACCCACGATTGGAAGAGTGCTTGAAATTATCGAAAGAACATGAGGGTCGATTGTGTACAGTTTCCCCCATAAATGCCTCAATCCTATACATGCACCAAACGCCATGACCCCGTAACAAAAACCTAATGCGACGCCCACTATAGCCGCTAGTTGGGCCCGGTTTGGTTTTCCTGCACCCAATTCGTGCCCGACACGTTGAGATATACTCATACTTATCGCAAACGGGAAAACGTAAATCACACCTGTTGTTTGGATCAAGATCCCCATTGCTGCGACGTAAGATTCCGGGTCATTAAGCAAGCCACTGAGGAACAAAATGATCTCGTACCACCACCATTCCAAGCATACCGACAACAAACTAGGTATTGCTAGGCTTAGTAATGTTTTCCAACCTTGAAAAAGTGAGAAAAATGTGAGACCAACCCAAGGTTTTATTGCAACTCTTGATGTAAGAAGATAGATAATTAATCCAATGTTCATATTGAAAGTATACAACACCGATCCCAGAGCAATCCCCTTGACTCGCAAATTTAACCGCGTCACGAGAAGGTAATTCACGGGTAAATGAATCATAGTGGAGCATGTAGCAACAATCGTAGCCGGAGAATTAAGACCCTGAGTCCTCAGAAACGTGCGCAATGGGACGAGATGAGCCGTCGCTATCAATTCGGGCACCAAGAAAACAAGGTAGTTTTCAGCAACCTTGGCAATGACTTTATCTTGGCCTAGTTTAATGAAGATTTGTTCACTATTTAGCCATATAAAAACGATGGGGACTGTGGAGGACATAAGGAGGATGAAGGTTTTGATGTAAGTTTGGACAAGAACATTCCATTTCTTGGCTCCATAAGCTTGGCAACAAATGGGATCCATACCCATACAGAGACCTTTCATTACAGAGAAGCCTGAAACATTTGCAAACCCCATTGCAAGAGAACCTCCAGCTAGTTCAGATTTGCTCATATGACCCAAAAATAGCATTGAGATTATGTTCTTTGAGAATATTAGTAATGTTGTTAAGGCAACTGGGCATGCAACTCTCCCAAGTGAATATACTTCTTCCCACACCTGCATGGGCACACAACAAAGTGTAAACAACATAGATTCGAGCTCCGAATAACTCTCACATCATACTCAGTACAAAAAATTGTCGGAGCCCTTAGATGGATTCGAGCTCAAACTGAATTCCTTTTCAGCTCGACCAGGTTTTATCGAGCCGAGCGAGTCTCAAGCCGAACTCATAACCCACTTATTATTATAGAATTAAGTAAAATTATTAATAAAAATTATATAATAATAGGTGGGATCTTCTCGATTAGAAATTTAAATTGGGTCGCAAACTATGTATACATCAGTAAATAATTTATTTTATTTGAAACATATATATATATATATATATTATATATATATATTATATATATACCTAATGATATAAAAACATTGAAATTTACCATTCCTTCCTAATTTATTTGCACAAACAACAATTATCTTTATATATCCAAACAAAAGGAAAACTATATTTGTGTAACATTTACATAATTACAGCGATTAAGTCTTGAATTTTGATAAAATAAAATCTATAATATATTTGTACAATTATCTCATTAATGAACTACTACCTCCTCCTGTTTTACGTAGTTGATCTACTTAAGTGTTTTTGTGAAACATACTAAAAATTCATCGATATTTTATAACTAAATAAATTAATATGATTTAACAGAAGATATAAAATCCTGACGTGTTTGTTTTTAAAATGTTTTATGTACTAGAAATATATATGTTTATTTTAACATTTTAGAATCAGATTCATTAAGTACTTATATAATCCTAATAAACCATAATGTGATCGTAATTCAAACCAGCTTAATCATGAATTATGACATTGTTGTAGATTAGTTCACAATATAAATTTTGTAGCATGATCACAATTAGAGAAATAACTGATGATATGGTCATAATAAGTGGGTGATTATTGCACTTAGGTCATCTAAAGTGGTAATGGTGTGCAAAATGGTCCCGTAAGTGTGTAATATATGTGAAATGGTCCATAAATTAACAACCACGTTAAAAATTAACGGACATGCAAAATTTAAATTGGTTTTTGGACTATTCAAGCACACGATGCGATAGACACTTATATGGACCATTGCGATCATTTTGAGAAAAAACTAAAAATAAATACTTGTCTCAAGTCTTATTTAGAATTATAAAAATGACCCAAAAGTAAGTATAATAGTTAAGTTTTTACGGAGGTTTTAATTTAAGGACCATTTACGTACATGATACACACTTACATAAATCATTTATGCATCATTACCACTTATAACTTAGAGGATTCAAAATACAACGATCATCCTTAAAAAATCATCTCAACAATTACCTCTCCCAATATATAATATTGACCACGAAATGCATGTACGCCTACTTTCGAAGACTATCTAATTGAAAATAAAGATGCATGATATTATTATTTGTAGCATATTAGAAAGTTAGTTTGAAGGTAGACCATCATTTAAAGAAATAAAAAATTTAATTAATATTTACTAATACTACAATACCTTCAAATTACCAATTAGATAGATTATATAGATAATGGTTTAGTATGTACACTTTACGAAAGAGTAAACAATTTATTAAAAATCAAGTACAAAAGGTGTGACATACGACACACGATTGCATGTGCACTTAAAGCACACATATAATAATGTTCAAGTACAAAAGGTTCAAAATAAAATGTTAGTTCTATCACATATGTAGTACATGTATGATGTTAATAATTGTCCATAATGTTTCACTTTAAAATTAATTGATAATAGTAAAAGTAGCTCAAGATCTTATATATATAGTAATTCGGGAGGACATTGACTTCGGATATGACATGTGCATTTTAACATTTTCCCTCACGTATAACCGAATCATTGACAGAATTTTCCTCACCGGTATCATTTGCCAGAACAATATCAGCGGGGCTACACTTGCTTCATTAACTCGGGATTGACTCTGATACCATATTAAAAGTCTATAAAGTTTCACTCTAAAACCAATTGATAATAGAAGGAATAGACCAAAATCTTATATATTGAACCGAAAGGACATCGATTTCCAATGTAAAATTTACATCTTAACATATGATATGATGTATATATCCAAAATATTTTTCTTTAAGACCAAACTAATAAAAAATTTATATAAATACCAATATTTGATATATACATTTTCACTGAGTAATAGACAACATACTAAACTATTATTTTTACTATGTCCAGGAGCAAAATCAGATTAAAAGTATACGATGGTCAACTTTGAGAAAAGTTAAATAAGGAAACCAATTATTCTTAAAAAATTATTAAAGTATCAAAAACATTTTTTTTTGGAGGGTCTGAACTCATGACCATCACCTTTTAAAGAAACTCTTTAACCAACTATTCTAGACTTTTACTTAGTTACTTACACTTTTTATTTTGTGTATCACAAAAATTCAAAAACAGTATACGATATATAATAATACCGAAATACCGAGGGGCCGCTAACTAGGGCTATTAAAGGACCGGTAATTCGTAACCCGCTCGTTACTCAACTCGGAAAACCCGGGTCCGTTACCCGCTCGTATCTTTATCGAGCGATACTCGAGTAATTTTCTTTACTCGATACCCGAATTGAAAAACCTGGGTCCGCTCGATTACCCACTCGTTTGTTTTTTATATTGTATATTTATATGAAATATATGTTATACTTTAATCATATTGAACTTCAAATGACCAATATAAAATTAGTATTGAAAAGAATTTTCAGATTTGCATTTCAACAATGAAATATTGTTGAAGAGAACCCCTAAAATAAAATTTTCAAATAGAAATTTGGTAATAACTTGGAACCCACTCGTCACCCGGCTCAAGAAACCCTGCTCGGTACTCGCTCGTGTCCTTATCGAGCGATACGAGGGTAATACATTTTCTACCCGGCTCGTTAGAACCGGGTAATTACCCGACTCGGTAAAATAAAAACCCGGCTGAATAACCCGTTACTCGCTCGAACCCGCCTCGTTAACAACACTACCGCTAACCAACTAAGCTAGGCTTTTACTTAGACATTTTTTTTTATTATGTCTAATCTTTTTTCTCAATAATAAAAGATAATCAATGTTTTAACATGAATTGATATACATATTAATTTTCATTTGATTTATAATGATTATGTTAATAGTAAACTAAATAGAAAATTATATCTTTTGATAGAGTTGTCACATACTCCTTCCGCTCATTTTATTAAGGCCCATTTGACTTTTTACTGTCACCGAGATACGAGTTAAACTGTAAATCTCTTTAATTTTACACACGTAAAACTTATAAAAAGTTGATACTTCAAAAAATATATATTAAAACAAATCTAACAAGATTTAATGACATGACTATATTATTTTTCTATCTACTAATGACGAATCATGATCAAAGTTTTCAAATTTTTATTCCAAATATAGAAAATGACCTTCGAAAAAGGACGAAGGAGTATTATCATGTTTACACTTACTCTTCGACTCGTTCAGAAACAACATTTCTGCTATTAGATAAGATCGCGTACTATTCGAAACTTATCTTGTTTAGGAAACTCAAAGATTGGCTTCCGAGCTACGCACATGTCAAGTGGTAAAGAGCTCAGATGAGTAACATCACGCCTTGCCTTTTCAGCAAAGCGTGAGTTCAAGTCTCCTATAAAGCAGAATCTGGTGTGGAAGAGATTAACATGCACCTCAAATCCCCTGATCATCCGACGAACATCCCGTAATTTAACACTTACCTTTTAGAAAACCCAAAGGTTGGGGTACATGTTAGACTTTAATGTACATTTAATTTCTCCCCAAACATATGAAATATGTTATACATCTCTCAAAGGGCCACCACTTAACTTGCCATATAATTAGAAGCCATAAGACCATAACTTTTGGTCATATGGTCTCATGGAATTTGTACTATATGTATGTGAATATGTGATGGCACTCATGACGTAAGGTGGTGGATGGGCATATAGGTTACATTATATGCACAAAATGTGGGCTCAATAATATTTTCTGCAATGGGCCACCACTTTTGATAGCATTAGTCGTACTTGCAGAATACTTTTATTGCAATTATATATTTCACACTTTGACCTCAAACTTCGAACTTGTTTATAATATTTTGTGTCTATCTATGAAAAAAACCAACTTTTGCGTTGTAAAGTTATGGTATAAACTTTGGGTTCATTATGTTCTCTATTTAACAATTTGCTAACACTTAGATATTTTTCGGAACGATGTATTTTAGTCATTCTTTTCGTTAAAGTTCACCTGCATTAAAATAGATATTAAAATACACATTTTATGTCTATCGTGAACTATTTGTACAAACTGTATATCTAGAAGAACTAAAATACAATTTACACATATTATTGTGTACAAATTAGACAAATTTTTTGTTATATGAACACATATAATTGAACCAAACCAAATAATCCAGCATATATGTAGGCTTTTTGGCCAGTTAGTTGCTTTCCTAAATTGTTGATTTATTTTTATATCGTCTATGTAATATTAGTTTTTTTGTTAAGTGGTGTCTCAACTATCAGTTTGTTTTAGGATGTTCTTTAAATCCTTTTATTTTATTTTAAATAATAAAATAATTATTATACCTCTAACATTATTCTTTGAAACAAGAAATAAATTTTAAAATATTTTAAATAATTAAAAGTTTGGACCTAAACTTTCATCTCCTAATCTGGCACATACACATATAATTTATCGAAAACCTATAATCCAGCATTATATAATAAATTCGACCATGTTGTATGATCAAAATGAGAAAAAATAAAATAATGAGAAAGTAATGAATTATTACACCCTGAAAACTTTCTCAAAATACAAAGTGTTGTTTGACCACTTACTTCCCATCCCCTACAGAGAAAACGTTGTCCAAATGTGCGAAAGTTTATTGTCAAGTAAAAGATAATTGTTAGAAATGAATGGTCTTAAATATTATGTGTAAGTTAAATTTTCGTCTTTAATATTTTCTGAAATATATACTTTAACTCCTCTTTTGATATAACAGTTAGGTTTTGACGACAAGACTCGGATACAAAATAATTTCGGGTGGAATAAAATTTTTCAATACTTTGTATTTGATTTGCGTATGGATATTGTAAAAAATGTGCAATTTATTACTTCCTCTTTTTATGAAACAAGGAACTAAAATACAACTATTCCTTCAATATTAACGAGTACAATTTGCACATATTAATTGAGATAATTTTGACAACTATTTGCTAAGTAATCGTATAGGTTAATATTCGATAGAGCTCCACTAAGTATGATGTTTATCATTCATTATAATAGAAACATAACACTTAAGCACTTGATAATATCACAAATGTTATATTTTTTTTTTGATAAATTGCGATAAGGTGAGTTTCGAGCCCAGGACCTTCAGGTTAGAACATTGATGACATTATCTAAAGCTAAACTACTATGTATCACTAAGACAAATATATAACTATTACTAAGTTAAGCTTGTCAATTATGATCACAATGTGTATTAAAATAAATAGTTTTGTTAATCAATGATATTTTAGTTTTATAGTTATCTATTACTCCCTCCGTCCCTAAAAGATTGCCACATCTTGACTTTTCATAATTAACAATATACAATTTAAAACATAAACATCTATCATTTTACATAGAACAAAATTATAAAAAGTTGATATTTCAAAAATATATATTGAGACAAATCTAAAAAGATACCACAAGACTATATTATATCTTATCATTTAATCGGAATTTACAATAAAATTTTATAATATTTGATTAACAAAAGTCAAAATGTGATAATCTTTTAGGGACGAGCCACGAAGGGGTAGTAATTTAATACTAGAACTAATAACAATTACAGTATTATTCATTGGCTGGGGTCATCAGAAGCAGCCACTTCCGTTACGTGTCCAAATGTACTTTTGTTTTTGAATTGACTCATTTATAAACTAACATGTTTTATAATAACCAATCAAAAGTAAGCTTTTATATCCATGTTGGTTAAAATATATAAAAAGATGAATGAAAAAGTACAAATTTTCCTTTTCCTTCTCCTTTGTCTTTCCGAAACTGTATTTCAGAGAATGGGGGGAAGGATTACATAAAGTTCCATCAATTTATACTCCCTAATAAATGCTATTTATATGATCTTTGTCCGATCTTAACTCATGTTCTACGGGCATATTCTAAATTTAAAGTTTTTATTCATAAAATACCATAATAATTCATTTCTAATTACAAAAAAACGAGTCTTAAGCTAGGGTTTCATCGCTTCCCATCTAAGACACGTGATGAGTCGTTTCTAATTACAATTGATATTTAATTATGATTTTTCTGGAACATATCCTTAAAACACATGTTAAGGTGTTAAGATGATTATCAAGAAAACTATTTTCTAAAAAATTATTTGTATGCATTATGTGATATGAATTTTTTTTGAAAATATGTTCCCTTTATGTACTTTCAGATATTTCATATGTTATATTTTATTTCCAACTTTACTTTTAACGTGTTGGGGCACATATAAGAAAAATCGATTTTAACTAATTACACAATTAATACTTTTTTCTTCATTCCTAAGAAATGGTTTCGTTTACTTTTAAATAATAAAAAATAACAAACTATATATTAACTTAGTCACATGATTTTGATTTAAATCGAATATTATAATTCAAAATATTAACTAAGTTATATATAGGTTGATATATAATTCAAGAAATATTAAATAGTCACCACCTCAAAATAAACTAAAAATAAATAAAATCAGATTTTTAAGTTTCGTACTTACGAGTATACCCACTATTTTTTTTATATAAGTCAGCTGTGAAAATTATAATTAAAACAAAAATAGTAACTAACGTAACAAGTACAGTTATTAGTGCTTAAAAAAAATGAAATAATATTCCTTTAACTAGAATTATAACTCGAAATCCTTTTTTTTTTTTTTTTTAACTCGAAATCCTTTAAGTGAACCTCAAATAAAACATCAACACACTATTAAGTCGTCAATCATTTTTACAAACATGTAAAAAGCAAGGAAAATAATTAATAATGTGATACTCCATCCCTTTCCTTTCTCACACCAAACATGGTCATTAGTGACATGGAAACTTTGTCGGAACAATATGTGTGTTTGGGGTGTGGGGGGGGGGGAGGGGTGGGGGGGGGGGGAGAGAGAGAGAGAGACAGAGAGAGAGAGAGATAGGGAGAGAGTGACCTCATTGACTTGGATATATCGTCGGAGATTTGCAAGATATGAAGATTTATTATCTTGTCTACAATTTCTTGGCTGCCCAATATTACTACCTTCACTAGCTTCAATATCCTCGCAAATCTGGTCTCCCCCTTCAAATTCTTCATTCATCATCAGGCACTACAAGCTACAATAATGAAGTAACATATACAAGAACTTATCAGAAAACGAAAACGAAAACAGTTATTGTTAACGGACAGGGTATTTGTCGAGCGAGTAGGGTAAAATAATTTCAACAATATAGATAACCCCATCTCTTAATGTTATATTGATGGGTTTTTTATACTATATTCCAAGCAACAATTACAAAGATAATAAATTACAACTAGTACTAAAAAGGCCAAACCTTAATTTGCTCAAAGTTGTCTTTATAATGAGCTTTACTTGTTGTCTTGGCCGGTGGAAATATTTCTACTTAACAGAACAATAATGTAACCTACTTAGAAGATCAAGAATGAAACTTGGGATAATGCACATCCCTATGAGCTAGGGTATATTTATATATAGACCATGGTACTTAATTTCTTATACTATTACCTCATCTTTATGAATATTATTATACATGAGAATGTTTTTTCTTCAAAACTTGGGTTTTAAAATACTCCAAGGGTCAATTGTTCGTGGTATTGGGGAGGAGAATCAATAAAATATGGCCGTACTATATTTGTATGTTAAGGTATGTATACTCATTGTAGTTACTATATATGTAGCTAGCTTTATATCTGTACACTTTCAAAATAATATGCTACTTGCTTGCATTGCTATAGGTTAGCTTGTGCCTGAGGAATATAAGGTACAACTTTAATACGAGATAATTGCCGGAATGGTTCCTGTAATTGTGTGTAAGTTGTACATTCGCCCACTTAATGGTCGGTCTGCAGGTTTAGTCACCGTAATTGGTACATTGGGTGCACTTTAGACCCCAACCGTTAAAAATAGAATAAAAATTATAACTTTGGGCCAAAATTGAAGTTTTAGCATTAACTCAAGGTTAAAACATAAATTCGATACATTGTAGTCTTGTATATATTTTTTGGTTCATACTTTAGTCCCCTTAATTAATTTTTTTGTGATTTCTTTTCGACTTTTTCGATTTCTTTACTGTGTTTGTTTTGATTTTTGTTATGTTTTTTTTTCAATTTCTTTTCAATTTTTATTCGATTTCTTTTATTTATTATTTTTTTTCGATTTTTTTCCTAGTAAAAATGTTTCGATTTTTCGGTTTCGTACTTTTTTCGACAAAAATGTTCGATTTCGATAATAGTTTTGGCAAAAATGTTCGAGTTTGGTAGTTGTTTTGCAAAAAAGTTTTGATTTTTGTACTTGCTCCAAAAAGAGTAAAAAAATTGAACATTTTTGTTAAAAAGATTCGAATTTGATAGTTGTTTTAGCAAAACTGTCCGATTTTTGACGTTTTTTGAAGCAACTACCAAAATCAAAATTTTTGCGAAACAATTACCAGAATCGAACTTTTTTCCAAAACAATTATCAAAATCGATCATTTTTATCAAAAAGTAAGAAGCCAAAAAATTGAACCATTTTTAATAGGAAAAGAAATAAAAAAGAAGAAAAGGAATTGAAAAAAAATTGGAAAGAAATTGAAAAAAAAAGACGAAAAAGAAATCCAAAAGAAATCTAGAAAATAATAGAAAAAAATTGGGAAAAAATAATTACATGGACTAAAGTGAACCAAAAAATTATACTCCCTCCGTCCCTAAAAGATTGTCACATTTTGACTTTTGTGGTCAATTACAACAAAATTTGATCACGAATTCTCACTAAACGAAAAGAAATAATATAGTCTTGTGGGACCTCGTTAGATTCGTCTCAATATATATTTTTAAAATATCAACTTATTATAATTTTTTTGCATTTAGAATAAGAGATATTTGTATTTTAAATCGTGTTTTATTGACCACCAAAAGTCAAATGTGACAATCATTTAGGGACGGAGGGAGTACAAGATTATATTGTATCCAATCTACGTTTTAACCTTGACTTAATGCTAAAACTTCAATTTTAGCCCAAAGTTATAATTTTCCTTCTATTTTTAACGGTTGGGGACTAGAGTGCACCAAATGTACCAATTACGAGGACTAAACCTGTAAACCGACCATTAAGTGGGACCAAAGTGAAACTTGCACACAATTACGGGGACCATTCCGGTAATTATGTCACTTTAATACCTATCTAATACTTCCATCGTGTTATGAAAATATGAATGTCTTGGAAACCAAAAGTAGCAATAAAGGAAGACATGTATTGTGATTGATTTTGTCTATTATTATTACTTGTGTATGATATAATTGAAGTCTATAAATAGACTTCATTATATTGAATCTACAAAACTTAAAACAATAAGATATATCTCTCTTGTCTTCTATTCTATGTTTTATTGTTCTTAACAAGGGCAATGGCACCATCGATCACTCACGTTCCCAATACAATCTATCGAGGGAGCTCTCAAAATCCATAGAGAGCTTTCTATCGAGTGGCATGTCTCTCGGTAGCTCTCTCAATGTTGTTTTATTTGGTGTTGGCACTCACATTATATTGAGACCTCGATCGAGTGCTCTTGATCTCGATGACGCCTCAATTATGACCACTGAAGGTCCTTCAAGACCTTCATTGTGTGGTAGAGCCCTCGATGTAGGTCTTGATGATGTTTTTATCTTATAGTTTTTATTCAACCAAGAAAGGATGTAATAGCGGCCATTTGTAGACATACTTTTTACATAACTAAATAAACCTCATCATCAATGGTGCAAAGCAAAAAGCCTTCTCATATGCGGGTACGTCAAACTTGTGTCTTTTACCTAAAGGAAACTCTATTTCAGGGTGGAGCTGCTGAAAGACTACGTTAACGAACAATGGGTAAAGATTCTATATATCGATGGTAAACTTCTAAGTAAGGAATTGTGTAAGGTTATGAAGCCTTCCATGTTACGCCGGATCATTACAAGACCTCTAATTCCAAAATGTTGGAATGGTGATAGAATCCTCTTTGATTTTCGTTTTGATCCTTATGATGAATTTGTCTACGATTTCAATACCCGTAGTTGCTGCAAGTTTGCTAAGAAATACTACAATTCAGAGTTTTTGCCCTTCGTCAGTATCTTAACTTGGGTTTGTTGATGTTTAGTTACTTAAGCTGATCTTTGTGGTAATATGTTGTCGTCGGTATAACCCACGGTTGCCCCAGTGGTTAGAGTGTATGCAGATTGCTCCAATTGGCATGGGTTCGAACCGCGCCAGCGGCAGTTTGAGAGTTTTATCCCAGGCTAAGTGCGCAGCGTAGACAGGCCTCCATACACTCTGGTCCTGGGGATCGTACCGTGATTTACTCCCTTTTAAACTGTGGATTCGACGTGAGGGACGCTTAATGTGAGCGAGATCACAGTTGTCGTCGGTACTTTTGATTCTCTTTCGTGTAATAGTGGGGATATCGTTATCAATATTATGTATGAATGGTTATCAATTTAATACTATTTTTATTCTTATTTTCGCCAGAGTTGAGATTCAAATAACAATATTATCTGGTCAACATTGAATTTGCAAAATTAAAGTTGTTTTGTCCAAAATAGTAGAAAGCTCTACATTAAATTTTGCGATTAAATAAGTGAATTAACTTTATTAATGTATGAGAGAATATTTAGTAGGAGAAAACATGTGCAATGGTAGAAAATTTTACCCAAAGATATAGTTACTAGTTTAATTTCAATGATTTACTATATGCACTTGTAAAATTATTGATCAAATTTGCTTAATAGCAAAGATATCTTACGTATTAGATCTGATATTCATTAGCTACCATATCATGATTCCACAATTTAGAATTAGAATTGATTAATTAATTAATACAATATAAAATCAATTAGTTATCGCTGCATACAGACATTGATCAATGCTCGGATCTAACTGTAAGTTGTTTATATTAGTGCCAAGATGATAAAATGATCTTTTTTTATAACGCAGATCAAAGTTTAATATCCCTAATCTTCATTCCAAAATTTCAAAGCTTTATTTTATAACTGAAAAGAACACAAAACTCAGGGCTAAAGGCTATAACACCCACTAAAATTATTCCTCGTTTGGGTTCCACCCACTTCAAGTCAATTTGCTTGGTTCCACCCATTGTAAACCCTTAATCACATGGACTTGACCATGTCACCGGGTAGCCCGGTAAATTAACCGGTTATTAACCCGTAATTAGCCCGATAACTTGATTTTGGGGCAGAATTGTAACATTTCAGATTTTGAGGGATAAATGTAGAGATTTAAGAGAATAATATGGCTAGCACATATTATGTATAGTTGAATTGAATTCCTACATTTATACCTCAAAATCCGAAATATTACGATTCTGCCCCAAAATCAAGTTACCGGGCTAATTACGGGTTAATAACCGGTTTATTTACTGGGTTACCCGGTGGGATGGGCATGTCCATGTGATTAAGGGTTTATAATGGGTGGAACCAAGCAAATTGACTTGAAGTGGGTGGAACCCAAACGAGGAATAACTTCAGTGGGTGCTATAGCCTTTAGCCCTAAATCTCACAACATAATAAGTATGAGCAGATTGAACAGGCTGCTTCAACAATGGAGAATGACTTATATATTGACCCGCGAGACATCCAATGGGATGTACATCTTAACGCTCCCCTCATGTGTAACCCAATCATCGGCGGAATTATCCTCGCTGGTATTAATTGTCGGAACAACATCGGCGGGGTTACACGTGCCTCAATAACTCGAGGTTGGCTCATGATACCATGTTAAGAGTCTATGAGGTTCCACTCTAAAACCAATTGGCAATAGAGGGAGTAGCCCAGGATCTTATATATTGATCCGGGTACATCGACTTTCGATGTGGAATCTGCATCTTAACAAGCTACGAAAATTGATCTGACCAAAGAAGAAGCAAAGACGTGATTGGACCAAGCCATCGAGTCTATGCACACAAAAATGGTTAATATTGCTATTGAACATGCCGTCACTGATGACATTTGACGAGATTGAGGATCTGCGAGTTTGCAGATGTCCCTTCTACCGTCAAAGCTGGATCATAACTGAGAAGTATAAGAAATAGTTCTCATCACATTATCCCGCAAGACTCAAAAGGGCACCATCAACTTTTGACGAGCAACCGTGAGGCCCACCAGACCCCTTTAGAAGTTGGTCTCGAACGGGGAATTGCCCCAAAAATGATCATAGTGAGCCATTCGAAGTCGAGACAACCCGTCTCGTCATAGGTAAGCCCTGTAATCGAGTCGAATATTTAGAGGTTTGAGTTTGGCGTGAACGCTTTTGAAAGTTCGAGCCGAACACGTTTGGCTTGGTCAAACCTTAAAATTGGCGTTTGGCTTGAGTTTGCCTGTTCGAGCCGAACACGTTTGACTAGGTAACCATTGGAAGAAAAATCAAGAACAAAAACCTTATATGAACTAAAAAAATCGAAAAAATAACAATTAAAATCGTAATTGAAGCTAACGAGATGATGGGTTTGGAGAATTAACGACATGAGGGGGAGGGTGGGGGGTTTGGAGAACTGATGTGCGATGTCATGCCTCATGAGGGTGAGCGGGACGGGAGAACGACTTTTGAGAAGAGATGAAAGAGGGCCGAATGGGGGGATCTGGAGAATGGAGATGAAAGAATGAGATGTGTACATAGAAGAGAATATAATATATGTGGGTTGAACATAATTTTATCATTAAATACATATGTGGTGACCGAGCCAAACCTTTTCGAACGGTTTGGCTCGGTTTGAAAAATACTCAATCCCAACGTTTGGCTTGATGTTTCATACCCGAGCCAAACTTCGAGCCACACCTTTTCGAGCTACATACGCCGAGCTTTTCCGAGTCGATACATTTGATGACACGCTTAAACATGACTAATCTATAAGTACTACTTGTTACGACTTACGAGCATGTATGTGTTCACACGTCCTTTACGCTATTGTTGAAAAAGTCAACTCATAAAACACGTTAGTATCATTTAAAGAGTTTTTGAAATAGATAGATACATGGATATGCTCATATTCATGTGACAAGCAAAATATAAAACTAATACAACTAAATACATAACTTGCTTGTCAAACCTATACAAATAATCTTCAACCTTTGGCCGGCCAAATCGATCCGATCCGATCCGATCCGATGGGAACACCTAGTTATCAAATACCACCTCCGGCGATGGCGACACCGTCCCCTATAGTGGTGATAAACTCGCAGTTCTGCGTGCCGTACCCGGTGGATCTCATTATATCGAGGAAAGTTATGACTCTCGCCGAAGGCAGCTTTGGTGTAACAGATGTTAGTGGAAACTTAATGTTTAAAATCAAAGGCCAATTATTTAGCCTTCGTGATCGCCGTGTCCTCCTTGATGCTGCCGGCAATCCTGTTGTCTCCTTCCAACAAAAGGTATTTATTACTTCTTTTTATGGAATTCAAATTCAAATGAAATTCAATGGATCACTATATATGTTTCTTAATTGATGGGAAGAATCTGATCGGATATGGTGAATTGGTGATTGTGACCGAGTTATAGAAAGAAAATCTAACCCGACCCTTACCCGAAATCAACCAAAAAAACTCGACCCATTAGAGTAGTTTTGAGTCGGGTTGGATCAAAATTGCTATGTCACTGTGATTAGATAGTCTTTATAGATTTGTAAAGATAGATATTGAGGATTGGTAGTTACAAATGGGGTTTAGTGTGAGATTAGATATTCATTTATAAAGATAGAGATGGAGAATTCTAGATTACGATTTTAGTTTAGGATTCAAATTGTTACTCAGCAATCAACATAAACAAGCTTGCTCTTAGAAACCACAAAAGAAAATATGATATACGGATCTGTCTGAGTTAATTCACCATTTGCTCATAATAAACACGACAGAGTTGCGAATCGGGCCTTAGTTAGTAATAGTGTTGCAGATTAATCCTTGATATTGATTGCAATGTGTTGAGAATTGACACTTGTGATCACCAAAATTAGGCTCAGTTTTCCGTTACTCCATTATGTTCAAATCGTCAACACGACCAAAGGGACACCACACTTAAGCCTCCTAACACTCCGCTACTCACCACTAAACAACCCACTAATGACTAACTTAGACTCTAATTAGATGAAAGAACTCTGACCTATTCGATGGATGAAGAATTGTCACTAACATACAACCGTAAGACACTAAGCTAAGGGCTTCTCTAAGTTTCCACAAAGACAAAGAAACCTAAATAGATAATAATGTGTTCGTTTGGTCCCAATAAACACGACGGAGGGTTAGGCATTCACCTTAGTTAGCGACAATGTTGTAAATTAATCCCTGATAGCACATGCAATGTTTTCATTTTGTGGTCGAATGGAAAATTCCCACTTGATAGGTTCTCACCTAAAATTGGTTTGTTTTTGTTATTGGAAATTTAGATATTGACAGCACATAGGAGATGGCAAGCTTTCAGAGGAGATAGTTCAAGTTCAAAAGATCTACTTTTTAGTGTGAAGAAGTCTTCTCTGTTACAATTTAAGACGAAGTTAGATGTATTTTTAGCTTCAAATAGCAAACAAGATGTTTGTGACTTCAGAATTGAAGGCAGTTGGCTTGAAAGGTCATGCACCATTTATCATGGAACTTCTTCTGCTATTGTTGCACAGGTAACACACATATACAATCTCATGTAGATCGTTTCTTTTTCACTTCTTGAGAATAAATGGAAAAAATTATCTATATGTGGGCACAATATAGCATTATAGTACTTGAAAGACACAATTGTTGGGAAATTTGGAAGAATGCCCCCCTCCCCTTTTTTTTAGTTTTTGCCACCACTTGGTTTTTTCTTTGATTTTAGTACCAGTGAATTGACTCATTTACCCTTAATGAAACCATCCCATCATTACATTTTCTCTATGAATGTTTTTCATGGTGGGGAGGGTGGTCGAACTTGTTTTTGCACATGAGCTGTTCCGCGGGGGAAGGCGGGGTGGAAGGAGAAGATTTTGGTATGTGATGGTGGTTGGTGGAATGGTGTTTTAAATTGAGGATGTTTGGTGGTGTTGTTGGTGGTGAGTTTTTTAATTGAAGAAGAGGGGTGGGGTATTTTTGTTGTGGTGGAGGTATGTGATGTTGGTGGTTATGATGGTGGTGTCGGTGATGGAGAAAAAGAAGAAAGAAGAAGGAAGAAGTGGAAGGGTAGACTAGTCAATTCAATGTGAAGGATACTAAAATGCAAGACAGCAACAAAGGGGGGCAAACGCTAAAAAGAGGGGGGGCGTTCTTCCAAATATCTCCACAAGTGTTACACTTGAATCGAAATCATAACATAATTTTTCTCTAAACATTAGTTTAGGAACCAAAATGCAACAGTTATGTCACTATGGCATAGAAAGTTCTACATTGTCACCACAACTCACACCGGCTACCTGACATGCTGACACAATTCTAACAATTTACTCAATTGACACACATGCTTTTTTCCTCGAGTCTTGTCATGATCGTGCACTCGACGAAAGAGCTTTATTAACTGAATTATAATTACCATGTTAATATTAACTACTTTTAGATATTCTGTATTATCATATTTTGTTATGAACTTAGCTTTTATTCATCAAATTTAGATTTAAAAATCTTTCAGGATAGTCAGTTCAGTTTGGTTAATTGATAACAGTTATTCAAATTTATGACAACACATCAAAATCAGCTTTATTTTTCTATTATCAATGATTATGACAAATAAATCGAAGATCAATAATAATATGGGACCTTTAACATAGTTAAAGAAAACCGTTCGAAATCTAGAACGGCATGGAACTCTTTTCACCACTATGTTAACATAGAAGGTTTCAAAATGGATATTTTATCGGAATTTCTTAAGTTTTTTCTTGTTTACGCAGATGCACAGAAAACATTCGATACAAAGTATAATCCTCGATAAGGATACATTTTCAGTGACTTGTTATCCACACGTGGACAATGCTTTCATTGTTGCTCTTATTGTCATTCTGGAGGAAATCAATGAGGACAAAAATGGTCATGATTAAACATCAAACAAAAAACAAAGGTATATATTGCCCAAACCTCATTGCAAGAATGATCTATTTTTATCATTTCTAAGAAAACCAAGAGATGAATTTGTAATTGAACAGAGAAATAATAAGTATGATGTTTATAGTTTGTTGTATGGCTTTTTTGAACAAATAAGTTTGTAACATGTTGTATGGGTAATTTGCAAATTCATACCCAATTGTGTGGGTTTCTCAAACAAGAATGGTAAATTTAATCAAGTATAGATTATTTAATACTTCATCTTACCTTAATGATTGACACATTTTGACTTTTCGTAGTAAGACTTTACAAAATTTGATCATGAATTCTCGTTAAACAATAAGAAATAATATAATCATATTGGATCTTGTTAGATTCGTCTTAATATATATATTTTTGAATTATCAACTTCTTATAACTTTTTTGGATGTAGAGTAAGAGATATTTACGTTTTAAATCATGTTATGTTGACCACGAAAAGTCAAAATGTGTCGCTTTTTTTTTTATATATAGATAGGAATCAAGTAATACAAACATTTAAAGTTCAACAAGTGCTAAAATAACAACAAGAACTCCAATAGAAGGAGAAACATCAAAATAAACCTTAAACATGAGAAAAATTAAAGAAATATGAAAAAAAAACAGATGAAGTATGCATCTTCAAGTGCCAACAAGAACTCCAATAGAAGGAGAAACATCAAAATAAACCTTAAACATGAGAAAAATTAAAGAAATATGAAAAAAAAACAGATGAAGTATGCATCTTCAAGTGCCTGAATTTTTTTCTTGACCCAGACACTCCTCAAATTGCTAATACGAATTGTTAACTCATGAGTGATATCAGCTTGTGCATAAGCATTGTTCAATTGCATAAGAAAATTACACTGGAACTCGAACAACCAAGAACATAAATCTCGTAGTCGGTGTCAAAGGAAATCTAAACTTTTTTAAGATTGTCGATCATCGATCGACTGAAAATGAAAGTTTTAGTAGAGGTTCTACTAAGAATGAAAAAATCCACCAGTAATTTTTTAAGACAATTTAAATGACGCAGAGCACAAACATAATCATCAACAACGTTAAAAAATTTATTAGCTTGAGTATAAAGGTTACCGAACTTGCTGAAGCGGTATTGACAACAACGTTAAAAAATTTATTAGCTTGAGTATAAAGGTTACCGAACTTGCTGAAGCGGTGTTGATGAGGCGCCACCTTAAGTTTTAAGGAGAATATCAACAAAAATACTCTTCATGTTCCTTGCACCCATGTAGTGGCTCGCACTTCAATAGCTTTCTTACAGTTCAAATCTAATCCCGGTTCAAAGGGAATACCCCTAACAATTGCCCTCTCCATAAACTCAAATTACCATTCTAATCTAGGGACGTTGTGAATCAACTCCAGCAACCGATTATCCTGCAGTTACTCCGTACTAACGCATGGGTAAGCAACTCTAATAATGGATGTAGAGCACGAAAGTAAACTAGCCAAACAGCATGGTTACAAATACCGATTCTTTCAATATCCAAGAGCTTCACAAGTTTGTTTAATCCACCATGAAGACTGTTGCAGAACCTCATCAGATTTTTAACATCACAAAAAGTTGGGAAATAAATCTTCAACAGATTGAAGAACTCGGCTGGTGAATCGGGAGGGTTCTGGAATGACAGCAGCTTCAGCAAGTACCCAAATCATACCCATTGTGAAATGTGACCCAATGCACATTCTCATTCAACACAAACACAGTTGACATCAGAAGCTCACAAATTTGATCGAACTTACGAAAAATAAGCATCCAGATACAACCTTCTCCAGAACCACGGGTGGGAAAATGCCCCTTCTCATCAGAAAAAGAAAGACCTAACTGACTTATCTTTAAAAGGTTAACATATCCACGTTTCAAGGAGTCTGAAGAGCTTTTGAAATCTCCGACAAGGGAGACTACAATGCCGAGGAAATCAGTGTCCATAGCAACGTATGGATAATCATCAATAATATAAAAAATGAAACCAAACTCTTCCTCGAGATTGTCCCTCCAAACTTCCCTTATGACAACCAAAACATACTCGAATAAACTAGTCATATTGACATCCAACTTATGCCAAATAGAGAAAATCAACAAAACCCAAATGATACAAATCTAGATTTCCAAGGTGCTTGAGAGTAAGCTCCAACTAATTGCAATCTTCCTTACCAGACGAAGCAGAAATAACTTCAACATATTCAGGATTATAGAAAAAAGTAAAGATCGTTCCCAGATATTTCTTTTTCCTACCAATTGAGTTCCACTTTGATCTCGGATCAAAAGGAAAACACTTTGTAATTCAACCGAAAATATTGCAAACCTAGTAGAGAGCATAACGGGAGATATCAAAGCAAGAGTCTTTAGGGATGGAGAGAGTACCTTTTTTTCACATCTTCTTAACCCGAAATGGCTGGGGAGAGGAAAGGTTCCTTTTTGGGGGGGTACTCCCTGGAACAGATCCAGTGGAGACGGGGTAGCAGCACCATCGGCTAAAATTTGTCCTTTTTTAATGCATTTACCCCGCCGAACCACAAAGAAACTAAAGCAAAGGTATATAATGAGAGAAGAATATTGGCAGAATCGTATCGAGTCGAATTCAAACTATATTTTAACATTCGAATCAAATATGAATATGAAAACGAACTCGAATAGTGTTATAAAGTTCATACTTGATTCGTATTCGAGTATAATCTCAGCATGCGTCTTTACATCGTAATGTAGTTCATCACTTGACATGATTGAGAATCGTTTTTTCACAACACTGAAGTTTTTTTCGATAACATTCCTTTGTGAAAAATGTTGCAAGTTTAACAACTCCCCCAGATTCCTTGCTGAGTTTTGTGAGTATTCGTTGATATGATATTGTTCTCCACGAAAAAGTGGAAGAATGGAATTCATCACTAGAAACCTCATATCACCAAGGCAATATTTTCTTACAAAAAACTTTTAATATTAGATTCATTTATAGGGTTTACTTAAAATAGATTCAAAATCTGAATAGAATTACCTCTAGGAATATCAAGGCTAAATGGCCTTTTAATGCATTATTACATATGTGAGCGTCGGATGATGCTCCTTCTCAACCATCTAAAATATAGGTAAATATTAAATCAAATATATATGTTGCCAACACATTTTGTGAAATATAATCTTTCTTCCCATGATATTTAGGAATGTCCCAAAGAGGGACTTTTATTTGGACATGAGTGCCATCAATGGTTCCTATGCAACCCTAAAATAAGTATTATTTTATTATTAGTATAGTATGATAATTGTGTTTATAGCTAAAAGTATTGATTTAACTTTGATATATTTTAAAAATCTAAATTATTAAACCTTAAAATATGGATAGAATTTTAGATTATCTTCAATTTCTGCTGATGTTGATGATCCAACTATTTGTTAAACAAACAACTCCTCCAACTCAACTACAACCCTTAGTAAATTATGAAAATTGCGACTTATAACTTCTTCAGACTTATTAAAAACTTGTTGAACTACTCTGTTTGTTGTCTTATGTCCCACTATATACAAAAATAATACAACTTTCTCTTCGAGATTTAACAATCTAGTCGAGCGTAAATGTCCATGTTTGGTAATAACTCACAAAACTTATAAAATGCAATCTCACTCATACGGATTATATCTCGACATATAAGTCTGTTTGTCATTATCTCATTCAAATTCTTTACCCAAGTCCTAGGAGAATGAAGCAGAATTTGAGGGGTAGGATTTGGGGTACAGAATTTGAGGGGAATGAGAGGTAACAAGGGTGAATTAATGGGAATAGTTTACCATATGGTTGAAATAAATCACGTTCCTAACACAATAAAAAAAGAAGTAAATTTTCCTCCATTTCCCCTTGATTTTCTCCAATCCAAACACACCATGAATAATATGAAACGTGAAGAATTTGTAATGGTTTTATTGCTCGAAAACGAGGACTATTATAGTCTTGTTTTTTTTGAAATGGCTTTATTGCTCGAAAAAGAGGAGCATTATGGTCTTGTTCTATTCGAAATGGTTTTATTGCTCGAAATGAGGGGCATTCTGGTCATGTTGAGTTATTGAATTCTCTGCATTATGAAAAAAGAGTGTTAATGATATGAGTTACTATTTTGACTATCCTTGAAACTCACTCAACTAGAATTTTCTTGTATATTTAGAAGGCCTTGTGAGCATGGTTCTATTGTATTGATTATTTATTTGCACATTTTAATTTCTCGATTATTATTTGCACATGTTAAGTTCTAATACTAAACATTATGTTTAGATCATGAAGTTGAAAATTGGTGTTTCATCCTTCTTTAATATCACATCACCATCTACTGATCAAAACTGGGGTTCCATATCTTTGAAAAACACCATTACTGATACGCACTATTGTTTCGTCCTTTTTTCAATAACACCATTAAATGGTATACACTGGTGTTTCATAGTTCTTTAATAATACCATCTACTAATTAAAACTGGTGTTCTATAATTCTTCGAACAACACCCTTTACTGATACGCATTGGACTTCCATACTTTTGTATTAACATCATCGGATGATATACACTGATGTTGATATGTGTTCGGTAGTCTAATACCATTAAAATAATTCATAATAATAATATCCTTTTTCAAGAGAGACCGTGAATAATTATTTAGGAGACCAATTTATTTTAGAAGAACTGAAAAAATAACATTTTTATATTTTTAGTAAATTAACTTTTTATTATATGATTTTGAGGATACTAATATAAGTGATCTTACAACTTACTTGCAACCATATAGGTACAACTAAAATCACTCCTAAAATTCACTAATACCTTTTAGAAGATGGAAGGTTGAACTAAAGTTTAGTTGCATGTTATCAATCATTATTTGTGGTATGATGATTGAACTAAAGGGTAAAAGAGTAATTTGAGTGACTATTTAATACTTTTTGTCTGATAAAGTGATATGGTGGAATATTTGCATATTAGGCCAACTTCGTGTGATGTATGTAGCTTCATTTTTTCTGTATGATCATGCATGTTGTTAGGGGCGGAACTAAAAGAAAAATGTGGGGTGGGCCAAATACAAAAATCGTTACTTATAATTTAATATTTAAATTTATAGATATTTTGTTCTCCGATTTCGGCTGGGGCGAATTATATAAAATGTTAATTTTGAAACAAAATTAAGAAAAAGTACTGTTTTCTGAAAAAATTAGGGTGGGTACATAGGCGGAACCAGGATATTTATCATATGGTTGCTGCTGAAAATAATAAAATAATTATAAATAATAAAGTTTTGATAATTATACATTTTACATTTCATCAAAATAGATAAATAATTCCACATTTCAATTTTTAAGTGTCAATGTTTTGGAATATTTATAAGATAAAATGAGAAAACGAAATGATATGATCAAACAAGTAGTTATAAATCTTGAGTCAATATTAAAAAACTATTAAAATATTTAGGAACACAAATTAGTGAAAATATAAGAGCAAATGGCTTCATCGATCACTCACGTTTGTCAAAAAACACTAGTCGATCATCCTAGTATGACTTTGTATACTTTCGATCACTCATGTTGGGTATTATGTGTACTTTTGGCCACTCACACGTTTTTTTGGTACAACTCTTAATTTTTCAAAATTTTGAACATTTTTGTAAGGGTATTTTAGTCATTTTTTCATAATTTTCTAACTTACATCAAGTAACTTTCGATAACTTCCATTGCACTCTACATTTCCATGACAAAATTATGAGAAAATGACTATAATATCCTTATCAAAATGTTAAAAATTTCGAAAAATCAAGAGTTGTACCAAAAAAAAGTGTGAGTGACCAAAAGTATACATAATACCTAACATGAGTGATCGAAAGTGTACAAAATCATACTAGGGTGATCGACTAGTATTTTTTCACAAACATGAGTGATCGATGAAGCCATTTGCTCAAAATATAATATTGTTTACAAGTGTAAAACTATTTACAATTTGTTCATAGAAATATTATGATTATGTTCATCTTCTTGAAAATTATTATAAGAAATTATTAAAATGAAATTATATGAATTAACAATTAGTTAGAGATCTTGAATCAATATTAAAGTTAGTAAAAAGAACTAACAACATTATAAATTTTGTTACACATTCATGTTTTCATACCATTAACTTATATGTTAATTGTTTACATCGCTTATTATAAAAAAAAACTTATATGTTAATTGTTCATTAATTTTGTCATATGTCAATCACATGTCGTATCACCTCTACCATCGCCATTTACAATTTTTGTTATTGTCAATTCTCTTCCCCGAGGTATATTTTGTCGCAGATGGTTTTCTTAGACTTTAGTTTTTTATAATTATCTGATGTTTGATAGAGAAGGAAAGAACATGATTTTTGTTGTTTTTAGATAGTTTTTTTTTTTTGTAAATTAGCGATGAGATGAGTATCGAACCCAGGACCTTCTGGTCACTGGCAAGAGCCTTTTCCACTAGGCTATTTAATTAACTCTTTTTTGGATAGTTTTTAAAAACTGAGAAATTGATTGTTTTTAATATTTTTGTTGCATAGATTTGTCTGGGCTTGGTTAACAATCACAACTAATGGAAGTTTGTCAAACAATGGAACGAAGAACATGGATTTGGTTGTCCGTTATTAACATAACATGTCAAAATCACAAACTAATAAGATTCACATAAACTTCAACAAAGTATAGCATGCGAATAGCTAGGATTAGAATAGAGTCATCATTCATGGTGCATCAATAAATTAGAGCATACAAGAAACTAGAGTTTATAATTTTGGAAAAGGATGAGTTGTAAGGTTGGATGTGACAATTAAGGTCAAATTTTGTGTAAAAATAAGTGCGTAATTTTTTGAAAGGGATATTATATATTTTTCGTGTTAAACAAATAACATCATTTTAATAACGTAAAAATAATAATAAGATGTCATTTTTTATAAATTTTGATGGAGTGTGATATTACTATAAAAAAAGTTTACAATATAATGTGAGTGTTGAGACAAAAATTAATTTAAAATGACAAATAATAAACTACATAGATTCTAATTGAGTGTAAAGGAAACACATTCAAAATAGCTCGAAATTATGAAACCAACCTCTTTAAGAACAAGTTTAGCTTGAATGACTTATGTAATTATGTTGATATTTTAATATAAGGGTAAACGTGCAACATATAAGAAACTTGAATATAAAGTCTCTAGTTATCGTAATTAGAGTAATAAAGTAGTTGTATATATTTAAAAAAAATCATATATTCTAATTTGACATAACTTTGAATTTATTTGGTCTACGACTTAAACTTGTGAACTATATGATTAGAGAATAAAGGTAGATAACAATGTAATCTCCAAAAATACTACTCCCTCCATCATTAATAATAGAAATATTTTGACTTTTTAGGTAAAATTTTAAAAACTTCGACTATGAATTCTCATGCGCCGATAAGAAACAATACATATTCATGTGAGATTTATTTTATTAAGATATTTGAAATATCAAATTTTTATGCATTTAAAACTAAAGATATTTAGGTTTTAAGTCGTGTGTCGGTGATCGTGAAAAATCATTTTGACCCTATCATTTATGGATGAAAGTAGCTTTAGGCACGAAAAATAAGGCTAATTTTCATGAGGCTCCTTAAACTATTGACAATCGTTGAGGGACTGAATTTCTCAATAAGTTAATTTGCCGTCTGAACAATTATTTTAGATTAGTTTTCATCGTGAACAATTATTTTATATCAGTTTGCCTCGTGAACAATTATTTTAGATCAGTTGTCTCATGTCGTGATTTTTCACTAAAGGTAAAATGAGGATTTCCCAAGTAATAAAGATTTGGACAATTTCACATAATTTTAATATTTGTTAAAGTCCCGGTTTACCGTTCATGAAAAATCACGATAAAAGAAAAATTAATCTAAAATAATTGTTCAAGGAGCGACTTCTCTAAAAAAATTATCTAATAAATAAAATAATTTTATTTTAGATTTTTAATCCTAGACCGAACGATTGAGAATATTTCAGGTTAGCCTTCTCTTTTTTTGGGTAAACAAGTTCATTTAATCAATCCATCCTAGCCCAGGCCGTCCAATATCCTATAAGTAGGGTTGTGAGCGAACGTAAAATGTTCGATTTGGTTCGCATTATTCGGCTCGAAAACGTTCGACTCGTGGCTCGGTGTGCATATGCAAACGTACACGCAAACGTTAAAAATGGATGTTCGACCGATCGGACCGAACGGTGCGAAATAGTTCGGTCCGACCTGCCAACATATTAGACTCCAATACTCCATTGATATAATATACGGAGTATTATATATACTTCATAATCATAGTCCATTAGTTAGTCTAACCTAACTTAAATCATAAAAATCACTTCCACTTCATATCTCTTGATTTCCTACTCACTACTCATGAGTTATCTCGTTTTCATCCTCCCAAATATCCGATCGCATCGAAGATTTTTTTCAACCAAATCGAACATGTTTGTACAGTTCGCAAATAGTTCGATCCGGTCCGCAATAAGTTCGCATATTGCGGACCGAGCCGAACGTAAAGTTGCGTGCGATTCACAAATAGTTCTGTCCGCTTTGACTCCTTGCGGACCGAACTCAAACGTAGCTACGTTCGGTATAGTTTGGTCCGTTTACAGCCCTACCTATAAGCCTCGTGAGTTCTCCTTCTCCGACAATTATGATATTTTAAGGAATGAAACCCTCTGTTGTTTGAGAATCCGAGCAGCAAGCCAATGGAGGGAGCAGGTATACTATAACTGATAATATTTGGTGTTAAAAATAAAAATTCATCATTTTAATTATAAAGTAATTAAATGCTTCGATAAGTTGTCTATCGACTATCGTAAATTCGTAATTGATAAAGTAAATTATATAATTCAATGGTTATCACTATATCCAATTTGAAAGCAGCGAGCAAGAAGCAGCCACCAGGTTTAATTTGTTTAATTTTTGGATTAAATAAGAAAAATTTAACTTTAACGTTTCCAAATTTCCTGGAAAAGTTGTTTGGTTTAGTGGTGAATGAATGTTTACATAGCGAGGAGTTGTAGCGAGATACTGCTTCAGTTAAATTCGTCTCGATATTTATACCAATCCTCCATTTGGGAGAAAAGGTGTGGCTTAATGCATTTGAAAATATGACTGTTGGTTTTGTTATGAGTGCATTAGTAAGATTAGTGTTGTTTGGTTTCATGCTCAATGAATGTTTATATAGCGGGATGATGTCGTAATTGAATGATTCACAATGTCTATACCAGTCCCTCGTTTGAGATAATATGTGTGGCTTAATGCTTGAAAAAATTGACTCCATTAGTGTTGTTTTGAGTACATTTCACATTTTTATTTTAAATTTGCGTTCAGTCAGCAAGACAGTCCTTGGCGCTTCTCTGTGACTTAGGTTTATAATGTCTAAGAAAAGAGAAAGAGATGCTACTAGCGATTCAGATTTGGAAAGGTTCAAATATAAGTATTACGATGATTTGAAACTGCAGAAGATCACAATCCAGGGTTCTGGGAAGTTTGTTGTGTGCCCATTTTGCTGGCACCGTTATAGGAAGGAGTATGACTTTACAGATCTTCTTAGTCATGCAGTGAGAGTTGGAAAAGAGTCAAAATCTGCAACTCTCAAAGATAAAGGTCAGCATCTGGGGCTTCTTAGATACTTAGAGAGGTACGGAGTTGATAAGAGAGAGCTTCTACAGGGTACGAGTATTCATAGAGAGAGGTCTTCAAAGGGCCAATCATTCCAACCAGCTAGGAGTATTAGAGCGGACGTAGATAATCTAACTAATAGGAAATGCTTTACTAATGGTGATGATGAGCCTATTTTTGTGCCTTGGAAGGCCATTGTTGCTAATATCCCAGTCCAATATAAAGGTGGGAAGTTCACAGGAGATAGTTGTACAAGGTTGAAAGAGGGTTGGGTAAGTCAGGGGTATAATCCTCTGAAAGTTCATCCTCTGTGGAATTCGAGAGGGTTCTCTGGATTTGCCATAGTCGACTTCTCTAATGATTGGAGTGGCTTTAATAATGCTATGGCTTTCGAGAAGGCATTTGAATCAGAACATCATGGAAAAACGGATTTTAAGTCAACAAAGCCTAAAGGGGACAAGTTATATGCATGGATAGCTCGTGCTGAAGATTACTATTCCAATGGGATCATTCGTAAGCATCTTGAGGGCAAAGGAGATTTAAAGACTATCACTGAACTACAAGCTGAGTCTCAAAGGAGAGATAAAGCTCTTTTAAGCAGTCTAACAACTGACCTGAATGATAAGAGTAACCAAAGTGAAAAGATCAAGAAGAAGATAAGCAGAACTGAGGTTCTTCTGAAAAGGGTGATCAATCAGAATGAAGAATTGGTGCAAAGTTATGATAAAGGTGCATACTTCGTTTCAGATCAATGTTCAGCCCCACATTTAGTTTTGTTTACTGCATTTTCTGAAACAAATAACCTGATTCTCTATCTATATGCTTACGTAGCTCTAGTTTTAAATTTGTTTTTGACCAGTACAAGAATAATGCAGAAACTGGTATGTCGTCAACTCATTTGGATTTGTCCATGACATCATCTCATTTATTAATCTTCTGTATATTCGTGTGCTTTACTAAGAAACATTATTCAGAGTGAGTGTTATATACTGTTCTAATTTGAACTTGCTATGATCAGAACGGGATAAAATGCAGCAAGTAGCATATCATCAACTCCAGGATGTTCTCCAGGATCATGAAAAACGTAAGCTAGAATTGGAAGAACAAAAAAAGATACTTGATCTGCAAGAGAAGGAACTGAGGCAGCGTGAGGTATTGGATAATACAGAGAAAATGAAGGTGGACAGTGAGAAAAGAAAGCTCGACCAATGCAAAATGATGGTAGCTATATATATATGTTGTACACCTCCATTTTCCTCGTATTTGATTTTAGTTACTACTTCAAGTTTGTCCATCTGTCAATAGGCATATCAGTTGTGAAAAGTGAAATCGTTTGTTTGTACAGAATGAGAAGGCTATATTGCAGCAAACAGTGGTTGATGAGACAATGATAAAGCTTGTAGAAAAGCAAAAGGTCCTCCACTATGTGAAATATTGTCATGGCATTCAAACTGCAAATTTTTACTAGTTATGCTAATAAATTTTTACTGTCTGTAGACACAAAAGCAGCAGCTTAACAAAAAAATTATTGAGCTGGAAAAGCAACTTGACCAGAAGCAAGCTCTTCAGTTGGAGATTGAACGGATGAAGGGAACAGTGGAGGTCATGAGACATATGAGTGAAGAAGGAGACATGGAAACGAAGCAGCGGATGGAGTCTTTAAAGGAAGAGTTAAAGGACAAGGAGGAGGAGCTTGAGAGTTTTGAAGATCTGAATCAAGCTCTCATTATAAAGGAGCGAAAGACCAATGATGAGTTACAGGATGCTCGTAAAGAACTTATTGAAGTAAGGTTTCTAGAGTTTCCTTGCGAATTCTGAAATTACCTTTGAAGTTAATGCATGATTTTCTCTATTTTTGTTTGTTTGCTCCACATCCTTTTAACAAGACTTGAATGCATATTGTAGTCTACTTCATTGATTACGTTCTTTCCAAAATTGAAATATTTCAGCTTTGACCAAGTCTTTATGTGTGAATATTGACTATTTTGATTTATATTTATACTAGACATCTAGATTTGCAATGTAAACTTCTGCATATAATAGAATAGAAGATATATGGATGGTTAGACTAAAACATCCCAGTCAATTGAGGAAAGACAAGATAATTTGTAATCTTGATTTTGCGGGAATTTTTTTTTATCGAAGCTCAAGAAGACTCGCTGAAATAAGACTTAATAGAGGTACCAACTTGCATCACTTTGAAAGAACTAGTGATCAAAGTGGGTCACATTAAATGAGGGTCATCCGAATGTTACAATGAAGTAACATTAGTAACCATCCTGGCCTTTCGCCCTTCATTTAATCTCATTTTGCAGTGGCTAAAGTTGTCAGCCATGCTTGATATGATACAATAAATGACTACCTAACATATTGGATTCAGAATGGAGTTGGACTTCGTGGATAAAGTTATTTAACTTTATGATCATACTTACATTTAGATGATATTCTTACAAGTACCAAAATATAAGAACCCCTCTTCGTCCTGATTTTTTAACAAATGACTCTTTCCCAGGGGTTCAAGAATAGGGAAAGAGCAAACATTTATGTGAAGAGAATGGGTTTGCTTGATGAAAAGCCATTTATAAAAGCTGCCAAGAGAAAATATTCTAATGAAGAAGCAGATGAGAAAGCCATGATCTTATGTTCTTTGTGGGAGGACTACATTAGAGACCCAAGCTGGTATCCCTTTAAGATCATTGTTACAGGAGATAAAACATTGGTATGCATTGTTTTCTCTCTCTCTCTCTCTCTCTCTCTCTCTCTCATATTTACTGTATGATATATTAATGAATTTAAGTATATAATGGAGGTTTTCCTGACAGATGAGAATTTTCATAGCATTATACTTATCTTTGCGTCCCTGCCCCTCAGATGCATCTGGATTATCAACTTGATTTTTACAATGTACTACATACATGGCTATGCCATGAAGTTGATCTGAAGTGTTGGATATCAAATACATTTAAGTGCTTTTGGGGTTTCCGTTAATTCTTTTCTCTTGAATTTCTTTAAAATTTAGTTTCAACGTATATTCAGAGACACCATGTTTATGTTATGAGATTTTGATTTTATCTTACAAGTTCATTTTGTTAAGATTGGTTGGACTTTGCTGGTTATCAATTTACGGAAAGGACCGAGTAGAATTGCTTCTCGTTAAGATATCATTTTATATTGCATATAAGATATATTATCGTTGTCCCTGAGCTGAGCTACATAGCAAGTTATTAAGTCCAAAAACCCATTTTACGCCCATTTTTGTTTCTACAATTGTGTGTTTTAGGAAGTACCAAATGAAGATGATGAGAAGTTGAAAGGGCTAAAAGAAGAGTTAGGTGAAGAGCCATGTCAAGCTGTGATTACAGCACTAAAGGAGCTAAACGAATATAATGGCAGTGGTCGTTACCCTGTTCCGGAACTATGGGACAGGAAAGCAGGAAGGAAGGTAACTTTGCGCGAAGGAGTCGAGTGTCTGCTAAAAGTATGGAAGGATGCGAAGCAGCGAAAGAGATACTGAAGATTACATTCCTTGCAACACCTGAGTTCTCATAACAGTATCTAACAAGAGTAACTGTGTTTCTCAGAGCAATTTCTAACTATATCATTAGAGATTTAATATTAGACTTTTTTCATCTAAGCACTTGCATTTTCGACATTATTTCAAATAACCCTCTAAAATCTCTTAAGTTTTCAAATAGATATTTGAACTGTTGAAAAAAGTATCTTTGGCACTTCAAATTCACTTTAAGATTTATTTTTAAGGGCAAAATGAGAATTTTATATGTATTATACTCTATAAATTATTTTTAAAATAATAAACACTTAATTAGATCAATTTTTTAATAATTAATTTTTATTGAAATAAAACAAAATAAAATAATTATTTTCAACCTTAGACTATCTTCATTGGGTGACAATTGAAAAATATTTGAGGTGAGTATCTACTCCAATATGGAATAATTGTGATGATGAAGTTTTTGTCAAATTTTGAGAGATTATTGAATAATCTCGGGAGTATTTTTGATAAGTGGGGGAGGAGGGGGTGAGGTGGGGGAGGGATAAGGCCTAAGGGAGAGAATGATTCTCCTTTTGGATAAGCCCACATGGGTTGGGTTATGTGACATTTTTTCATTGGTTAGTTAGATATTGATTTCATCTTATCTTTAAAAATGCTATTTTGACATATAAATAATTTTTTTTTAAAATTTTTTTTAGATCAACATTTTTAATTTTTCAAGATCTAAAATAGAGACTAGGTTTGTTTGATTTGGATAACAATTTATTTTCATAATTTTTTCTCTTTTTCTCTAGTTTTTTGCTAATTTCTCCAACTCTTCAATGGATCCAAACCAAAATTATAATTATCCTTCAAATTTTATATTTCATAATCAACCATCTCAAAACCCCAATAATCAACACCCAAAAAATTTACAAAATGCGAGTATGCAATCAAATTTACAAGCACAATTTATGATGTCACCCAATCCAAATCAGTTTATGTTGCCACCAAATCCAAATTTATGCCACCAAATCCAAGTTCGATGACATCAAATTCTGTTTTTGGTATGCAATATCCTATAATTATCAGTATATGCAATATGAGTATCCTAATATGCAAAACCAAGGCTCACAGCCGTCACCTGAACAATTAACTCCACGTTTCAGTAGTGGATCTACAGAAATTCCTGAATTTCAGACTCAAATATCTCTTGGTGAGCCTGATGACGATACTCCAACCAGTTTTGTACATCGAAAAAACTCGAAATATGAAGTTTGGAGTACCGAACAAAACAAAGTTCTTTTATCTGGTTTTTTTCACTGCAGTAATGATAGTGAATTGTGTAATGGACAAAAGGGAGACACTTTTTGGGGGAAAGTTACTTCATATGTGAACGATAATTCAACAACTGGTCCTCACATGACTCAAACACAGTGTGTAAGTCATTATCGTGATCTCAACAAACGAATCAATATTTGGGTGGGTGCATATAGAAAAGCAATGTCAGAGGGGCGAAATGGTTGGTCTGATGACGATTATATATCAAGAGCTCAAGAGGTGTTCATAGAGAAAACTCATAAGAGGTTTACCTTAATCGATGAGTGGAAGTTGGTTCGCAACGAACCAAAATACATGGTTGGATCTGGTGCATCTGGAAGTAGTGGCTATAAAAGGAAGAATAGTGGTGATAATACTGATATCTCTTCCTCCATTCCTTCTTTTGAGTGCCCGGAAGGAAGGGAAGCAACGAAGAAGAAGGCTAAGGCATCTGGATCCAAATCAAGCAAATCGAACGCATTTTTTGAGGAAAGGTTAGAGAAGATATCTCACGAGCGTCAGGTTCTTAAGCAAGATAGAGAGCGTGAAATTGTAGCAATGGAAACATTAGCTTCATCAAACAAAGAGCAAGCTCGTGCTAAGAAAATGGAGTTGTGGTGAAACCTACACCAAAATGATAATCGTGATGAGCTGCAACAAAAAATGTTTAACATGCTTACGAGTGAATTGTTTGATAATTAATTTTATGTTAGAGTATATGTTGTGTGTTTACTTTTCCGATGTAGTGTTTACTTTTCGATGTAGGTGTAATGTTCTGAAATAATTTGTGTTGTATATTTACTTTAGCCAATGTTGTTGTATGTTTGAAACTATGTGATTTAATAAAATTGACAAAAGATAAATAGTATAAGGGTCACCCCAGAAAACATAAATTATTCAGGAGACAGACCATAAAAGATGCGATAGTTCAAAGACCACAAAAGTAAACAATCCTTACAAAAAGGAACGGAGGCAATGTTTGTTGGTTCATAATCATATAAGTTGAGCTATTTATCAAGAGAGACGTTTTCAACGTTTGGTTTTCGGACTGACAAGCAAGCGATGGAGATATAAAGATTGCTTAGAATGTATTTTGTTTCATCTAGCTCGTTTTAAAGCCGTGCTTCACACAAGCTGACAAGTAGATACATAAACAGAACCTGAAAAAATGCATCCATCTCCAAGAGGGCAAGAGAGGATCATCGACGGTAGCGGTATCGCTTGAAGTTGAAATACAGATGCAGAATTCCTCGTTCAAATGTGCACTTGTATCCTTTCTTGTGAGAGTACTCCCATTCCTTGTTCACGATACGAAACGCCTGCAACACCCAACAAACCAGCTCCATTTAAATAAATGTACTGGATAAATATATTTTGCTTCATACAAGGGAACAAGGTTTCAAGCTTACTAACGCATTGTAAGAGGGTGTTTGGTTGGGCACTTTTGGAACTTATAGAATATCTTGCATCAAAAAAAGAAAGCTCTCACTGACGCTTCTTTTGCACAACCTTACTTAAAATCTAACAAACTTTAGCCAAATGAAATAGTTTCCGAATAGAGTTATTCATATGGTAATCTGGACCTCATGGAAAGCGCACTGTAGTTTCTGCTTCCACGAGCACACATGTAATCGAGGAAGATTTCTTATCAGTGTTCCACCTGCTGCCATTTTGGACATTGCGACTTCACCGTCATTTGATGACATTAGACATTTGTTCTTGAGATTAAATCCAACCAGGAAATTCAGCATCAGAAAACAAAGTGGTCGGTGTGGAGGAATAAAATGCCATCGGGACCTGTTTTACTCTTCGCCTAATCTGCAAAAGACAATGAAGAACCAAAGTAAAAGCATTAGCCAACAGAAAATTCATCGTCAAAGTTTATCCGGGGATACTCATATATGCTTCTAAGGGAATAGCTGTGTATCTTCTCATCAGTACTGAATTTGTTTGTAGAAAATATTTATATACAACTGTAATTGATTAATTATTTTTACATTGAACTACAAATTTCCCCTTTCTTTGTCCATAATTGATTGATAACTTCTAAATTCTGAAACTATCAATATGAAAATATACACAATATTATCTATCTTAAAGGGAAATACCAACTTCAGTTGATTGTACAGCAGCTGCATTCAAACTCTGTGCTCATCTCTACCTGCATTAGCCTGAAGTGGAGAAGGATGCTGTAAGTTTCAAAGAATGTCTTCAAAAGACGGCCCGCTCCCCGACTCCAGAAAAAATACTTCCTAACCCCCTTCTTGTACGTGAGATTCGAATCTTTGACCTGACGAATTAATGGATGGTAGCTCAGCCGCTAGAAACTCGATTATCTCACGAGATCGAGTTTTAGATCCGTGTTTAGGGCTTCAAGTTGTATCTTTTTAATTTGCCTTGCTGACTTGCGAAGTGAAGAGTTGCAATGTCTAACTAAGAGGAGGCGTAGATTCAAATTATCTGCAAAAGTAAGAGGGATCTGTTCAAGCGAACGACATCCAAGCAACCACAATTGCTCAAGATTAGGAAACGAATCTTCTGAGACATCCCACTCACGGAAACGCACATCAGTTATTCGTAAGAGCTTCAATTTAGGAAAATCCTCATCAGTCGAGCTCCAACTTGGAATGGACTCATATAGCTCGAGTTCCTCCAAATTTAGTACAGATTTTGCAAGTGCAACTTACACCTCCTCCACTTTCCACCATAAGATAGACCATATTGAACCTTCAGTGAAGTAAGCCGATTGCAAAGGTCCAACTTCGGGAATCGGTAATGTTGATAAGAATCGTCATAGACCTCCCAAAGTTGGCAGTCCAATTTCTCTAACTTTTTCAATTTTTGAAGCCAGTTTTCATCTTCATAAACAAGTGCGACCATTGATAAGGACTCCAGATTCTCCAGTAAGACAGTTGAGTCTTTAACTTTTTTCTTATCACAGCAAGAAAATGAACAAGAACGTTGTATATCGATATGCCTTAATTTAACCAAATCCCATATTAAGTCTGGAACTTCAATCCTCTCATAGGAATCGAAATGTAAGATGAGCAATTGCAGGTTCAACAACTTAGAAATTGATGATTCTCCAAAGAAACTCCCATAAAAATGTAGGTTCCAGACAGCCAAGTACCTCAAATGAACAAAACGATGCAGACATCGAGCTGCAGAGTCACCGAGTGTATACAAGTCCAACACATTGAGAAGCAGCATGAACTCAGATTCCATGATCAATCAAGTTTCAGAAGAATCATCAAATGAGATTAATGTACGGAGATTGTTATTCCAAGAGAAAGAACGAAGATTCTTTTTTATACCACAGTTGTTGCTTATCCTACGAGGACCGTAAGACGAGTGAAATTTACCTCTACTACCAAGCACTGTTAAAAAATGCTCCTCTTCTGCTTTTCTCAAGCAGAAATCACGTAGGAGATCATGGAGTTGAAAACTCTCAACTCCACCTTCTCTTTTCTGTCTGAAGGGAATAACTAAATTTCTCTTGATAAGATCATCCACATACCGTTTTCCAACCTCCTCCACGCTTACACTCGACGCTCTTGTACTTCGCACTAATCCTTCAGCAACCCATAGCCTTACCAAGCGAGTAACTGAAATCTCATGATCCTCTGGAAATACCCCAAGATACAAGAAGCACGCTTTCAAGTTATTGGGTAAATGATTGTAACTTAGCTCTAATATGGCCTTGCATTCTCCTATAGGGTCACTCAAAATAGCTGAAGTCACATCTTTGGCAATTTGATTCCACATTTCCTCATTTCCTGCTGCCTGGTGTAGAAGACTACCAACTATAACGATTGAAAGAGGTAATCCCTTACAACTTATTGCAACCACTTTTGCAGTGCTTTCGATATATTTAGGTGAACTTTCTTCAGAATTTTGTTGTGTCAAATTTTTCTGCAGCAGTTCCCAGCTTTCGTCCTTTGTCAGTGGTCGAAGATGGTGGACTTTGGACTTAGTTTCTGGAGCAACATTGTAATCTCTGGTGGTAATGAGTATCCGACTTTCCGTTTGTTTATCTGGAAAATACCAATGTAAATGATTCCAAATAGAAACATCCCAGACATCATCAATGACCACAAGATATCTGTCCCTTCAAACTTTTGCAAAATGTGTCAGCTAAGGTTTGATCATCCATGTCTCTGTTATCTGATGGATTGATTTGAGTCAAAAGTGTGAGCAACAAATCTTTCATTTGGTAAGTCTGTGAAACAGTACACCATGCTCTCTTATCGAAGTGTCCATCATGGGAACATTCCTTGAATAAGTGTTTCGCTAAAGATGTCTTCCCTGCTCCAGCCATTCCCACTATAGAGATAACTTGTAAACTACTTTCTCCATTTAAAAGATCCTCCCTGATAGCAACTATTTCTTCTTGAAATCCTACAAGTACATTATTAACATGCGATGGGATGCTGTGAATAGGGCTAGAAGTATTCAAAGCAACATCTTCCACATGAAGTCTTTCATCTGCTAAAGCAAGAACTTTTTCTTTTTTTTCTTTCATTTCTTCTACAATGTTGGACAAAGTTGAAACGCAACGTGAGTCAGGAATTACAAGGTAAAGATCGATCAAATATTCTGCTTCATATGCTAATCGAACAATATGAGTCCAAAGTTCTCCATTGGGAAGTTTTTCGTCAGACTTGAGCGAAGACACAAGACACTGGATGTCCATGTATAGGGCCTCAATTTTACTCCATATAAGAGACATTTTATTGTATTGCTGATACTCCTTCAAATTACCCAAAAAGAACTTCAAGAATCCCATACCATCAACTCTAGGATAGTCATATAGATCCATCACTTCGGAACCACATCGAAGCTTAATCAGTTTAATCTGAAGAACAACAGAGGCAAGGACGTGATCGACTTTCCTGTGCACTTCCTCCTCTACATAAATTGAGGATATAATCGCCACTGCCTGGAAGCAAATAGATTGAGTTGATTCTATTATTCTGGGATAATGATACAGCATTTGACTTTAGAGTCTTCTGTCCATTAATCCTTTCACTATTTCTGCAAACTCTGTACATTTTTTGTCATTCGCAATTACTCCACGCACCTAACTCCAACTTTCGTATTCCATTTCCTTCTACCATTCTCCCCATGAATACCCTAACAAAAATAAGAAGTGTCCTAGTGGTAATAATTTCCCTTGGTTTTAAGGAAGGTTACAGGTTCGGACCCTGACAAGATCCCAAAAAAACCATGAATTGAACAAAACAAAAATACAAAGTACAATTTATTTAGTTAAAAAAACATAAATCGAACAAATTAAGATACAAAATATTAAAAAAAGGAACATGTTATTATATGATTTAAGTTTATTCATTAGATTGATTATCAAAAAGTGAAGAAAATTAACAGTAAAATTATATAGAATCTAAGGTAAATATTTAGATTAGCTAAATAGTTTGTGTTAGACAATATATTAAGGGTAAATTTGAACTTTCCAAATAAACTAAAAATCGAAAAATTATATTTTTACTATGATACAATTATAATATATTAGGAATTATTTATAGAGAACTAAAAATCTAAAATAATCTAAGGTCTCCTTGCATGCATTGAACTCTAATTAGTAGCAAAATGTGAGGATGGCGGGATTATATCCATATGATTTTGAAGATGAAGAGTTGTCTACCCAACTTGAAGTGTATATTAAATTATTAATTGTATTCGGACAGATCCTAACTTTTCAAATTTGAAGGGTCTCTCAGATCTTTGCAAGACTCTTGTACGAACAAAGAAACACAAGACAATCCGATTTGTGTATAAACTTGTGAAATTTCCTTTGACTTTACCAGTATCAACTGCAAGTGTTGAGAAAGAAGTGTTTAGCACTGTTGATGATCGAGATATTATCAACCGGTTTCAAGCAATGAAAGAAAAAAGATTGCCGATAAAGTTAATTTAGTATAAATTGTCATTTGATTTTATTAATGTTATACTCATAACCTTCGAAAAATCATTGAATAATTTTATATATTGTCTTTAACTATAACTTTTATATTTTAATGAATAAATGAATACCCCATATAAAATTCCTAAGTCCGTCCCTGTAATCTTCCCCATGACTATTTCAAGGACGCTATATTGTAACCCAAACCCCCACCCATTTCCGACGATTCCGAAACCAACCTGGATTACTCCTTGTACCCAGATTACTCCCCTGCGGCGATGGAGAGAGTACCGTCGAGAATAGTTATTGAAGAATCTTTGATGTTGTTGCATTTGAGCTAGCTTTTCTGAAATATCGCGGATAGTTAACATTAACTCCATATCTTATATCCAAATTACATGTAAAGAGCGCAGCTAGAACTCCGACTACCCACATAGAAATTATGCATGCTTTTCTCCGTCATTTACAGTTGAGATCTTCTGTTGCATTTGGCTTCCTAATCATAAAGGTTGAGCTATTTATCGAGAGAGACGTTGTCAATGTTTGTTTTTCAGACTGATAAGCAAGCGATGAAGATATAAAGATTGCTTGGAAGTAGCACATGATATAAAAGAAAGATTTATCAATCATGCAGCGTCCGATTATCTAATAAATATTTAACATTTTCGAGTCGTTTTCGAACTCCTCTAATTAATGTATTTTGAGAGTAGAACATTTCTATTCCATATATGTAGTGGTTTACAATGTATTGACAAAATTCTTGAATTTCAACTTCTGTAACTCACTATGTTCTACATTCTGCTGCTTTTGTTTCATCTAGCTCGTTTTAAAGCAGTGCTTCACACAAGCTGACAAGTAGATGCATGAACAGAACCCAAGAGAGCAAGAGAGGATCATCGGCGATAACGGTATCGCTTGAAGTTGAAATACAGATGCAGAATTCCTCGTTCAAACGTGCACTTGTACCCTTTCTTGTGAGAGTATTCCCATTCCTTGTTCACGATACGAAACGCCTGCAACACCCAACAAACCAGCTTCATTAAAATAATGTACCAGATATATATATTTTGCTTCATACAAGGGAACAAGGCTTGAAGCTTACTATGTCTTCATATGGAGGCCCAGCATGAAATCGGATGATGCAAGTTTCAGAACTGTCTCCATCCCTCTCTATCGTATATGATGGAGCTCTTGATTTGTCAACAAGATCTGGATAGAATATGTTGAACTTGTAACCTTGAACAACCTTTGGTGGCGGATTGTCATGGTCATAATGAGTTTGGTTGTATTTATTCCACTCATACCCAGTGTGAACACGATTAAAATACTTCGGCTTCCTAGGACGATACTTGTCGTGCCACCAATACACCTGCATCCATATCCAACTATTATTATCACAGTATAAGAACTTCAGAATTCAATATTAATTAAAGAAGCAGGCTCATATTGGACACCTCTGATTCTGCTCGTGTTTCAACGTTAACTTCCTCAGTGGAACCAAATATGGAATCGCCTTCCTCCATGGCTCCCATGGCTTTCAAGGCTATCCTTTCAAAACTCTTATCTTCAGGTGTTGTACGAGAAGCCATTTCTTGACTTTTCCGTTCTTCTAGTACGGCGTTACGTTTCCTTTCCTAAAACACATCATTCATTGTAGACTTCAACTTGTTGTTCACGAAAATTAATTTTTCCAAAAATAGGTAAACCATATTATTACCAGTATGGCCCGGTCCTCTTCAGGGTCAATTGCTTCTTCATTCTCATCACCATGCAATAATTGTGGTGAAAAGGATCCAGCAACTTCTTCCTCCTCTGGAATCACATCCATTATTGGTTCTGGGGAGAAATCTTGAACACCTTCAACGGAAAGAGAAGGGAGTGAACCAACTGTTCGAGATGTAACTAATCAGAAATAAGAATGGAAAAGCAACAACGAAGTATACCTTTCTCCTCGTGAATATCATCTTGTTCCTCAGCATCAAAATCAAATTCTTCATCAGTCTCTTTTTCAGTTGTTCGCTGCTCTAGCCGTTCTAAGTGTTTGCGCAGCATTTGGCCATGAATTTCCTTTAAGCAAGCCTTCAATTGCAAACAAAAAGTTAGATACATATCTATTTTTGCCATTATTCATCTCAATACAATTATCTGGGAAATGTTTACCTTGGCCTTGAAGATGTGAAGCCGCTTAAGGACCGCCTCCCAATATTCAACCACCTTTGCTGTCCCAGATCTCATCTGAGACTCGATCTCGGTCTGAAATTTTTCAAGTTCACTATAGGTTTTTCCTTGCAGAAGATTTTTCACATCTGCTTCAATGCTAGGATGTAAACCCCTATCTTCTCCAAGTAGCTCAGGTGGGAGACGCTCTCCACGGACTCGTGCTCGATCCAGGGCATCTCTTTTCCTGGCTTCAGCTAACTCCCAATCAGAAACAACGAGCAGAGCCTGATCAATCACAACGATATGAAATCTCAAAGTCAAAACATCAATAATATAATCGCAGAGGTAAACATATAGTGGAGCACATTCTACGGATAATCAGTGCAACAAAGGAGAAAAGGTTCAGTTCCAGTAACATCTCCAAACTGTTATGGTTCAAATGGTACCGAGAGCTGGCATTGGCCAAGTTCGAAGATATCTCCAAAATATGTAATATGACAAACAGCAAGATATAGGGAAAAAAATATTAAAAAAACATGGGATGAAGACTTGTACAGTTACAGATTTTTTGGTCACTGCATATTGGATCTATTACTTTTACCATCATCATCAGCCAAAGAGATATATTGGCCTTAAATATGGAATGGCTACACTTGACATAACTATCTAATAAAATTATTTATATCAAAATAGATGATTTCATTGCAGACACTTCTATGCTCTACTTCCTAACTTCTTGAAATGAACATACATCCTCACCCTCTTAGCATCAAAATAATTACAGATAAACATAATGAATCGCTCCAAACCTCAAAATTATGTACTAAAATATTTCATCCAAGTGTTAAACGCGTTGTAAGAGGGTGTTTAGTTGCCCACTTTTGGAGCGTATATAGTATCTTGCATCAGAAAGAAAGCTCTCACTGAGGCTTCTTTTGCACAACCTTAAAATCTAACTAACTCTAGGCAAACACCCTCTCAAGTATCAGCTAACCGACATTCAAGATTTGGATCAAATAGGAAATTGGATACTCATCATCTCACTAGAGTAGCCAAGTGGCCACGCGATGTTACTTGCAATGACGAGGTTCCGGGTTGGAGTCCTTGCACTGATATGGATCGAACTCGCCATCTCAGAAAGATAAATAGGGAAAACCTTATACGAAAAGAAGCTTCAAAATGCAAGCTTTTGCACCTAAGTATAAAGCTACCAGAAAATATCTAAGCATCACTATCCAACTGTCAAGGGATGGATCAAGATTCAAAATTAAATACTCACTCCATCCAACAAAGATATAACAGGGAAGCCAATTTTTCGCAAATATAGTTCTTTCTGTACTAAAAGGAACTTGTGCAGCTTTACCTCTTCCCAACTATTACTTGTGATACTTACTAACTCAGTGAACTTGATCTCTGGTCCAATTAGGGATATAAATTAGTTGTAAGTTCTATCCTTTGGAAGAAGGGTGCACTTGTCACATACAAAAATCTAAACATTTCTTCAAGAACAGGGAACCTACATGTCTTTGTGAACCTAAGAGTGTTTGTAGGGATTCTAACTGATTTGATCATATATTAGTAGAACATGCTCATCCGATGAAGTATACTTCGATAAATAGTTACAGAATATTAGTGATAAACAAATATTGAAAATACCTCCCAGTACTGTATGTGTGTCGGGGTTGCCCTATCCAAATCAAGATGCATCTTGATATCCTCATGAAGTTCTTCCATTTCTTTCACAGTCAACCCCTGTACACATCTCAACAATGTCATTATACCGATTATACATAAGCCACCAGTACAAAAGGTAGCTGAAGGCGTGAACATCGGACAATTTTGCAGACACAACATTTTGTGTTGTCGCAATTTTTTCAAACACCTTATTGCATGTCATGGCGTTGACTTTCAAATATGTTAATGGATACTCACTAAGGTTGCCCCTTTTAAGCCACAGGATGAGATTCAAGGTAATGATGTGATGCATCATAAGCAATTACATGTGTGGTCATGTGGTGGAATAGCATGTGCAGGCAAGAGGATGTGTAGATACATCAATTTTCTTGCACCTTTGTAAGTAATAGACAGTAGAAAAACCCCAAGGTCTACGCACTTTCTGCAGGATTCTTACAAATGAGTTTATTCAAGTTGGACAGCCTCTACCAGAACATAGATAGTTTAGGACTTGGCCCTTCAAAGACAAAGAAGGCTATGCATTAAATGTTCACAACCCTGTGGCAACAGAAAATATCGAACAGAATGGGTCATGTTTTATGCCACAACAAATTCAGAGCACTGGAGCAAACTCAAGGCTAATAATTGTATAAATAACACTATATCTGACCCTTAAGAAGATAAAGTAGCTACTTTTAATTGACATTTCTGCAGTAAATCTCTTTTGCAAGAAAAGGCATATAATAAAAATCAAGAGGAAACCTGATATAGTTACTAGATTGGTGTACCTTAAAGACAGTGTACGGTTCATTTATCTCAATATCTACGTCATCGGAAGGATCAAGATTCTTCGTCAACAAATCAATTGGCTTCATGCGGCCTTCCCGAAGCCGAATCTCAGATCTGACTTTACTTTGATCAAAGTGAAACTGCAATCAAATATTTCAAGAACCAGGAATTAAGCGGTATGAGAAACAAAAGAATAGAAAAAGGCTAAATAATTTGGAAGAACATAATTAAACAACACCAATTATTTTAACATTTGAAGGAAGATGCACCTCTTCTTCCTTCTTCTCCCAATCATGGAACTCAGCACGCGCTCTCTCTCTTGCTAACAAAGCCTGCAAAAGAAGGATCTTCAGTCGTGAGGAACTGTGAACTGCAGAAAATGCTAGGACTAATACAAATACAAGAAATGATACCATTTCTTCCTCATGTTGCGCTTTCTCAATAGCTCTTTCCTCCCTTCGTTTTTTAACCTTCTCGATTTCTGTCTGCAATTACACTTAGGAGGTTGTAATCTCACTCATATTTTACGAACTACACTAATGTTTGAAATGAGACAAGTAATTAAAACCAGCACTAAAGTTATGTTGCCTTATATTGGAAGTTTCATTTAGAAATGATTAAACAACACAAGCACAAAACAAGAAAATAAACAAGACGCTCCAGATTTGTAAATAGAATGAAGAAATACCCCCCCCCCCCCCCACATCCCACAAAGATTGTCTAGTTTTAACACTTCTTTCATTTCCACAATTTGACCAACTTTACATATTTCTAACCAAATTACCCTCCCCTCGTCAAAACATCATCATCCCTCTCCTCTTAGCCAACGTTTGAAACCTGAGACAACCACAACCTCCTCCACCATCACCCCTCACGTTAGGTTCCCTCTTTCTACTCCCTCCTTTCTCTTCATCTTGTAAAATTCTTCATTAGGAATTTTTGTGTTGTTTGATTATGATTTTTGTTGGATTTGTTGAAAAAATAATTTCAAAATTTCGTAACATTGGAAAAAATTGGACATTTGAACTGCCGAATTTGGAGAAGTCACTGCAACACTTACCACTGATCTGAATTGATAAGGTAATTGTATGAGACTTGAGTAGAGGGTGCAGGTTGTGGGGGGGTGGAAAAGAGGGGTTTACGGTTTGAAAGATGGGGAATGGTTGTTGGTGGTTAAATGGGAAATATCATGTATAAAGTCTTCCTTCTTAAAGTTTTGAAGAGGACAAAACTCGATAATCTTTGTAGGATGGAGGGAGTAAAACATAATTGCTTCATGTATGTCTTTCATCGCATCTCAAATACTAGGTGAAGTCGTTTACTGCCTTAAAGAGTGTGCTACTTCAGGGATAGTTCAAAAGTCATAAGAAAGTTGCAGTAATGTATTTTGCACAATGGCAGCAGACACGACTTCAAATATTTGTGCCGCATTTTATTAAAGAATTAAGCTTACAGGGTTACATGAAAAGCGTCAAGGAACTTCAATTTACTAGTTCAAATCACTAACACGAGAAGCCACATTTGAGATAGGGGGTTGAAAAGGAGAACCCAAACTTAAGGTTCTCAAAGACTAATGAGAGACATGGCTTTAATTCACTATATATCAATGTTATTAGATAGTTACTGATATTTCCATGACCTAGTTTTATACTCTTTGGCTCTTGAACTAAAGCAAAATGGATCATTCCACTACCTACACTTCTTATTGATTGTGAAGTAGTAAATAATGTTTGCACTTCACTGTTGGATCACTCCGGATACACCCTCAGGTGTGCACTATTTAACCACTGCTCCCCCCACTAAGGCAGGAGCCTCTTCAGAGGCATTATGTTGCTTAATTTTATCTACACTACAACATGGGAAAAGAGTGAAATTTACATTGTTAAAAGGAAAGTCATATTAAGCTAGTCTTAAACTTAATAGAAACAAGGAGAAAAACTTCAATAAAGTGATAGGAAGCGCTTATTTTTTCAACACAGACACATTCAAATGAAATGGAACTGAGGTATTAACAATAACTTCACTAAACAAAGCCTAAGCAGATGTATCTCCTTCGACAGATTTAGTTTACAATGCTTTACTAGATTAACAATTAAGATATGCACACTCTTTTGCACGGGATAAATTCTATCACAACTGTCATAAGGCCACATTGTGATATTAAATGTAAGCTTCTATCAGGAATTATAGCAAATGATTTATGAAAATGAAGGAACATATGCAGCACAATTCTACAAGAATAAATGAGTAAATAGGTATGAATTTACCATTTGCAGAAGAAGTAATATATAACATAGACTAAACTGACACTGACTAACCTACAAGATAAATTTTAAGATCTCACATAATAATAGAGACATAACACATGTACACTGTTTCAACAGAAGAAAGCTGCATACCATCCTTTCTCTCTGCCTTTTCTTTTCAGCCTTCAGAGAAAACTCATCAAGCGACACTCCTTGACCAACATCACGCTCAATTTTCTTACGCCATACGAATCTACAAATATAATTTGAACGATTAGATTAAAACATCATAACTGAACTTTCTATTGTTATTAAACAGAGATCATCAAGAAGACCCAACCCAAGATATTGCAACTTCAAGAGAATCCTCGACCGAGTACCGAATTCAGCATGACATTGCTACCACATAGAAAAACATAAGTATAAAAAAGAACTTGACCTATTATCACTCTCATTCTCACTAATGAGCTCATATAGGCAGACACAAAAAAGAAATATTCCAATTTTTTACATGCTTTTAAAGCTACTTTCTGAACCATGATCGCATTCAATTACTCCACTATCACTGACAAACATAATAATGCATTCAATACGCAAACACATATCAAAGCATACAATATATAATTTCTTATGCACATCATAATAACATAATTCCTTGAGAATGCAGCCTTCCATGGTGATAACGACGACTATCTTCCTTGTGTGCAGTGTGCTTTCAAACATATATCAAAATAAATCGAGCATTGAGACCAACTAACTACTTTGCACAATTAGGAGTTTCCTAAATAAACAGCTCAATTACTAACACAATCTTAAAACTAAATATAAAATTTGGACAATAAATATCTAACAATAAATAATTGAACTGCACAACCATCTTACGTTTCATTGAGGTTAGAATCACCGAAAGGATTTGAATCGTTGGAATACCCTGAACCTGAAACTGACTGTGACTTCAATTTCTTAGCAGCTTTCATTGCCTGTAGTAAACCAAATCAAAATATTCAATCTCGTGCATGCAACAAGTCAATTTTAATTAAATTCCATCAAAATATTCAATACGTCCCAAAAAGACTTCCCATTTTGTAATTTAATATTTTTTTAATACTATTGTATAATATTTAGTGAAAGATATATCAAAAATAAGTATTTTTCATCCTATTTTACAATTAAACTGAAAATATTGGCTGAAACCCTAGTGTCAATTAAGTCAACAAAATTTGTAAATATTAATCATAAAATGAAAAAATAACTATCGCATACTTTCTTCTGAGCTTTCTTAGCCAAGTACTCCTTAATATCATCTTCAGAAATCTTCCTACTTTTCTTCTTCTTGTTCTTCTCCTTACGTTTACCTCCGCCACCACTGCCGCTTTCATCGTCGGAGTATTTTTTCAGTCGTTTTCCCCGGCGAGGAGATGAGTCGGAGTTGGAATCAGAGTCGTCGGAGTAGCGGCGGCGCGACAAAGACCGCCGGCGAGTTGAAGACGATTCATTCTTGTTCCGAATTCGATCCATTATTTGGGATTTTTCTCTTTTTTTTGTTTGCGCGAGTTGATATATCCAAACGCCCAATGTCCCAATTAGTACTATTACTTCAAGCCCGACCGAACATGAGTTACTCCCTCACAAAGTCCAAGGCTCGATAGTTAGGTCTTTTTCTTTTTTTTTTACGATAAGCGATAATATATTACTGAAAAATCAAGAAGGTCTGAGTTAATCGAATAGCCTAGTGGTGGAAAAAGGCTTTTGCTAGTGACCAGAAGGTCCTGATTCGAAACTCATCTCATCGTTAATTTACAAAAAAAAAAAAAGACCCGAAGGTCATACAAAGAATCACAAGGCAACCCATATCGAAAATAACCTACAAGCTCCTAAGTCCTAACCACCACCCCATAATTATGTTGCCCAAAAAGACCTATCTATCAGATCTATCCAAGCTGATCAGCCCTAAACGGACCATGAGACCAGGCCCTAACATCAGACCTCGAGTCCACAACCCACTGCACCAAAAGAACTTAAACCTAACCCCCAACATCCTAAAATTCTCCCTCATTCTTCCATAAACTCTCCCTCCCCAGGAGAAACACAACCATCACTTGCCCTTCAACCAAATGCCGATTTAACCTCCATCAATCTAAAAGGAAAGCAGCTCTTATGATGTGGATCGAATTCGAATTTAATATCACCAATTTGAATGATATACTAATGTAAAACACGGCACGTGAAAATGGTTGGCTTGACGTAACTGTCGAACGGATATAAAAATAAAATATACAACTCGTTTACTAACAAAGTGTAGTTTTGTTACATCCAAGTTCATTGTGATTGATCTATCTTTTTTAATGGTATCGTGTTACTTTCTATTGACCAAGAAATCGACCGTCTACCCAGGATGGTAAAGGGGTTTGATATATATATTATATTGTTCATCCCCGATCGTATTTTTTATCTTATTGATTCTTAGGTTCCACTTTCGGGAATTCTCGCTATGTGTTGTTGTCTCGTGTACCTTGGTGTACCTATTGCAATGCTTACATATTTTATCGAGAGATTGCCAACTTTTGTTGTGGTTCCGGATTTCTAACAATAACGTCGACTATACTCCCCGAATTCCTCTTTGGTTTAATTACTGGGAGTGATGAGAGGTCGATGGATTCTCCAGAATATGATCAAGACGTACGATTATCATTTTGCATATAGTTTGCTGGGGATGCACTGTGGTCAAACTTTTCAGTAGAAAAGTTGTGGTATTTATACGGTGAGGGCTCAGGGACAAGTCCATCATTTTGTAAACAATCTTCTACCGTCGTCTCCGAGTTTGGCACTATCGGGATTCCAATTCTATTTCCTTAATCCCGAACATCAGGGTGCTAATCGATTTTATACTTTTCGGATAAACTAATAGAACTTTTACTAAAGAGATTTTTGAAAAGAAATGATATCAATTTTATATTTTTCCAATGTATAAAACTTCTATTAGAAAGAAATATTTGGTGTTCCACAACATATTTGAATAGCCATCAAATATGATCAAAGATTCCTTCCATAAAACTTTCAACCAGGAAAACGAGTTTGCAACTTTTTATAACCAGGAAAATATTTTGGTTGGGGCCTCACTTTCATATGCCAATCCTGATTGATCAATATAGGGGAGGTTTTATACTATAAAGAGGCAAGACTATAATCAGTAAGACTACAAAATGAAGATTGGGGATTTAATTAAGTCTGAGACTTTCAGCACATTAACTACAAACTTTAGATTGTAATGGCTATTTTCATGTACATGGGAGTACCAAAAGAATACAAGAAAAGTTGACACATGATATACACCCAGTATATATCTCATCGGACACGGACTGGACCACCGGGAGAATAGTTGGGGTTGGGTGACCGACAACCCCCTGGACTAACAGTGCTAACAAGCCGGTGATGCAGTCGATGGTCTGGAATCCTTCCCATGGCAAATGAGCTGCTGCTGCTGCTGCTACTCGCAAGCATAGAAGTAGAGGACGGGGTATCAGTCACAGCACCACTGCTCTGTAAAGGCGCTAAGGTCTCAACAACATCCCTCATTAGGGGTCTTGCCTTGGGGTTCTGGCTTAAGCAATAGTAAGCTAAGCTGCAAGCTTTTTGAGCCGCTCTAACTGAGTACTGGTTCTCTAATCTAGGGTCTATTATTTGCAGCATTTTCCTCTTGTCGTTAAGCTTTGGTCGAGCCCAATCCACTAAATTCTGCTCCTTGCTTGGCCTAGTTTTGTCAACAGACTTTCTTCCTGTTAATAATTCTAAAAGTACCACGCCAAAGCTGTATACATCACTCCTTGCAGTCAGGTGTCCTGGCAACATCATTCAAACAAGCTCAATGGATTAAATCTGCTTTAGTTTTTATGTTACTTTTAAATAATCAGAAAGTGAAGCCATATTCGTCAAACATGAAGAGAAGAAATCCGGAAGTAGACAAACAATGAGGTTTTACATCAAAAACATAAGTCTTTCAGCCAGTAACCAATCGAAGTATGCATACCTTCAAGTGCTAGAGGTAGCAAAACATCAAATTAAATGGAGTAATATAGGAGACTGTTGTTAGATCTCAATAGATTGAAGATTATGCTTTTGTTAGATCTCAGATAAAAGATCATCCAAGAACAAATTTGCACACTTCATTACTAATTGTCAAGTCCAACAATCATTTTTCAATCGGAAAGAAATACCAGAGATGACCATTCCCCGTTTTCGTATGTTGTAATCCATATATATGAGAAGCTTACTGCGTTTAGCTATATCAAGTTGCAAGAAAGTTTTAAGATCTCACTTTACCTTTCCTAGTAAACAGTCATTTTTCTAGGAGGAAGACAACCGATTATCCATTAGCCTACAACTAATCACTGATCAAAAGAATACAATACTTCAGAAAATGCAGTACACTGAATATATCATACTTAGGTGCACATTATCTCGTCAATTTACAACTAATTTATCATAATATTAGTCACCTGAATTCAATTTCAACTGAATAGCCAATACCGACTTTATGAAAGATGGACACCTTATCTATGCAAAGATCAGAAAAAGCTGCGTCAAGTCTCGCCTCCTCAGGCAAGCTAGTAAAGAACGACTCATGAAAGGGATTAAGTTGAAACTCTTCAATTAATACAGCATTGAGTCGTATTACATCCAGTTGTCTATATTTATACCCAAGCAAAAGGGGAAACAGATCCGAGTGGCTATTTCCTCCTCACTGATTCGCCCAACTCATCTCAAGCAAATCTACCTATGCTTTTATTAGTAGTTCATTCTTACACCTGTATCATATGCAGTTGTTTTCTAACTAGATACTTTATCTTTCATGTAAAAAAAAGACAGGTCCATCTAGGAAGAAGCTGCCTCAAGGTAATTGCACGTTTATCCAATAAATAGAGTTTCCCAATGCTTTTGGAACGACATAAATGGTAAAACTGACATAATGACCTAAGTTATCCGAATCATAATCTGAAAGTGTATGTCATTTGTTAAATCCTAGCTTCAAAAAATATGACAAGATGTAAATTTCCTCGCCAAATTATAAAGCACCCATCAGATGCAGATGAAATGATATAAATTTCTTGGCCAAAAAAGTATTCAATATGTTAATGTTTTGCTAAGGATACAGTCCAGAAAATAATCTGGACATAGCATATTAGTCAAGGCACCCACTTGGATATTAAGATTAAGATCAACAGCCCACTTACTATAATAATGTTTGACTGGCTTCTCATCACGAGCATATAACTAATAAGCGAAGTGTATTTTGGTGGATAGGGGGGAGAAAGCATTAAGGTCCAAGCTATTTCTAGGTATAACTTAAAAGATCAAACTTCCTTCATAAAGAACGAATAAAGAAATCCAACATGGAGAAACCCAATATGGCTTCAATATCTCCACTATAACCTTATCACATCATATACTAGAATAAAAGAGAAGGCTGGGATAAAGAAGAAACATGTTTTTTCTATTTCTAAATTTCGAGAGCTGAACCACTCAGTAACCAAAAGCATGTCCTACTCAAGTTTTTGGCTGGAAAAGAAACATTTATCTGAAGCCAAACCAATCAGTGAAAGAACAAACATACTGCTTTCAGAAAATGAAAAATCTCATCAATAATGTAAATACTTCTCTTTACCAAAACTGATGAAATGACATTTTAGTTTGCAGCATTTATGTTGCACTACGTTAAGAAAGCTACTTAAAGATCAAGCATACCAGTCATTACATATTCAGGAGCTGCATAACCATAGGTTCCCATAACACGGGTTGATACATGAGTCTCATCTCCTTGTGGTCCTGCTTTGGCAAGTCCGAAATCAGATAACTTGGCTGTATAATCCTGTTTTTAAGAGATTGAACACTAGTAATGTCAGATGTAAGACATGGATAGGTCGAAAGTACTTGATAATCGTCATAGAAGGCTTAGTTAACAAATTTTATGTGGATAAGTACAATTAGAACCACTTACAGAATCGAGAAGTATGTTTGAGGTCTTGAAATCTCGATAGATAACAGGCCTTTCAGTATTGTGAAGGAAAGCAAGCCCTTTTGCAGCACCCAGAGCAATCATCATTCTAATAGACCAAGATAGCGGAACAGTCGCTTCTGGATAATTCAACAGATATGGCATCAGACTTCAGGTACAAATTGATCAACCATACACAACTAGCTAAATTTTATTTATTTATGATAGATAAAGCTTACATATAAGATCATAAAAGAGGCAAAGCAATTACTGGCAATAAAATCAGACGAAATTCATTCACTCATGACTCGACTTTCACGTTAGTGAAAAGTTACACAAGATGAAGATAAGAAAAATGATAAAATTTTAGGATGCCAACATGTATTATTTTCTCTTATAAGGTTCATATATTAAAAGATTCTGAAGTATTACAGTTGTGTTGTCAGTTAGAGAAAGTTACCATTTAAAGCTTATTAAAGCTAAACAAAAGAGTAAGAACATGTCACAATTTCTTTGAAGAGGCTACTGCCTACTCTGGGTAATGAGGGTCAGATAGTATGTAGTCTTACCCTGTGACAACAGGGAGGCTGCTAACGAGTTGACAAAAGAGTGGAGTGCTACACACTATCAACTAGTTCACAATAGATAAAAAGTGTAGTTGGTTTAGTGATCCATTTTTATTTTTCCATTATATCCAAGATCCAAAATATATGTATATATATATATATAAATGACTCCATTGGAAAACGAATCAGCTAGTTTTAAGTAGAATTTATTGGCTACTTACACACATCATATGCTAACTCCCAATTTTAGTAGATCATGCACAAATTCTTTTTGAAATTTCCTAACATTCGTTAAGAAAAAGTAAGCCATGTGCCGACCAATTGATTAAGCCCTTAACAAAATTACTCCATAGCATATGCATTGCCCGCCAATATGCTGCTAAGAAACAACATCACTAATTGACTTTGTTACATAGAATATAGTAAACACATCATACACCAAATCCGAACACAAAAAACAAGAATTATGTGGCATATCACACATTTCATCCGACATCTATGTGAAACTTGGCAATAAATTGAAAACATTTGATTGTGACCTTCAATTAATTTTCATGTAATATTTTTTTCATTCTTTATGTAATATGTTATTACAAAATGCAGAAAGTCAACATTATAATAGTTAGATGGTTATATAATTACAAAATTAAGTGATCCAAAGATGAGTGTACTGTTCATTATAAAGTAAACAGAAATGTAGTTCAGATGGAGAGATATGTCTAGTAAACACCGTGAAACGAATTCTAGTTACAGTCTCTTCACTTCATGGTTGTCGCTTGACAACGGAAACAATACATCCCCCCCAACATAAAGTTATCATAATTTTTCATGGGTCTTCAAATAGGGAGGTAGAGAAAACTGAAAATATGGCTGTGATTACTTAACAAGATCTGGAGTAAACTTTTTAAAATTGAAAGCAACTAGATTTTATCTTTGAGGGGTGTGATAAACAACTTAAGAGGCAAAACACAAATGTTGATCCGATATTCCAGTTTATGAGAATAACCCGTATTTTTCAAGTAATTTAAGCTAATGACGAGTGAAAGTAGCACAATGATGCAACTTTTGAGGTGAATTAACTACTATTAGCTGGCCTACCTTAGTAGGTGAAGTGACTTGTATTAACATATTTCAAATGATTAGATTCAGAAAGTCCTAAATGTGATGCTGCTATATATATAAGGTATGAACAGTGATTTA